>OZ018395.1:5286658-5674738 GCA_963969525.1 Ontholestes murinus | reverse complement strand
GTCCTATATGTGTTTGTCCCTTGTCTAAATATATGTTTGTCCTTTGTCTATATGTGTTTGTCCTTTGTCTATATGTGTTTGTCCTTTGTCTATATATGTTTGTCCTTTGTCTATATGTGTTTGTCCTTGTCTAATATATGTTTGTCCTTTGTCTATATATGTTTGTCCTTTGTCTATATGTGTTTGTCCTTTGTCTATATGTGTTTGTCCCTTGTCTAAATATATGTTTGTCCTTTGTCTATATGTGTTTGTCCCTTGTCTAAATATATGTTTGTCCTTTGTCTATATGTGTTTGTCCTTTGTCTAATATGTGTTTGTCCTTTGTCTATATGTGTTTGTCCTTTGTCTATATGTGTTTGTCCCTTGTCTAAATATATGTTTGTCCTTTGTCTATATGTGTTTGTCCCTTGTCTAAATATATGTTTGTCCTTTGTCTATATATGTTTGTCCTTTGTCTATATGTGTTTGTCCTTTGTCTATATGTGTTTGTCCCTTGTCTAAATATATGTTTGTCCTTTGTCTATATGTGTTTGTCCTTTGTCTATATGTGTTTGTCCCTTGTCTAAATATATGTTTGTCCTTTGTCTATATGTGTTTGTCCTTTGTCTAATATATGTTTGTCCTTTGTCTATATGTGTTTGTCCTTTGTCTATATGTGTTTGTCCCTTGTCTAAATATATGTTTGTCCTTTGTCTATATGTGTTTGTCCTTTGTCTATATGTGTTTGTCCCTTGTCTAAATATATGTTTGTCCTTTGTCTATATGTGTTTGTCCTTTGTCTATATGTGTTTGTCCCTTGTCTAAATATATGTTTGTCCTTTGTCTATATGTGTTTGTCCTTTGTCTATATGTGTTTGTCCTTTGTCTAAATATATGTTTGTCCTTTGTCTATATGTGTTTGTCCCTTGTCTAAATATATGTTTGTCCTTTGTCTATATGTGTTTGTCCTTTGTCTATATGTGTTTGTCCTTTGTCTAAATATATGTTTGTCCTTTGTCTATATGTGTTTGTCCCTTGTCTAAATATATGTTTGTCCTTTGTCTATATGTGTTTGTCCTTTGTCTATATGTGTTTGTCCCTTGTCTAAATATATGTTTGTCCTTTGTCTATATGTGTTTGTCCTTTGTCTATATGTGTTTGTCCCTTGTCTAAATATATGTTTGTCCTTTG
Source organism: Ontholestes murinus (assembly GCA_963969525.1). Classification (NCBI taxonomy): domain Eukaryota; kingdom Metazoa; phylum Arthropoda; class Insecta; order Coleoptera; family Staphylinidae; genus Ontholestes; species Ontholestes murinus. Next base: position 5,673,568 of record OZ018395.1, on the reverse strand, counting down.
TCTATATGTGTTTGTCCCTTGTCTAAATATATGTTTGTCCTTTGTCTATATGTGTTTGTCCTTTGTCTATATGTGTTTGTCCCTTGTCTAAATATATGTTTGTCCTTTGTCTATATGTGTTTGTCCTTTGTCTATATGTGTTTGTCCTTTGTCTAAATTATGTGTTTGTCCTTTGTCTAATATATGTTTGTCCTTTGTCTATATATGTTTGTCCTTTGTCTATATGTGTTTGTCCTTTGTCTATATGTGTTTGTCCCTTGTCTAAATATATGTTTGTCCTTTGTCTATATATGTTTGTCCTTTGTCTATATGTGTTTGTCCTTTGTCTATATGTGTTTGTCCCTTGTCTAAATATATGTTTGTCCTTTGTCTATATATGTTTGTCCTTTGTCTATATGTGTTTGTCCTTTGTCTATATGTGTTTGTCCCTTGTCTAAATATATGTTTGTCCTTTGTCTATATATGTTTGTCCTTTGTCTATATGTGTTTGTCCTTTGTCTATATGTGTTTGTCCCTTGTCTAAATATATGTTTGTCCTTTGTCTATATATGTTTGTCCTTTGTCTATATGTGTTTGTCCTTTGTCTATATGTGTTTGTCCCTTGTCTAAATATATGTTTGTCCTTTGTCTATATATGTTTGTCCTTTGTCTATATGTGTTTGTCCTTTGTCTATATGTGTTTGTCCCTTGTCTAAATATATGTTTGTCCTTTGTCTATATGTGTTTGTCCCTTGTCTAAATATATGTTTGTCCTTTGTCTATATATGTTTGTCCTTTGTCTATATGTGTTTGTCCTTTGTCTAAATATATGTTTGTCCTTTGTCTATATATGTTTGTCCTTTGTCTATATGGGTTTGTCCTTTGTCTATATGTGTTTGTCCCTTGTCTAAATATATGTTTGTCCTTTGTCTATATGTGTTTGTCCCTTGTCTAAATATATGTTTGTCCTTTGTCTATATATGTTTGTCCTTTGTCTATATGTGTTTGTCTTTTGTCTAAATATATGTTTGTCCTTTGTCTATATGTGTTTGTCCCTTGTCTAAATATATGTTTGTCCTTTGTCTATATATGTTTGTCCTTTGTCTATATGTGTTTGTCTTTTGTCTAAATATATGTTTGTCCTTTGTCTATATGTGTGTGTCCCTTGTCTAAATATATGTTTGTCCTTTGTCTATATGTGTTTGTCCCTTGTCTAAATATATGTTTGTCCTTTGTCTATATATGTTTGTCCTTTGTCTATATGTGTTTGTCCTTTGTCTAAATATATGTTTGTCCTTTGTCTATATATGTTTGTCCTTTGTCTATATGTGTTTGTCCTTTGTCTAAATATATGTTTGTCCTTTGTCTATATATGTTTGTCCTTTGTCTATATGTGTTTGTCCCTTGTCTAAATATATGTTTGTCCTTTGTCTATATATGTTTGTCCTTTGTCTATATGTGTTTGTCTTTTGTCTAAATATATGTTTGTCCTTTGTCTATATGTGTTTGTCCCTTGTCTAAATATATGTTTGTCCTTTGTCTATATATGTTTGTCCTTTGTCTATATGTGTTTGTCTTTTGTCTAAATATATGTTTGTCCTTTGTCTATATGTGTGTGTCCCTTGTCTAAATATATGTTTGTCCTTTGTCTATATGTGTTTGTCCCTTGTATAAATATATGTTTGTCCTTTGTCTATATATGTTTGTCCTTTGTCTATATGTGTTTGTCCTTTGTCTAAATATATGTTTGTCCTTTGTCTATATATGTTTGTCCTTTGTCTATATGTGTTTGTCCTTTGTCTAAATATATGTTTGTCCTTTGTCTATATATGTTTGTCCTTTGTCTATATGTGTTTGTCCCTTGTCTAAATATATGTTTGTCCTTTGTCTATATATGTTTGTCCTTTGTCTATATGTGTTTGTCTTTTGTCTAAATATATGTTTGTCCTTTGTCTATATGTGTTTGTCCCTTGTCTAAATATATGTTTGTCCTTTGTCTATATATGTTTGTCCTTTGTCTATATGTGTTTGTCTTTTGTCTAAATATATGTTTGTCCTTTGTCTATATGTGTGTGTCCCTTGTCTAAATATATGTTTGTCCTTTGTCTATATGTGTTTGTCCCTTGTCTAAATATATGTTTGTCCTTTGTCTATATATGTTTGTCCTTTGTCTATATGTGTTTGTCCTTTGTCTAAATATATGTTTGTCCTTTGTCTATATATGTTTGTCCTTTGTCTATATGTGTTTGTCCTTTGTCTAAATATATGTTTGTCCTTTGTCTAAATATATGTTTGTCCTTTGTCTATATGTGTTTGTCCCTTGTCTAAATATATGTTTGTCCTTTGTCTATATATGTTTGTCCTTTGTCTATATGTGTTTGTCCTTTGTCTATATGTGTTTGTCCTTTGTCTATATGTGTTTGTCCCTTGTCTATATATGTTTGTCCTTTGTCTATATATGTTTGTCCTTTGTCTATATGTGTTTGTCCTTTGTCTATATGTGTTTGTCCTCTGTCTATATGTGTTTGTCCCTTGTCTAAATATATGTTTGTCCTTTGTCTATATGTGTTTGTCCTTTGTCTATATGTGTTTGTCCCTTGTCTAAATATAGGTTTGTCCTTTGTCTATATGTGTTTGTCCTTTGTCTATATGTGTTTGTCCCTTGTCTAAATATATGTTTGTCCTTTGTCTATATGTGTTTGTCCCTTGTCTAAATATATGTTTGTCCTTTGTCTATATATGTTTGTCCTTTGTCTATATATGTTTGTCCTTTGTCTATATGTGTTTGTCCTTTGTCTATATGTGTTTGTCCCTTGTCTAAATATATGTTTGTCCTTTGTCTATATACGTTTGTCCTTTGTCTATATATGTTTGTCCTTTGTCTATATATGTTTGTCCTTTGTCTATATGTGTTTGTCCTTTGTCTATATGTGTTTGTCCTTTGTCTATATGTGTTTGTCCTTTGTCTATATGTGTTTGTCCTTTGTCTATATGTGTTTGTCCTTTGTCTATATGTGTTTGTCCCTTGTCTAAATATATGTTTGTCCTTTGTCTATATACGTTTGTCCTTTGTCTATATATGTTTGTCCTTTGTATATATGTGTTTGTCCTTTGTCTATATGTGTTTGTCCTCTGTCTATATGTGTTTGTCCCTTGTCTAAATATATGTTTGCCCTTTGTCTATATATGTTTGTCCTTTGTCTATATGTGTTTGTCCTTTGTCTATATGTGTTTTTCCTTTGTCTATTATGTGTTTGTCCTTTGTCTATATATGTTTGTCCTTTGTCTATATGTGTTTGTCCTTTGTCTATATGTGTTTGTCCTCTGTCTATATGTGTTTGTCCCTTGTCTAAATATATGTTTGTCCTTTGTCTAAATATATGTTTGTCCTTTGTCTATATGTGTTTGTCCCTTGTCTAAATATATGTTTGTCCTTTGTCTATATATGTTTGTCCTTTGTCTATATGTGTTTGTCCTTTGTCTATATGTGTTTGTCCCTTGTCTAAATATATGTTTGTCCTTTGTCTATATGTGTTTGTCCTTTGTCTAAATATATGATTGTCCTTTGTCTATATATGTTTGTCCTTTGTGTATATGTGTTTGTCCCTTGTCTAAATATATGTTTCTCCTTTGTCTATATATGTTTGTCCTTTGTCTATATGTGTTTGTCCTTTGTCTATATGTGTTTGTCCCTTGTCTAAATATATGTTTGTCCTTTGTCTATATGTGTTTGTCCCTTGTCTAAATATATGTTTGTCCTTTGTCTATATGTGTTTGCCCTTTGTCTATATGTGTTTGTCCTCTGTCTATATGTGTTTGTCCCTTGTCTAAATATATGTTTGTCCTTTGTCTAAATATATGTTTGTCCTTTGTCTATATGTGTTTGTCCCTTGTCTAAATATATGTTTGTCCTTTGTCTATATATGTTTGTCCTTTGTCTATATGTGTTTGTCCTTTGTCTATATGTGTTTGTCCCTTGTCTAAATATATGTTTGTCCTTTGTCTATATGTGTTTGTCCTTTGTCTATATGTGTTTGTCCCTTGTCTAAATATATGTTTGTCCTTTGTCTATATGTGTTTGTCCCTTGTCTAAATATATGTTTGTCCTTTGTCTATATGTGTTTGTCCTTTGTCTATATGTGTTTGTCCCTTGTCTAAATATATGTTTGTCCTTTGTCTATATGTGTTTGTCCTTTGTCTATATGTGTTTGTCCCTTGTCTAAATATATGTTTGTCCTTTGTCTATATGTGTTTGTCCTTTGTCTATATGTGTTTGTCCCTTGTCTAAATATATGTTTGTCCTTTGTCTATATGTGTTTCTCCTTTGTCTATATGTGTTTGTCCTTTGTCTAAATATATGTTTGTCCTTTGTCTATATGTGTTTGTCCCTTGTCTAAATATATGTTTGTCCTTTGTCTATATGTGTTTGTCCTTTGTCTATATGTGTTTGTCCTTTGTCTAAATATATGTTTGTCCTTTGTCTATATGTGTTTGTCCCTTGTCTAAATATATGTTTGTCCTTTGTCTATATGTGTTTGTCCTTTGTCTATATGTGTTTGTCCCTTGTCTAAATATATGTTTGTCCTTTGTCTATATGTGTTTGTCCTTTGTCTATATGTGTTTGTCCCTTGTCTAAATATATGTTTGTCCTTTGTCTATATGTGTTTGTCCCTTGTCTAAATATATGTTTGTCCTTTGTCTATATGTGTTTGTCCTTTGTCTATATGTGTTTGTCCCTTGTCTAAATATATGTTTGTCCTTTGTCTATATGTGTTTGTCCTTTGTCTAAATATATGTTTGTCCTTTGTCTATATGTGTTTGTCCTTTGTCTAAATATATGTTTGTCCTTTGTCTATATATGTTTGTCCTTTGTCTATATGTGTTTGTCCTTTGTCTATATGTGTTTGTCCCTTGTCTAAATATATGTTTGTCCTTTGTCTATATATGTTTGTCCTTTGTCTATATGTGTTTGTCCTTTGTCTATATGTGTTTGTCCCTTGTCTAAATATATGTTTGTCCTTTGTCTATATATGTTTGTCCTTTGTCTATATGTGTTTGTCCTTTGTCAATATGTGTTTGTCCCTTGTCTAAATATATGTTTGTCCTTTGTCTATATATGTTTGTCCTTTGTCTATATGTGTTTGTCCTTTGTCTATATGTGTTTGTCCCTTGTCTAAATATATGTTTGTCCTTTGTCTATATATGTTTGTCCTTTGTCTATATGTGTTTGTCCTTTGTCTATATGTGTTTGTCCCTTGTCTAAATATATGTTTGTCCTTTGTCTATATATGTTTGTCCTTTGTCTATATGTGTTTGTCCTTTGTCTATATGTGTGTGTCCCTTGTCTAAATATATGTTTGTCCTTTGTCTATATGTGTTTGTCCCTTGTCTAAATATATGTTTGTCCTTTGTCTATATATGTTTGTCCTTTGTCTATATGTGTTTGTCCTTTGTCTAAATATATGTTTGTCCTTTGTCTATATATGTTTGTCCTTTGTCTATATGGGTTTGTCCTTTGTCTATATGTGTTTGTCCCTTGTCTAAATATATGTTTGTCCTTTGTCTATATGTGTTTGTCCCTTGTCTAAATATATGTTTGTCCTTTGTCTATATATGTTTGTCCTTTGTCTATATGTGTTTGTCTTTTGTCTAAATATATGTTTGTCCTTTGTCTATATGTGTTTGTCCCTTGTCTAAATATATGTTTGTCCTTTGTCTATATATGTTTGTCCTTTGTCTATATGTGTTTGTCTTTTGTCTAAATATATGTTTGTCCTTTGTCTATATGTGTGTGTCCCTTGTCTAAATATATGTTTGTCCTTTGTCTATATGTGTTTGTCCCTTGTATAAATATATGTTTGTCCTTTGTCTATATATGTTTGTCCTTTGTCTATATGTGTTTGTCCTTTGTCTAAATATATGTTTGTCCTTTGTCTATATATGTTTGTCCTTTGTCTATATGTGTTTGTCCTTTGTCTAAATATATGTTTGTCCTTTGTCTATATATGTTTGTCCTTTGTCTATATGTGTTTGTCCCTTGTCTAAATATATGTTTGTCCTTTGTCTATATATGTTTGTCCTTTGTCTATATGTGTTTGTCTTTTGTCTAAATATATGTTTGTCCTTTGTCTATATGTGTTTGTCCCTTGTCTAAATATATGTTTGTCCTTTGTCTATATATGTTTGTCCTTTGTCTATATGTGTTTGTCTTTTGTCTAAATATATGTTTGTCCTTTGTCTATATGTGTGTGTCCCTTGTCTAAATATATGTTTGTCCTTTGTCTATATGTGTTTGTCCCTTGTATAAATATATGTTTGTCCTTTGTCTATATATGTTTGTCCTTTGTCTATATGTGTTTGTCCTTTGTCTAAATATATGTTTGTCCTTTGTCTATATATGTTTGTCCTTTGTCTATATGTGTTTGTCCTTTGTCTAAATATATGTTTGTCCTTTGTCTATATATGTTTGTCCTTTGTCTATATGTGTTTGTCCTTTGTCTAAATATATGTTTGTCCTTTGTCTATATATGTTTGTCCTTTGTCTATATGTGTTTGTCCTTTGTCTAAATATATGTTTGTCCTTTGTCTATATATGTTTGTCCTTTGTCTATATGTGTTTGTCTTTTGTCTAAATATATGTTTGTCCTTTGTCTATATGTGTTTGTCCCTTGTCTAAATATATGTTTGTCCTTTGTCTATATATGTTTGTCCTTTGTCTATATGTGTTTGTCTTTTGTCTAAATATATGTTTGTCCTTTGTCTATATGTGTGTGTCCCTTGTCTAAATATATGTTTGTCCTTTGTCTATATGTGTTTGTCCCTTGTATAAATATATGTTTGTCCTTTGTCTATATATGTTTGTCCTTTGTCTATATGTGTTTGTCCTTTGTCTAAATATATGTTTGTCCTTTGTCTATATATGTTTGTCCTTTGTCTATATGGGTTTGTCCTTTGTCTATATGTGTTTGTCCCTTGTCTAAATATATGTTTGTCCTTTGTCTATATGTGTTTGTCCCTTGTCTAAATATATGTTTGTCCTTTGTCTATATATGTTTGTCCTTTGTCTATATGTGTTTGTCCCTTGTCTAAATATATGTTTGTCCTTTGTCTATATGTGTTTGTCCCTTGTCTAAATATATGTTTGTCCTTTGTCTATATATGTTTGTCCTTTGTCTATATGTGTTTGTCCTTTGTCTATATGTGTTTGTCCCTTGTCTAAATATATGTTTGTCCTTTGTCTATATATGTTTGTCCTTTGTCTATATGTGTTTGTCCTTTGTCTATATGTGTTTGTCCCTTGTCTAAATATATGTTTGTCCTTTGTCTATATATGTTTGTCCTTTTTCTATATGTGTTTGTCCTTTGTCTATATGTGTTTGTCCCTTGTCTAAAAATATGTTTGTCCTTTGTCTATATATGTTTGTCCTTTGTCTATATGTGTTTGTCCTTTGTCTATCTGTGTTTGTCCCTTGTCTAAATATATGTTTGTCCTTTGTCTATATGTGTTTGTCCTTTGTCTATATGTGTTTGTCCCTTGTCTAAATATATGTTTGTCCTTTGTCTATATGTGTTTGTCCTTTGTCTATGTGTGTTTGTCCCTTGTCTAAATATATGTTTGTCCTTTGTCTATATATGTTTGTCCTTTGTCTATATATGTTTGTCCTTTGTCTATATATGTTTGTCTTTTGTCTATATGTGTTTGTCCTTTGTCTATATGTGTTTGTCCCTTGTCTAAATATATGTTTGTCCTTTGTCTATATGTGTTTGTCCTTTGTCTATATGTGTTTGTCCCTTGTCTAAATATATGTTTGTCCTTTGTCTATATATGTTTGTCCTTTGTCTATATGTGTTTGTCCTTTGTCTATATATGTTTGTCCTTTGTCTATATGTGTTTGTCCTTTGTCTATATGTGTTTGTACCTTGTCTAAATATATGTTTTTCCTTTGTCTATATATGTTTGTCCTTTGTCTATATGTGTTTGTCCTTTGTCTATATGTGTTTGTCCTTTGTCTATATGTGTTTGTCCTTTGTCTATATGTGTTTGTCCCTTGTCTAAATATATGTTTGTCCTTTGTCTATATTTGTTTGTCTTTTGTCTATATGTGTTTGTCCTTTGTCTATATGTGTTTGTCCTTTGTCTATATGTGTTTGTCCCTTGTCTAAATATATGTTTGTCCTTTGTCTATATTTGTTTGTCCTTTGTCTATATGTGTTTGTCCTTTGTCTATATGTGTTTGTCTTTTGTCTATATGTGTTTGTCCTTTGTCTATATGTGTTTGTCCTTTGTCTATATGTGTTTGTCCTTTGTCTATATGTGTTTGTCCTTTGTCTATATGTGTTTGTCCTTTGTCTATATGTGTTTGTCCTTTGTCTATATGTGTTTGTCCTTTGTCTATATGTGTTTGCCCTTTGTCTATAAGTGTTTGTGTTTTGTCTATATGTGTGTGTGCTTTGTCTATTCATGTTTGCCTCTTGTCTATATGTGATTGTCCTTTGTCTATATGTGTTTGTCCCTTGTCTAAATATATGTTTGTCCTTTGTCTATATATGTTTGTCCTTTGTCTATATGTGTTTGTCCTTTGTCTATATGTGTTTGTCCCTTGTCTAAATATATGTTGGTCCTTTGTCTATATATGTTTGTCCTTTGTCTATATGTGTTTGTCCTTTGTCTATATGTGTTTGTCCCTTGTCTAAATATATGTTTGTCCTTTGTCTATATATGTTTGTCCTATGTCTATATGTGTTTGTCCTTTGTCTATATGTGTTTGTCCCTTGTCTAAATATATGTTTGTCCTTTGTCTATATATGTTTGTCCTTTGTCTATATATGTTTGTCCTTTGTCTATATACGTTTGTCCTTTGTCTATATATGTTTGTCCTTTGTCTATATGTGTTTGTCCTTTGTCTATATGTGTTTGTCCTTTGTCTATATGTGTTTGTCCCTTGTCTAAATATATGTTTGTCCTTTGTCTATATATGTTTGTCCTTTGTCTATATATGTTTGTCCTTTGTCTATATGTGTTTGTCCTTTGTCTATATGTGTTTGTCCTTTGTCTATATGTGTTTGTCCCTTGTCTAAATATATGTTTGTCCTTTGTCTATATATGTTTGTCCTTTGTCTATATATGTTTGTCCTTTGTCTATATATGTTTGTCCTTTGTCTATATACGTTTGTCCTTTGTCTATATATGTTTGTCCTTTGTCTATATGTGTTTGTCCTTTGTCTATATGTGTTTGTCCTTTGTCTATATGTGTTTGTCCCTTGTCTAAATATATGTTTGTCCTTTGTCTATATATGTTTGTCCTTTGTCTATATATGTTTGTCCTTTGTCTATATACGTTTGTCCTTTGTCTATATATGTTTGTCCTTTGTCTATATGTGTTTGTCCTTTGTCTATATGTGTTTGTCCTTTGTCTATATGTGTTTGTCCCTTGTCTAAATATATGTTTGTCCTTTGTCTATATATGTTTGTCCTTTGTCTATATATGTTTGTCCTTTGTCTATATACGTTTGTCCTTTGTCTATATATGTTTGTCCTTTGTCTATATGTGTTTGTCCTTTGTCTATATGTGTTTGTCCTTTGTCTATATGTGTTTGTCCCTTGTCTAAATATATGTTTGTCCTTTGTCTATATATGTTTGTCCTTTGTCTATATATGTTTGTCCTTTGTCTATATGTGTTTGTCCTTTGTCTATATGTATTTGTCCTTTGTCTATATGTGTTTGTCCTTTGTCTATATACGTTTGTCCTTTGTCTATATGTGTTTGTCCTTTGTCTATATATGTTTGTCCTTTGTCTATATGTGTTTGTCCTTTGTCTATATGTGTTTGTCCTTTGTCTATATGTGTTTGCCCTTTGTCTATAAGTGTTTGTGTTTTGTCTATATGTGTGTGTGCTTTGTCTATTCATGTTTGCCTCTTGTCTATATGTGATTGTCCTTTGTCTATATGTGATTGTCCTTTGTCTATATGTGTTTGTCCCTTGTCTAAATATATGTTTGTCCTTTGTCTATATATGTTTGTCCTTTGTCTATATGTGTTTGTCCTTTGTCTATATGTGTTTGTCCCTTGTCTAAATATATGTTGGTCCTTTGTCTATATATGTTTGTCCTTTGTCTATATGTGTTTGTCCTTTGTCTATATGTGTTTGTCCCTTGTCTAAATATATGTTTGTCCTTTGTCTATATATGTTTGTCCTATGTCTATATGTGTTTGTCCTTTGTCTATATGTGTTTGTCCCTTGTCTAAATATATGTTTGTCCTTTGTCTATATATGTTTGTCCTTTGTCTATATATGTTTGTCCTTTGTCTATATACGTTTGTCCTTTGTCTATATATGTTTGTCCTTTGTCTATATGTGTTTGTCCTTTGTCTATATGTGTTTGTCCTTTGTCTATATGTGTTTGTCCTTTGTCTATATGTGTTTGTCCTTTGTCTATATGTGTTTGTCCTTTGTCTATATGTGTTTGTCCCTTGTCTAAATATATGTTTGTCCTTTGTCTATATACGTTTGTCCTTTGTCTATATATGTTTGTCCTTTGTCTATATATGTTTGTCCTTTGTCTATATGTGTTTGTCCTTTGTCTATATGTGTTTGTCCTTTGTCTATATGTGTTTGTCCCTTGTCTAAATATATGTTTGTCCTTTGTCTATATATGTTTGTCCTTTGTCTATATATGTTTGTCCTTTGTCTATATGTGTTTGTCCTTTGTCTATATGTGTTTGTCCTTTGTCTATATGTGTTTGTCCCTTGTCTATATATGTTTGTCCTTTGTCTATATATGTTTGTCCTTTGTCTATATGTGTTTGTCCTTTGTCTATATGTGTTTGTCCTTTGTCTATATGTGTTTGTCCTTTGTCTATATGTGTTTGTCCCTTGTCTAAATATATGTTTGTCCTTTGTCTATATACGTTTGTCCTTTGTCTATATATGTTTGTCCTTTGTCTATATGTGTTTGTCCTTTGTCTATATGTGTTTGTCCCTTGTCTAAATATATGTTTGTCCTTTGTCTATATACGTTTGTCCTTTGTCTATATATGTTTGTCCTTTGTCTATATATGTTTGTCCTTTGTCTATATGTGTTTGTCCTTTGTCTATATGTGTTTGTCCTTTGTCTATATGTGTTTGTCCCTTGTCTAAATATATGTTTGTCCTTTGTCTATATACGTTTGTCCTTTGTCTATATATGTTTGTCCTTTGTCTATATATGTTTGTCCTTTGTCTATATGTGTTTGTCCTTTGTCTATATGTGTTTGTCCTTTGTCTATATGTGTTTGTCCCTTGTCTAAATATATGTTTGTCCTTTGTCTATATATGTTTGTCCTTTGTCTATATGTGTTTGTCCTTTGTCTATATGTGTTTGTCCTTTGTCTATATGTGTTTGTCCTTTGTCTATATGTGTTTGTCCTTTGTCTATATGTGTTTGTCCCTTGTCTAAATATCTGTTTGTCCTTTGTCTATATACGTTTGTCCTTTGTCTATATATGTTTGTCCTTTGTCTATATATGTTTGTCCTTTGTCTATATGTGTTTGTCCTTTGTCTATATGTGTTTGTCCTTTGTCTATATGTGTTTGTCCCTTGTCTAAATATATGTTTGTCCTTTGTCTATATATGTTTGTCCTTTGTCTATATATGTTTGTCCTTTGTCTATATGTGTTTGTCCTTTGTCTATATGTGTTTGTCCTTTGTCTATATGTGTTTGTCCCTTGTCTATATATGTTTGTCCTTTGTCTATATATGTTTGTCCTTTGTCTATATGTGTCTGTCCTTTGTCTATATGTGTTTGTCCTTTGTCTATATGTGTTTGTCCTTTGTCTATATGTGTTTGTCCCTTGTCTAAATATATGTTTGTCCTTTGTCTATATACGTTTGTCCTTTGTCTATATATGTTTGTCCTTTGTCTATATGTGTTTGTCCTTTGTCTATATGTGTTTGTCCCTTGTCTAAATATATGTTTGTCCTTTGTCTATATACGTTTGTCCTTTGTCTATATATGTTTGTCCTTTGTCTATATGTGTTTGTCCTTTGTCTATATGTGTTTGTCTCTTGTCTAAATATATGTTTGTTCTTTGTCTATATATGTTTGTCCTTTGTCTATATGTGTTTGTCCTTTGTCTATATGTGTTTGTCCCTTGTCTAAATATATGTTTGTCCTTTGTCTATATACGTTTGTCCTTTGTCTATATATGTTTGTCCTTTGTCTATATATGTTTGTCCTTTGTCTATATGTGTTTGTCCTTTGTCTATATGTGTTCGTCCTTTGTCTATATGTGTTTGTCCCTTGTCTAAATATATGTTTGTCCTTTGTCTATATATGTTTGTCCTTTGTCTATATATGTTTGTCCTTTGTCTATATATGTTTGTCCTTTGTCTATATATGTTTGTCCTTTGTCTATATGTGTTTGTCCCTTGTCTAAATATATGTTTGTCCTTTGTCTATATACGTTTGTCCTTTGTCTATATATGTTTGTCCTTTGTCTATATGTGTTTGTCCTTTGTCTATATGTGTTTGTCCTTTGTCTATATGTGTTTGTCCCTTGTCTAAATATATGTTTGTCCTTTGTCTATATATGTTTGTCCTTTGTCTATATGTGTTTGTCCTTTGTCTATATGTGTTTGTCCCTTGTCTAAATATATGTTTGTCCTTTGTCTATATGCGTTTGTCCTTTGTCTATATATGTTTGTCCTTTGTCTATATATGTTTGTCCTTTGTCTATATATGTTTGTCCTTTGTCTATATGTGTTTGTCCTTTGTCTATATGTGTTTGTCCTTTGTCTATATGTGTTTGTCCTTTGTCTATATGTGTTTGTCCCTTGTCTAAATATATGTTTGTCCTTTGTCTATATACGTTTGTCCTTTGTCTATATATGTTTGTCCTTTGTCTATATGTGTTTGTCCTTTGTCTATATGTGTTTGTCCTTTGTCTATATGTGTTTGTCCCTTGTCTAAATATATGTTTGTCCTTTGTCTATATATGTTTGTCCTTTGTCTATATGTGTTTGTCCTTTGTCTATATGTGTTTGTCCCTTGTCTAAATATATGTTTGTCCTTTGTCTATATATGTTTGTCCTTTGTCTATATGTGTTTGTCCTTTGTCTATATGTGTTTGTCCCTTGTCTAAATATATGTTTGTCCTTTGTCTATATGTGTTTGTCCTTTGTCTATATGTGTTTGTCCCTTGTCTAAATATATGTTTGTCCTTTGTCTATATATGTTTGTCCTTTGTCTATATGTGTTTGTCCTTTGTCTATATGTGTTTGTCCCTTGTCTAAATATATGTTTGTCCTTTGTCTATATATGTTTGTCCTTTGTCTATATGTGTTTGTCCTTTGTCTATATGTGTTTGTCCCTTGTCTAAATATATGTTTGTCCTTTGTCTATGTATGTTTGTCCTTTGTCTATATATGTTTGTCCTTTGTTTATATGTGTTTGTCCTTTGTCTATATATGTTTGTCCTTTGTCTATATGTGTTTGTCCTTTGTCTATATGTGTTTGTCCCTTGTCTAAATATATGTTTGTCCTTTGTCTATATATGTTTGTCCTTTGTCTATATGTGTTTGTCTTTTGTCTATATGTGTTTGTCCCTTGTCTAAATATATGTTTGTCCTTTATCTTTATGTTTTTGTAGTCTGTCTATTTGCATTTTGATTCTATTTTGTTTTCTGTAAAGCTACTCTCTTGTTTCACTTATCGCAATGTAGACATTTAGTGTTTCAATTTAGAATATGGTCGTTTGACATTAATAATTTGATAGTCTCAAATTATGTATATATTTTTATTTTCTTTCAATACTTTCTCACATTCTTAACCTGGGTATTGTTTAATTTACATGTATGTATAATAATACAAATGAGTATTATTATTATTATTCATCTCTTTCTTTATAAATATCACATGCTTTAAAATTTTGACCATAATTATTAATTGGAATTTTTTGGCGATTGTTTCATTTCATTTGCTTCTAAGTGGTTCATTAAGATACATTTTTAATTTTTTTTTTTAAATTATCAATTGAATTATGTATTATCCGATAAATTTTAGATCGACACGACGCCTGGACCAATAAGCCGGATTGCATTATTAAACTAAGGATTAACAGTGATGTCTGCAATCAGTATCTATATTCCAATGAATGCATTTACCATTCAATCATACTAAGTGCCACTGTTTGTATTGGATTAAGTAGTTTAATCCTGATTTAGAAACTTAACTGAAACAATCGGTTAATATTATTATTGTCGTCCATTAAATAATAATAATTAATAAAATAATAATAAATTTCTGCCTAATAAATGTTGGGAGATAATAAAAAAATATTTATTTTCAATGAGTAAACTTTATGTAGTTATAATAATTATCAAAAATAATTGTAGAAAAAAATGACTGATTTGTTAAGGATGGTACTTGTTTAAAGTTTATTTATTTATAGCGGAGGTAGTTTAAAAAATTTCATAGAATAGTTAATTAAATATAAAAGTTACTTTATTCTTATTATTAATAACTTTCAATAATTGAACAATCATTTATGATTTTTTATTATTTAATAGTGTAACTATTTCAATAATTAATTCACTTGTTTCTTTTTTAAATATGTATGCAGACTTTTTATTAAAAGTTAAATTCTGTAAAAAGGATAGATATATTGGATTTGTGTTGAGCGATTTTTTGTATATTAACACCTACCTGTTTATTTCAAAACGTAGTGTCGATTGATCACGAGGGCTTTGTATATTACACCCAATGTTCCTGCCAATCAATTTCTGTTAGTACAAAAGGTTTACACGAAATGAATCACGGTTGACAGGTAATTTACATAAATTTATTAGAATCCATATCCTTATGTAACAGAACAAAAGGTATCACAACAAATACATAATCACCTATAAAGTGCGGATAGAAGTCTTAGTTACTGTGCTCTGTTTCTCATGCGTTATCTCTCTCGTTGCTCTCTCGATTTCGTTGAGGGGATACACAAATATTAATCTATTCACTCGTCGCCATCACCATCTATTTTACAATATATACAGGCTGTCCTTTCGGACATGTAATCACAATAAAAATACAAAACGCCCTCCCAGGATGAACGTAAAAGAGGAGGAGAGAAAACAAAAATAAAAGGAACGTCTTCTTTGCCTCTGATTGCGTGATTTTTCCCGGGGAAAAAATTTACGAAAATTGTCATTGTCTTCTTGCGTACAGCTTATTGCAGGCGGAAATTGCTCGTTCTTAATAATATATTTACAAAAAAGGTGTGTCTGATGTATGAAAAGCTTTTTTTTACTATCCTCGTGATTAATTCCATCACAAGTCCCACCGTACACTAGCCAAGACAAGGATGGAGATGAAAAGACTGTTGAAATAAGGATTGTGGGTGATGCTGGACGAGTTCGGCCAGTGGAGTTTCTCGTTATTTACCTGGAAATGAAATAAAAACATATAAAGCGATTTAATTAACTGCGACATCAAAGCGGTTCTATATATTTTTTTTTTGGATCGAGTATTAAGCGTTTACTTTGCGTTTTCAATTAAATTAGAATAAACAAAATAAAATGGATATAATATTGATGAGCTAGATTATTGATCTTAACGGTAATTTAAATTAATAATGCCATTTAATTAGTGATGGGAGTTGGTAAAAAACCTGAGAGTTCTTGATGCTTAATATAAGTTTGAAGAAGTGGCGACGAACGTAGTGAATGTTCGAAAAGTAAACGCGAACTTTCTAATAACACATCGACAGAAGGAAGATGTAGTTGAGGTATTGAAGTTATTACAAACTTTACCGTGAGACTGTAGACACGGTCGAAATTAGCGTCTATTAAAGTTTGATGCGGGATTCCCTGGAGAAATCGAATTATGCATTATACCGGTGGGGTAAAGTGTCTCAAAATTAGTTTGCAGTATATTTAATTAATTCGACGTAAAAAAAGGCTGTTTGTTTATTAAAATAATGTTTTGTATTCCGTAAATTGTAAAAGAAAAATGTTTTATCACTTCAATAATTCTTAATGAATAATAAGAGATTTACATCGACGACGGAATTATAAATTCGGTTAAAATTTATATGTATATATTCCACGCTCACAAAACAACATCCGCTTATGTTGCCTTTGATAATAATATTATCATAACTGTGGAAACATGATAAGTAATACGTATTATACAGTTCACCCCGAACGAACAACATTACGCTTTTATTTCACAAATAAAATTGAACGTTCAGAGGTAATTTCGTATTAAACAAACTTACTTGCTGGGGCCTCGTCCTAACAATAATAGTCTGACTGACGCTGAGGGGCTGCACCGGAATTCTGGGGAGGTTCGCCTCGCATCGCAGATGTATTATGCTGCCTTGGAGGTGTTTTCGTTCGATCTTGGACAGATGTAGGGTGGACGAACGGGTGGAGAGTCCGTGCTCGTCCGGGGGCGACTTTGATTCCTCCCGCACGGACTCCGGTTTCGCCTGGAATCCGAAACGAAAGAACGAGGGTAATTCCGAACGCATCATTTGCACGTTTATAAAAAGGGATTTAATTATTTTTTTAAAGGCGGATTTTTGTATAAGCACGAGAGTAAACATAAATATATACAATGGAATATTGTTTTTTTTTCGAATAACATATATAACAAAGAATCCTTTGTAATTTTGGTTTCGGTAGAACGTAAAAACAATAATCGTATTTTGTGAAAAGAAAATACCTTTTGATACAATCTATTGTAAAAATTTTAAAGCTTACTGCAGTTTGCCAACTCACCATGATGTATTTATTTCACGTAAGTTAGTATAAGTATCGTTATTATTTAATTATGATGATAAGAAATGTATTTGTTTTATTATTGTTGTTATAAGTATACGAATGAATTATTTCTTATTCAGAGATTGAACGCACACCGGGGACTATAATTTATATTAATAATCCGGGAAATAACTTTAAAATTAACAAGAGCCCGGAATAAAAGCATAAGCCTTCACTTTCTAGGGAAACCATTAATATTTTCGTAGACGACGGTAGCGTCTTAATCCCATCATTTTTTTCCTTTTACGGAGCGCACCATTAATAACCACCGGGGCGGAGGGGGTAGGGGGGCGATAAATTGAAACATACCCCCCCCACACCTACACCGGAACTACCCCCCATTTCACCCCATTGGCGCAATTATTTCATTCGGCCGTGATTTATCTAAGGCCATAAATTATTACAATTGCGTTTCCCAGATTCTACAAATTCACACCTGGTGATTCTTCTTGTACTTATCACCCTCCTCTGATACGGAGGATATATCGTCAGGATAAGGGCGGAGAGGTTGTATACATCCCCTATTTTTTTCTATTTCTGTCGTAATAGTATAAATCTTGCGTCCGCGAGAATTCTGTATAAAATACAACCAATAAATTTCCCTTCAAGACGCGATTTAAATAATTGTAAAATTTTATAGAGATTAAAGTACAGTTAATTTAATGTAAATTTTCATAATAAAATAAAACAACGATTAATAAGGCAGAAAATTAAATTAGCAATTGAATATTAATATATTTAACAACCATGTATTTATTTAGTTTCGATTTACATACACCAATATATTCCGTTTATTTATCGATGTGTTTCCGTTCACTTTTTTTAATCATTTTAGCCTGCGTTTATTTATTTAACTTCCGAAATTTGCAAACGTCCCACATTCAATCTGTCACATGTAGTGTGTGATTGTTGTTGTTATCTATATCGTAAATAATGAATATTCGTCGTACTGCATTTTGATATTGGTTTCATGGTAGTGTTTTATTTATTACATCGATATATTATTTGTTACTAGCGTGATTGTTTACATTAATTCAAGTTAGAAATTAATAAATCAAAAGTTTGTGATATGGGTTAAACAGAACACTTATTTAATTGTTTTCAGGTAAATTCTGATAATTATTTTCTAGTATCTAAAAGGTACATTAATTCAGACTGTAATGATCATATTTTTAAGTCATTTTTACGTGTCATAAAGTTTTTAGAATTTTTTAAACTCAAAGATGTAAAGTGGATATTTTGAACATTCACGTTTGAAGTGATGTAATTTAGTTTATAGTTAAATTCTGTTAATTATTTTGTAGTATTTGAAAAATACATTAATTTAGACTGTAATTTTGATATTTTAAAGTAATTTTTACGTGTCATATATTTTTTAGAATTTTTGAAACTCAAAGATGTAAAGTGGGTATTTTGTATATTCACATTTGAAGTGATGTAATTTAGTAAATAGTTAAATTATGTTAATTGTTTTGTAGTATTTAAAAAGTAGATTAATTAAGACTGTTATTTTGATATTTTAAAGTTATTTTTATGTGTTATATTTTTTTTTAGAATTTTTGAAACTCAAAGATGTAAAGTGGATATTTTGGACATTCACGTTTGAAGTGTTGTAATTTAGTTGATAGTTGAATTCTGTTAATACTTTTGTAGTATTTAAAAAGTACATTAATTAAGAGTGTAATTTTGATATTTTTAAGTTATTTTTACGTGTCATATATTTTTAAAAATTTTTGAAACTCAAAGATGTAAAGTGGATATTTTGAACATTCACGTTTGAAGTGATTTAATTTTGTTTGTAGTTAAGTTCTGTTAATTGTTTTGTAGTATTTAAAAAGTACATTAACTAAGACTGTAATATTGATAATTTTTAGTCATTTTTACTTGTCATCTATTTTTTAGAATTTTTTAAACTTAAAGATCTAAAGTAGATATTTTGAACATTCACGTTTGAAGTGATGTAATTTAATTTATAGTTAAATTCTGTTAATTGTTTTGTAGTATTTAAAAAGTACGTTTATTTAGACTACAATTGTGATATTCTTAGGTCATTTTTAGGTGTGATATATTTTTTAGAATTTTTGAAACTCAAAGATGTAAAGTGGATGTTTTCAACATTCACGTTTGAAGTGATGTAATTTAGTTTATAGTTAAATTCTGTTGATTATTTTGTAGTATTTGAAAAGTACATTAATTAGAACTGTAATTTTGATATTTTTAAGTAATTTCTACGTGTCATATATTTTTTAGAATTTTTGAAACTCAAAGATGTAAAGTGGATATTTTGAACATTCACGTTTGAATTGTTGTAATTTAGTTTATAGTTAAATGCTGTAAATTGTTTTGTGGTATTTAAAAAGTAAATTAATTTAGACTGTAATTTTGATATTTTTAAGTCATTTATAAGTGTCATATATTTTTTACAATTTTTGAAACTCAAAGATGTAAAGTTGATATTTTGGACATTCACGTTTGAAGTGTTGTAATTTAGTTGATAGTTGAATTCTGTTAATAGTTTTGTAATATTTAAAAAGTACATTAATTAAGAGTGTAATTTTAATATTTTTAAGTCATTCCTATGTGTCATATATTTTTTACAATTTTTGAAACTCAAAGATGTAAAGTGGATATTTTGAACATTCACGTTTGAAGTGATGCAATTTAGTAAATAGTTAAATTATGTTAATAGTTTTGTAATATTTGAAAAGTACATTAATTAAGAGTGTAATTTTAATATTTTCAAGTCATTCCTATGTGTCATATATTTTTTAGAATTTTTTAAACTGAAAGATGTAAAGTGGATCTTTTGAACATTCACGTTTGAAGTGATGTAATTTAGTTTATAGTTAAATCCTGTTAATTCTTTTGTAGTATTCAAAAAGTAGATTAATTAAGACTGCAATATTTATATTTTTAAGTCATATCTACGTGTCATATATTTTTTAGAATTTTTGAAATTCAAAGATGTAAAGCGGGTATTTTGTATATTCACATTTGAAGTGATGTAATTTAGTAAATAGTTAAATTCGGTTAATTGTTTTGTAGTATTTCAAAAGTACGTTTATTTAGACTACAATTGTGATATTTTTAGGTCATTTTTACGTGTCATATTTTTTTAAAAATTTTTGAAACTCAAACATGTCAAGTGGGTATTTTGTATATTCACATTTGAAGTGATGTAATTTAGTAAATAGTTAAATTATTTTAATAGTTTTATAGTATCTAAAAAGTATATTAATTATGACTGTAATTTTGATATTTTTAAGTCATTTTTAAGTGTCAAATATTTTTTAGAATTTTTGAAACTCAAAGATGTAAAGTGGATATTTTTAATTAGGGCTGTAATTTTGATATTTTTAAGTTATTTTTAAATGTCATATATTTTTTAGAATTTTTGAAACTCAAAGATGTAAAGTGGGTATTTTGTATATTCACATTTGAAGTGATGTAATTTAGTAAATAGTTAAAATATTTTAATTGTTTTGCAGTATTTAAAAAGTAGATTTATTAGGACTGTAATTTTGATATGTTTAAGTCATTTTTAAGTGTCAAATATTTTTTAGAATTTTTTAAACTCAAAAATGTAAAGTGGATATTTTAAACATTCACTTTTGAAGGTATGTAATTTAGTTAATAGTTACATTCTGCTAATTATTTTGTTGTATTTAAAAATTACATTAATTTAGACTGTAATTTTGATAGTTTTAAGTCATATCGACCTGTCATATATTTTTTAGAATTTTTGAAACTCAAAGATGTAAAGTGGATATTTTGAACATTCACGTTTGAAGTGATGTAATTTAGTTTGTAGTTAAATTATGTTAATTGTTTTGTAGTATTTTAAAAGTATATTAATTTAGACTGTAATTTTTATATTTTTAAGTCATTTATTCGTGGCATATTTTTTTTAGAATTTTTTAAACTCAATGATGTAAAGTGGATATTTTGAACATTCACATTTGAAGTGATGTAATTTAGTTTATAGTTAAATTCTATTAATTGTTTTGTAGTATTTAAAAAGTACATTAATTTAGACTGTAATTTTGATATTTTTAAGTCATTTCTATGTGTCATATATTTTTTTAGAATTTTTGAAACTCAAAGATGTAAAGTGGATATTTTGAACATTCAGGTTTGAAGTGATGTAATTTAGTTTATAGTTACATTGTGTTAATAGTTTTATAGTACTTAAAACATACATTAATTAAGATTGTAATTTTGATATTTTTAAGTTATTTTTATGTGTCATATATTTTTTAGAATTTTTGAAACTCAAAGATGTAAAGTGGATATTTTGAACATACACGTTTGAAGTGATGTAATTAAGTTTATAGTTAAATTCTGTTAATTATTGTCTAGTATTTAATAAGTACATTAATTAAGACTGTAATTTTGAAATTTTTAAGTCATTTTTACTTGTCATACATTTTTTAGAATTTTTGAAACTCAAAGATGTAAAGTTGATATTTTGAACATTCACGTTTGAAGTGTTGTAATTTAGTGTATAGTTAAATTATGTTAATTGTTTTGTAGTATTTAAAAAGTACATTAATTAAGACTGTAATTTTAATATTTTTAAGTCATTTTTAGTTGTCATATATTTTTTAGAATTTTTGAAACTCAAAGGTGTAAAGTGGATATTTTGAACATTCACATTTGAAGTGATGTAATTTAGTTTCTAGTTACATTATGTAAATTATTTTGTAATTGTAAAGGTGGGAGTGATGTAATTTAGTTTTTAAATTTTGAGAGTTAATATAAAATGGATATTTATGGTACTTTTAAGGTCACTCTTTATATGTTTGTGATAAATATTTATGGGCGACTAACTGGATGGATCTATGTAACTAACACTGAAATGGCAATTGAAATTTTAATGAAAAATTTTATGCACACAGATAAAACCGTGCGGTGCATACAAAACGGCGCATTGCTTTTTTTTTGAATTGGACTTCCGGTTAAACCGGAAATGTCAATTGTTTGCAAATATTTTAATTTGAATAACTTTTATATTGCCACTCTATCGAAAATAATGTGTTGCAGTTAATATTTATTTTTAGTATTTAATTTTTTGTGGGGATTACTCCTTTATCCCACCTTGGCCATGATCAGGTAATTACAAACCGATTAATACACGTGGGAACGTCTGCACATGAACACCTTCCGATCGGTCGACCGCAAACGCGTTCCAGCCTGGTCGGAATGTGTCTGTGGAGGAATTAAGTTTATGTTAACCCGGATGGGCAGCGGGATTACCATAAATCTTTTACGGCCACTCATCCGCCGGAATCTTCTCTCGGCCCCACCACCACCCCCCTGGAGACATCTGAGTCGAGCTTACTAATTCAATTACGCCGCCCTTTAATACCGCAAAGATTACACCTGCGAAGGGAAATAATAAAAAAAAAAGTCGGGAGGGGAGCGTTAAATTAGAAGCCGAAAAAAAAAGGAGAGAGAAAGAACGGTCGCGATGTAGACACTTAACCAATTTAGGACTTTTAAGCGGCAGGGGTAAATGGAGAAACAGGAAAATCTCGACGTTCGAATCTACTCTGTGGGGATTTTGTTATGGATTATAAGCGGACGGTTTTATACCGTAATGTAGATTTATATCTGTCTGGGATAATGTACACAAAAATAACAGTTATATAGTTGTAACAAAACAATTATAGCAGATATATAATCAATAAGTATTCAGAGTTGATTTATTAATTTATTGATTTTGCTTTACATTTCTACTTGAAAAAAAATATTCAAACAATTTATATAAATTACAAACTGTTATTTAATGTAGAAATAAAATGTAAAAAAATCTTAATTAACGATAACTTCTAATACAATTACTGTTGCTTAAAAACCAAATAAAATTTTCTCTTATTTATGAAAACATAAACAATCAATTATATTTAAGTTGAATAATTCATTTTAATTATCCGTACTCGACATTACGATTAAAGTCACGTCTTCACACACCTAAATGCGATCAATTGGAGTATTTGATGAAACTATACATCACCGTCTCCCGGCGCCTCCGCCATTATACGTGCGGCACGGAAACACGTTCGCGCCGTGTAAAAGGGCTCTCTCTTCCTTTTCCCGATTCCGGTTCCGCGGGTATTATTTGCCACGACATTAGTCCGGATTGGATTCGTCCGGGGGGGATTACAAAGAAAATGATGGATTTTATGAGAACCGGATACCAATAAAATTAATAAAGGGCGCGCGGGTCGCCCCGTTTCCGGTCGCTCTCCGTCTCTACATCTCTGTATATATGAAATTTTTTAATTGCTCCCTACAACCACCGCCGCAGAATGACGGAGGCGAAATTATTGAAGTGTTGCGTCGGACGGATAAGGACGAGATAATAATAAGTTTGCGGGCGGTGATTAATTAACATGGAGACGTATCGCTCTGAAAGATAAGATTATGGCGGGAGAGAATAACGATTTTTTTTCTGCTCTCGGCGGCTCTGTTGTTCGTGATAAGAATGGGAATGTTTTTTTTTCTCTCGGTCGGAGTGACATCTTTACAGCCTACATAATACACCAATTTATTATCACTGTAAAATCTTTTAATTGTGTGATTTAAAAAAAAAATTATATATATACACTTAATATTGAGTTCGGATTATTTTAATCTTGTAGAAATTATTAATTTACTTTTTTGTAATACTAAAACAAGGTAATTAATTTCTTGTTCCGTTTACGCTAATATTAAAGTAGGCTATGCAAATTTATTGGATGATAGTATTAGGGTTAAATGATAATTACGAATGGAATAAATTAAAACTAATCAGTTTCCACAAAACAATCTGGGACGATAATTAATTCATGCTTAAGTGGTTTGTGCTTTTACATTGGATTTTTCTTTAAATTAAACACGAATATTATAAGAAGATATATAAAAAAAATTCCATTGAATTGAAATAAAATAAATAAATTAACCACATAGTTTCTTTCTTAAAAATGTTTAAATAAAATATTATCTAAGTAAAGTTGTATTAATCTAAAATTTTGTATTTATCATGTTAAATGATTTTTTTTTGATAAATCTAGTATATTGTCGGTCAATTATTATCTGCAACTGTGTGTTATTTGCTATATTTTATCTGCCATCTGGTGTCTCTTGTCATATGTTATTTGTCATCTACCATCTATCATCTGTTATTTTTATTTGTCAATCTGTCATCTATCATCTGACAAATGTCATCTGTCATCTGTTATTAGTCATATTTCATCTGCCATTTATTATCTGTAACTTGTGATTCTATCTACTTTTCGTCACCAGTTATCAATAATTTATAATCATTGATCTTTCATGTGTAATTTGTCTTCTGCCATCTGTCATTTCTATAACAGATTTCTTTTTATTTTGGCATCTGCCATGTGGCATCTTTTATCTGCTATCTGTCATTGAGAAATTATCTGTCATCCATCTAAATGTAATGTGTATAATTGGTAATTTTTTATCTGTAGTTTATCACTCGTTATCTGTTTAACTTTAATATAAATGTCAGAATGAGATAATAGACATTGTCTAAAATTTCCCACAAAAGGGTAAATATGAAGCATATTTGCTTATAAATAATTTTAAAGAAACTCCGAAAATGGCAAAGGTGAATGACTTGTTCACGGAAGAATATGGGTTTGAGTGGAAGACCATTGGTTAACAGTGAACTCCGCCCGTGACTCCTGTGTCCTAAATTATTTGTATTTTTTATATGAAATGTACGTATATCGTGTATTGTTTATAAGTTATTTTTTCAAATTTTGTAAGCATAAGAAGCGAAGCTAATAAAGAAATAAATAAATAATTCTATATATATTTTTTGTATAAAGGAGTTACTTGTAATCTCCCATTTTAATCTGTAATGTGTTGTCTGTCATTTGTCATCTGCCATATGTTATCTATTATCTGTCATTTGTCATTTGCCCTCTAGTTTCTGTCATGTGTTATCTGTTATTTGGCAGGTGTCATCTTTTATCTGTCATACATCAACTGTCAAACATCTAACCACAATTTGTCATTTATAATCGGTCAGTTTTATCTGTTTTATTACTTGTCATCTATTCGACTTTGATTAATCAATATCTGAAAATTATAATATTTTCGTCGGGGTTTTTGTGATATTTGTAGGTGATTTATAATGGCACTTGCTTCTTGTTTTGTTTTATTAACTAAAATCATTTGTTGTACCTTGATTTTTATTCCCCTTTTTTGGCTTAATTGCAGTAGTATATCTTTTGGTAATTTTCTTATTTGTCATAAGTCATCTATCATCTGTCATTTGTCATTTGCCATCTGTCATCTGTTATTTGTCAGGTGAAATGGTTATCTGTCATTTGTATTTGACAACTCTCAGCGGTCATCTGTCATTTGTAATTTCTTATTTGTCAATTATCATTTATCAGCTGTCTTTGTTATCAATCATATGTTTCGCGTCCCTAAATGTTCTACATTTGTGAATATTCATATGTCCTCTTTTATCTGAAAAACTGTCAACTATGATCCTGTCATCTCTCTTTTGTTAACTATCGTCTGTCATCAGTTATCAGTCATCTAAAACCATTCAGCATTTGACAATTGTTTAATAGCTTCTTTATTTTCGTTGCTATCCATCTAATTAGTTTGTTGATTTAAAAAAAAATGTTTCACCTTGGTTTAAGTGAGAAATTAATTCATCGTTGTTCTCTGGTATCAGTCATATTTCATTTGCCATTTATTATCTGTAACTTGTCTACCTTTTGCCACCAGTCATGAATAATTTATAACCATTGATCTTTCATGTGTAATTTGTTTTCTGTCATCTGTCATTTCTATAACAGATTTCTCTGTATTTTGACATCTGCCATTTGGCATCTTTCATCTGCTATCTGTCATACATTATCTGTCATCCATCTAAATGCAATTTGTCATCTATAATTGGTATTTTTTTGTATGTAGTTTATCACTCGTTATCTGTTTAACTTTAATAAATAAATACATATTTCTATATATATCTTTTGTAAAAAGGGGTTACTTGTATTCTCCCATTTCAATCTGTAATGTGTTGTCTGTCATTTGTCATCTGCCGTATGTTATCTATTATCTGTCATCTGTTATTTGCTATATTTTATCTGTTATCTGGTATCTGTCATTTATCATATGTTATTTGTCATCTATCAACTATCATCTGATATTTTCATTTGTTAATCTGTCATCTATCATCTGATAGATGTCATCTGTCATCTATTATTTGTCATATTTCGTTTGCATTTATTATCTGTAACATGTGATTCTATATACCTTTTGTAATCAGTTATCAATAATTTATAACCATTGATTTTTTATGTGTAATTTGTCTTCTGTCTTTCTATAATAGATTTCTTTGTATTTTGTCATCTGCATTTGTCAAACGTTCAGTTTTATCTGTTTTATCACTTGTCATCTCTTCGACTTTGATTAATCAATATTTTTTTGTGATTTTTGTAGGTGATTTGAAATGGCACTTGCTTTTTGTTTTATTTTATTAACTATAATAATTTGTTGTACCTTAATTTTTAATTTGTATTCTCTTTTTTGTCTTCATTGCAGTAGTATATCTTTTAGTACTTTTCTTATTTGTCATAAGTCATCTATCATCTGTCATTTGTCATTTGCCATCTGTCATTTGTTATTTGTCAGGTGAAATTTGTTATCTGTCATATGTATTTGACAACTGTCATCAGTCATCTGTCATTTATAATTTCTTATTTATCAATTATCATTTGTCAGCTGTCTTCATTATCAATCATCTGTTTCGCATCCCTAAATGTTCTATATTTTATGATATATTATTAGCACCTTTATATTATGTCAGTTGTTATATGTCATTAATTATCTGTCACATTTTATCTGTCATTTTTCATCTGTTAATTTATTATTTGTGAATATTCATATGTCTTCTTTTATCTGAAAAACTGTTAACTATGATCTTGTCATCTCTCTTTTGTTACCGTCTGTCATCAGTTATCAGTCATCTAAAACCATTCAGCATTTGACATTTTTTTAATAGCTTCTTTATTTTCGTTGCTATTCATCTAATTAGTTTGTTGATTAATAAAAACATGTTTCACCTTGGTTTAAGTGAGAAATTAATTTATCGTTGTTCTCCTAATTATTTTTTTCTTAATTACTATCATCTGATTTAGTTTAATTTTAATCAGTTATAATTCCTGTGCTATTTACAATAATTTTTCTGTCATCTGAAATTTAATTTATGATCTATCATTTGTTATTTCTCTTTAGTCCCCAGTCATCTGTCATCTATAAATAGTCATTAGTTTATTTATTTTTTTGTCATACATAAACTTTTCAGCTATTCAATGGTTTCATAATTATCCTTGTTGTTTTTCTAGTTTCAGATTGGGTGACATTTACTATTTTTTAAATTTTTTTATGAATTGTCATTTTCTGATTTAGTTTAATGTTCATTCTTTGTTTCTTTGCTTTAGTAAAATCTGTCAATGATTTGTTTTTTTAAATCATCTATCATTGGTCAATGATAATCTTTCGTAAGTATATTCATTTGAATCTAATCTATTCTTCTGATTAAAAAAAAAATTCCATGTGCCATCTTTTCTTTTTATTTATCATATTAGCTATATTAACTGATGTCTAATATATCATCTGATATTTATTATTTGCTGTTTGTTTTGCGTCATTTGTTATTTGTCTTATGTCATCTATCATATGTTAGCTCTCTGTCATTTGGTATATGTCATCTGTCATCTGTTAATTTGTCAATCCTCTTCATACATCGATCTGTGAACTGATCAAGGGTTTTAATTTTTAATTTTTTTAGAGTTTTATTTATTTTTATGCGGCGCGAATGACATTAGTTGTCGAAATAATTTATAAAACCAAACATAATCATCATAATCAAATCTGTTAATCTGCCAAACTGTTATCTGTCAATTTGTTTTTACATCACGTACTATCTGTATTTATGATCTGTCATCTGCTTCCTGTTTTTTTACCTTTACTTAACAGTCATCTGTCATTTTGAATTTAT
This sequence comes from Ontholestes murinus, assembly GCA_963969525.1. Classification (NCBI taxonomy): domain Eukaryota; kingdom Metazoa; phylum Arthropoda; class Insecta; order Coleoptera; family Staphylinidae; genus Ontholestes; species Ontholestes murinus. The sequence continues at coordinate 5,645,759 of OZ018395.1, read as the reverse complement.
TATTTGCCATCTATTCATTAGTTATTCTTTTAGTTGGGTTTAGGTAGTATTTACTTTTTTATTTTTATCAATTACCATCTTCCAATTTATTCCTATTTACATTCTTCGTTTTTCCATGCTTTAATAAAATCTATCGATGAATTGATTTTCCGCACATTATGTGTCATTAACCTATTTATCATATTACGTCTACTCACTTGAATCTAATTTATAATGCAGATTTTTGGTTATTTGACAGTTGAGATGTAACAGATGGTATTTTTTTTTGTGTCTGTGTGTGTGTCCATGGGTGCTGTATCTCAAAAACGACTGATACGATTGAGATGAAACTTTAAATGTAAGGTTTTATCGTTAAAAACTGGAACTGAGAAGCTTTTGGTAAACATTCATAAACCGGAAGTTTTTTTTTTAATATGAAAAATATTACAAAACTTTTTAAACAAAAGTTAAAGAGAATGAGAAACTGAACAAATTTTGTTAAAATATATTTTTCAGAAAATTCTTAACTTCGAGAAAAAAAAAAAAATTGAAATTTTTGACATTTTTTGCCAACTGCTAATAAACTATTGAAGCAACATGAAAGTTATATAACAAATAATCGTAGAGAATTTAAAATTGAATAAATTGTTAAGAATAACCTTTTTTGCATAAACCGCATAGTTTTCGAGTAAAATATAGGGAAAGTACTATGATGGCCACATCACCATTTTTTAAATTGTCTCTTGTCATATACCAACTGTTATCTCTTATTTTATTATTATCTGTCAATTTGTCCTCTGTCATAATTCATCTGTCATTATTGATGTATTATCAGTATTTTATTATCTGTCATCTAAATTGGTTGATTGAGTTACGTGATGAATAAAGCACTAATAACCTTTCTTCACAATTTTATTTGATTTACCAAATGTACATTATCAAAGAAATTGTGAAGAAAGTTTATTAGTGCTTTATTCATCAAATTTATCTGTCATCTGTTTTTTTTAACTCTATGTTCTATCATCGGTCATCCATAAACAGTCATCTATTATTGGTCATCGGTTCAAAAGCTTCATTGTGGTCTTATATTATTATTCTTCTAGTTGGATTCGAGTAGCATTTACTTTTTGATATTCATAATTTGCCATCTTCTGAATTTTATATTTTTATTTTTTTTCTTGCCTTAAAAAAACCTATTTATGAATTGTTTTTCTGGAAACCATCTTTCATTTGTTATATATCATATTATTTTTAGTAAATATTTGATTTCTCTAATAGCTTCGTCATGGTCTTCATTATTCTTTTAAGTAGTTTTCTTACTATTAATCTTGGCTTTTATTTTTTTGTTGTTTCCACCTTATAAAATCTTTAAAAACTGTATTTCTGAACAGTATTGCTATTGCCATTATTTATCATCCGTCATTTGTCTATTCTTTTATCATATATCATCTGCCATCTGTCACTAGTCATCAGGTATCTATTATTAATTTATCGTGTTTCCTCTATTATCTTTAATCTGTCAATTATGATCTGTCATTGGCCACTTATGAACGATCATCTGTCATCTGTAAATTATCTCATCTGTTTAAACTGAATGAATTGATTATTAATTCTTTTAATGGCTTATTTAGGATTTTTGTTATTCTTCTAGTCTACTAATCACGGTTTCATTTGAGTTGTGCGAAGTTATCACTATTGAATTAAAACACTTTGTTATTTCCTTCCTTCACTTCTAGTTTACAATAGCTATTTTCTGGTTTACTTAATTTTTTAAATTGTTTTCCTAACATCATCTGCTATTTGCTATTTATTATATTACATAAATTTACTCTTATTACTGACTATTTTTCATGAGCCATTTGTTAATTTTCATCTGTCATCTGTCATAAAATATTATGTATATTTACCTATTTATATAATTGATTGGTTTTTATAAATCTGATAATTGCCCTGTGTTATTTATTATTTTTATATAACAGAAGGAATCTATTATTAGGTATGTGTAAGTTATCATCTTTTATTCGCAATTTGTTTTATGTTATCTGGATATATAATATCATCTGTTATCTGGCAGCTTTTAAAGGTTAATTGTCATCTGTTATTTGTCTCGTGACATCTGGCCACTGTCACCTGTCATATGTTATTTGTCTTATTTAATCTGTCATCTCTTGATATTTGTTTGACCTGTATTTAATTAATATTTTGTCATCTGCCATTTGTTTTATTTTTTTGTCCTTTATCATATTAACTGATTTTTAATTATCTGTCATCTGTAATCTGCTATCTGTTATCTGTCATTTGTTATCAGTTATCTATCATTTATCATTTGTCATGGTTGTATAACTTCAATATGGTTCTATCAATTCTTCTTCTGATTTAGATTTGTTTTTATTAGTTTTTTTTCTATAATAAAATTTATCAATGAATTAAGACATTACCGTAAAGATACCATCTATCTTTAACGATGGCTAACTCGAAGAATTAAATAGTCTATAATAAAACTCGATTCCCTTTCTTCAACTGCGCTACGCTGATGAGATCCAAAATATATTGAAACCGGTCCGTGAATGTGTTAATAGGAAACAATAATTATCAATGAATTGTTTTTTCTGCACACCATCTATAATTTATCAATTATCATATCACCTATATACCCTCAAATATAATCTATCACCGATTATTTTTCATTGCATTTTCATTTATCATATTTTTTATCATTTGTTATTTCTCATGAATTATCTGTCATCTCTTATCTGCCATCTGCTATCTGTTTACTATTATCTGTCAGTTTGTCATCTGTCATTTTTTATTTGACATGTGTCATCTCTCATCTATCATTTGTCTGACAGCAATGTATTATTAGTCATTTATACCCAATCACTGTCATTTGTTATTTCTGGCTTGCCATCATTAATTAATTAATTTTTGATTGCTCTAATCGTTATTTTTCCATAATGTTTGTGATGACATTTGCCTTTTGTCTTTCTTACCAACCGTTTTATTTCGATTAAGCCTGGTTTTTATTCTTTGTTGTTTTCTCCTTTAAAATATTTTAATAAATTTTATTTGTGATGAGTATCTCCGATATATAGTTTATTATTTTACATTTATTTATTAGAATTTTACTTTTTATTCATTTTACAAATTATTTGTCATCTGTCATTTGTCTTCTCTCAGTTGACATTTATCTTATAACGTATTTTTTGTGAATGGTTACTTAACACCTTTTACTTGTCTTTCGTCATTTATTATTATTTGACATATATCATCTGCCATCTGTCACTCGTCATCAGGCATCTATTATTCATCATCTGGCATCGTTCATCTATTATACGTCATGTTTCCTTTGTTATTTTTCATCTGTTATTAGCCACTTATAACCGATCATTGGTCATCTGCTAATTGTCTTTTCTCTTCTGTTGATTAGGTTAATCAGAACCTTTGTCATCATTAATCTAGTTTACAATTATCCCCTACTATTTATCACCTACCATTTGTTACTTCTCATCTGTCATGTGTCATATTATAATTTTTTACCGAATTATATCATCGATTATTTATTATCTTATAATTGCTTTCTGTTATTTATCATTTTTCATATATCAAATAGCATCTGTGTTACTTGTCATCTTTTATTTTCCATTTAACATTTGTTATCTGCATCTGTTATCTATTAACTATCATCTGTCATTTGTAGTCCATTATATATCATCTCTAATATGTCATTATTAAACTATAACTGGTCGTTTGTATCTATAATATATCACTTATCATTCGTTTGGCTTTTATTAATATATAATCACACTTTTGTTTATTTTTTGTTTTTGTTTTGTTTTAAAGAATACTATTATTTAATTGTTTTTCTGAACATCATTTGCGATGTGTTAATTAACATTTATCCTTATTATTTATATTCATTAATGCATAACATATCATCGATTATCCATCATCTGCTATTTGTCTTTTGTCATCTGTGATTTGACACAGATCATTTATCATCTGCCATCTGTCATCAGCCAGGTATTAACTGTCAAACGTCATTTGTTATCCATCATTTAGCATCTGTCATTTGGCAGCTATTAAAGGTCCATGGCCATCTGTCATTAGCCATCTGTTATGTGTTATTTGTCATATTTAATCTGTTATCTTTTTACATCTGTTTGATGTTTGATTCATGGTCATTATTATTCTAATTGGTTTTATGTAGCATTTGTTTTTTGTTTTGTATTAGTTACCACCTTCTGAACTAGTTTAATTTTTAAACCAACTAAAACAAAAATGTTTTTTTGCTAAAGAGAATGGTTGCGACCGTTGCGACGTGGTAATCCATACTTATACATAATTCACTATACTCAATAATTATTTGTGGTTAAAAGATAGTGAATTTTTCAATTCAGTGTAAGGGGTTTTGTTTTAATAAAATCTATTAATGCATTTTTTGTGATAATCGTTATTATTTATCAAATTCTTCAGATTATATTCTAAATCACAGATTATTTGCCTTCTGTCATTTGTTCTATCTCATTCATACATAATATGATATGTTCACTTATATTATAATCATCACCATCTGATATCTTTCATCTGTTACCTGACATCTGTCATCTGTCATCTAACATAAGTTATATTTCATATATCATCTGTCATCTATCGTATATCATCTGTCGTCTTTGATCTGTTATTTGTGATTTGTCATCTAACATTTATAATCTGTCATTAGTCATTAATAATCTGTCCTCTGGTGGAAACTTCGATTTATCTAATAGCTTAGTCATAGTTCCTGCCATTCTTCTAATTATCTACTGCTATCTTCTAATGTAATTTAATTTTTAATATTTGTTATTTTTTGGCTTCAATACATTATGTAAATTGCATTTCGTAACATAACCTTCAGTTTGTCATATCTTAAATTACGTATATTCATCTTTATCTAATGTCTTACCGATTATTGGTTTTGTTTTTCATATATTTTCTGTCATCTGTCTTTTGTCATTTCTCGTCACTCATTAGTGATATATCATTTATTATCTGCCATTTGTCATTTCTGTTTTTTACAAAGATCTGAAGAAAACATGGACATTTGCATTATTTTTGAATAAGTAGATTTTAGGTAAAGTTCTCTTATTTTTATTTTGTTGGCGATTCTTTTAAATAATAACACAATTAATCAGCCGTGAGTTACATAATTTATTATCTGCCATTTATTATTTTTGAACTTTACTATGTAAGATCTAAAGAAATAATGCACATTTACGTTATTTTAGAACAAATAGAATTTAAGTTTAATTTTATTTATTTGATGTTGTTGGTGATTCTCTCAAATAATAATATAATTAATCTACACTGAGTTTAAAGTTAAATTTAGGTTGTAAATTTTACAATATTTTACATTATGGTAAATTTTATGTTTAAAATTTTCAAGATAACAAAAAATTGAATGTAGGTCGTAACTAGGAAAGATTATATTCGTAATCTCGGTTTGAAACTTATAATTACGAAGTTCCATCAATATCCTCATTCAGATATTTCTTTAATGGGGAATAATTAATTGGAACTGGGGCGAATTCAGATAACAAGGCAACTTTACGTAATATATCATCAGCAACTTTCTCTTGCGATATTTATTAAATTATTGATTCATTTATTACGTATTAGTAGAAAAATTATATGATAAATTTGTTGTGATGATGACTGCAACCGTTTCTACGTGGTAATTCATAATATATATTTATCGAAAGCATCATAATAAACAATAAATTAGTTATAGATATATATATAAGTTGTCCTTTATTAAAATTAACTACAAATTTTTTAATTATTAATAAATTAGTCATTAGATTTAATATAAACTAATTTAATTTTATATTAAAACTCCTACAATATAATCATTGAAGACTTTATATATTCCGTATTTTTATTTTTTATTAAAACAATAACGATGAATTCAATAATATATTCGTTTGAAGTGATTGATCGTTGAGGCGTTTTATATATTCGTTTCGTATTATTTTTGTAAGAATAAGCGCTAATCTGTTCTAACGAGGAGCTTGTTACCTCCGACGCTCGCATAAAATAATGATCAATTATGCGAAATGAAATTACGTGAAAATGTTAAAGCGAATACAATTTTTATGACCTACTGACGTTTTATATGTAAGATAAGTGGGGAGAGCCACTTAATATTCTAATTTATGTCGATGTAAGCCGATTTCAGAACTACTCCCGGAAACGGCATCCCTAATCTTTTCATCCCCTTTTTTCCTTCTTAACAAAGCGCACAAGAAATATAAAGTTCCGGATTACGTAATTGCAATTACATTCCGTTCACGACATGTTTCATTCTATATACATAAATGATTTAAATACTCCAGCTAAATACTTTCAATAATTGTTAACTAATTTTTCTTAATGTAACATTAAATGAAATACGAATTTTTTAATTAGGGTTATAAATAATTAAATAGTCCAGCAAATACTTTCAATATGTACTTGTTAACTAATTTTTCTAAACGAAACATTAAATAAAATACGAATCTCTTAGTTATAGTTATAAATAATTAAATAGTCCAGCAAATACTTTCAATACTGGTTAACTAATTTTTCTGAATGTAACATTAAATGAAATACGAATCTCCTAATTATAGTTATAAATTGTACATCAGGTAAATATTCCAATCCAATCATGTTGATATTTGTAAGTTGATTGTTTGAGAATTTCCTGATTAGGGTCGAGTTATCTGACGTAGAAGTAATCGGGACTGTTGGCAAGGTAATTCGGTAATTGAGCGACTTACCGCCCTTAATTATACCTAATTGGATGATTGCATCTTAGTTAATAATAACTTATTGGACATTAAGTCTATTAAATGGTTTTATATGTAGTTAAATAATAAAGCAATTTATATGACGTAAAAAAGGTACCAATTAACAGAAGGCCATGAAATGTTAATTTTTCTGTCATATAGTTTGATAGAATATAGTCAATGTAATGAGTTTTAATTAAATCTCTATTATTTTATGGGAAAACGTGTGATAGTTATTATTGATGTTAATTAAATTATAAAGTGTTTTAGGAATGTTAATACATTTAATAATGTTGTAAAGGTTGGAAGCTGAGATCAAGACCACCCATCCATTCTACATATTTAATTTAACTTTAGTCGCTTTTTACCTTTTTCTTTACTGAAAAACGACAGACGAATTACTGTTGATGCTGTTGCAAAATATAAAAGCAATATTCTAGAATTAATTTAAAAATATATATTTTGGGCGGGTGGGTGACCTCTATTCCAACCTCCAACCAGTATAACATAAACAAGGGTTATCTAAAATAATCTTAAAGGGAAAATCATAACTGAATTTTATTATGCAAATTAAATATTGAAATTAATTATCATTATGAATTTTATTAATTGCTTCAGAATCATATTTGATTTTTGCAAAATACTTATATAATATTTACAAGTTAGATGATGGGTTGGAGGACAGCCACCCATCCTACATTTACATGTTTACTTTTAGTCACTATTAATCCTTTTTTTCCCTGAGAAAATACGGATGAATTACTGTTGGTGTTGTTGCAATATCTAAAAGCAGTTTTCTAGAGGAAATTCAAGAATATATGTAGGGTGGGTTGGTGGCTCCTATCCCAACCTCTAGTTATATTAGTTTTATATATATAATATTATATAAGAGTATGTACATACCTCTTTATTATTAATGTGCCACGTGAGTTGGGGTACGGGATCGGCGGGCGGCGAGACGCAGAGGGCGGTTAAAGGGTCCCCGAGGCTGTAGGAGTCCGCTATCCCGGTGATCCTGGGGCCGTCGCGCGGGACCGCTGGAAATCAATTATTCGTCAGTTCGGGCTGCTCAAATATGAATGGGGGCCGTTTAAAAATTCACCGCGGTTTCGGTGTTTTACGTGCGGCCAACGCCATCCTAGTCCGTCACCGTAAGTTTGGAAGAGGTTGGGGGTGGCGAGAAAGAACGGTCACAAATAGCCATAGAATTTGCGGTGGGTATATTTTTGTTTGTTTTATGTTATCGTGTCAATATTTTTTTCTGGTTTAAATCTGTTTTGTTGTTATTTAAAAAATAACTGCGTCAACAACGAAATTAAAATTAAATTCTCAAAAGACTTTCTCACATATCGATTGCCAAAACATTTTGAACTATTACTGATGAAGGTTTAAATAAATTAAATTATACTTGGTTTGCTTCACATTTTTTTTTTTTGGGAAACAAACTTAGCGTAATTTAATTCAAACCTTCATCAGTAATCTATACATATTCCCAAAATGTTCTAGAACTAATGTCTTATGCGTTTCTGACTATAATCATATATCTTTAAAAGAAGTAGCATATTTTAAAAAGTCAGGGGATGAATGGCTTTGCCAAAAGTGCCCTTCATTTAATTCAGCATAACATACAGCGAATCTGCCATCCATAGAAAAAATCCATGACATAAATTCTACATCTGATCTTTAATTGACTGATTCTACCCTTGCTATTTTCAAAAATTCAATTTGTTCTTCTTATGATGTTAGAGATTCACAGAGTGATTCAAAAAGCGGCTCAGGAATTTAAACATGATATGAACTTAAAATTTAATGCGATTGAGGAAGGTAATGGCATTACTTGAAGAAATAATTGTCCAACTTGAAACTAAAAACATAATTAGAAATACTAGTAATTTGGACTTTAAGATCGTTAATTAAGTAGAAAATCGTAGTAGAAGATCTAATAATTTATTGATTTACAATGTTCCCTAATCACAGGCATCAACACCTTAAGCCAGACAAGAATATGAATTATCTAGTGTCAAAACGTTTAGTCCAATAAAAGTATATTGTGTTGTTTCTAAAAATTCTTGAGCTTAAAAGTAATTCTTCAGAATAATTATAATAATAATTGTGTGAGAAATGTAATTACGAAAACGACTAATGTAAAGAATAGTGTTATCAATTTTGGGTTTGATAGAATCAAAATTTAGAGTTAATTTCTTTGAAAATTTATTTACCAATAAATACCAATACTAATACTGAAGCAAGTAACGAAATTTATCTATTAAACATTCACCACTTAAAATTTCCCAAGGAGAATTATATAATGTCATTAACTCTTTGAAATCAAGCAACAGTTCAGGTCCAGATGATATACCTAAGAACTTAAAAAAAACTGTGTTTATTCTTTAACTTAATCTTTATTTCTATCATGTTTAATCATTCTGTAAGTATTTTTCCATATCTTTGGAGAATAATCTCTCAAAATATCGTAATTTTTTTTTATTCAATCAGCAAAACCTAAACTATTCGATGAACTTATATCTATTAAAATTCATCGATTGTGCAGTAATATTTTAATGGTTGTACAACATAGTTTTCGTACCGGATGATTAACTACTACTTATTTATTTATGAATCATTTATCATCAATGCCTTGGAAAATAAGAATTCAGTCGATGCTATCTATACAGATTCTTTCAAGGCATTTAATAAAGTTAATCATTCTTTGTTAATTGCAAAACTGAATACTTTGGGATTTCATGAATCTGTTGTTACACGGATTAATATTTTTTTTTAACTGATCGCAGTAAATTTTTACTAATATTATTCTGGTTTCATCTGGTGTACAGAAGGAGTCCTATTGTGAGCCCTTGCTGTTTCTTCTCTTGATGACATTTCGCAGTCTATTTGTAATGTTCCTTGAATGTTCTGTTATTTACAGATGATTTAAAATTGTATAGAGAAATTCTAATGTTTAATGATTGTATTTTACTTCAAAGTGATATCACTTTTTTTCAGAACTGGTGTTGCCAAAATTATATATGTTTTAATACTGATACATGTAAATCTATTACTTTTTCTAATTAACAAAAAACTTTAGTATATTGTTGAACTACAAATTGTCATTTAAAGACAATAATATTTACATATGTTATATAAAAAGAATTCCAAAAGAGTTATCATATTCTTCGTATAAATTAGGTTATCAAAAATAATATGGGTCCTAAAATACAAAGAATTAAATTGTGTAACTAGAGAAATTATGAATTGCATCAACTGTTGATACATTCGTCCTAAAAACCAAACTGATAACACAAATGTAGTTTGTTTTCTTTAAAGGAAGTTGTTATCTGGTCTTTCATAATAATTTCTATTATTTTTGCTATTGGTAGAATGGATATGGGTCGATAGTTTTCTTCGGAATTAGGGTTACCCTTTTCTTTCCCTATATAGAATATATAGGGAAAGTATTGTTTTCGTAAATGAGAATGTCTGTAAGTGCTGTATTTCAAAAACGAATGATCCGATTGAGATGAAACTTTAAACTTAAGGTTTAATTGTTAAAAACTGGAACTGATAAGGTTTTAGACAACATTCATAAACCGAAAGTAGATGTTTACTCGAGGCATTTTTTTCTTTTTTCTTGATATTTATCTTAATTGGAAAATATTACATAACTTTTCAAACTAAAGTTGAAGATAATGAGAAACAGAAAAAGTTTTATTGAAACATTACAAATTTTAATAAATTTTGTCTAGTGCTAATAAACTATAGGAGTTACATGAAATTTATATAACAAATAATTCTAAAGAATCCAAAACTGACCAAATTATTAGCAATAGCATTTTGGTGTAAACCTCACAGTTAAAAAAATGCAAGGAAAATACTATTATGGTCACATCAATATTTTTTTAAATTTCTTTACATTTTACAACTTTTAATCAAAACCCTCGTTTATGATTTACTGATTGAAGGGTGGGATAGAGGCCACCCACCCACCCTACATATACATGATAACTTTAAAATATTAATTGTTGATGATTTTGCTGCTTACAAAACAATAAAACCTTGTATGCAATAAAAATTAAAGCATAATCCAAATTTAAGTTGAAATATAATTGACCTTCTGTATCTTATCTCATTTAAGCTTGATTTGAAGCCTTTCCACGTCTCATATATATAATTTTTATTAATTTGCACACTCAAAAATTTGTCTTTGTCAATTTTCTGTTATTCAAATTTTGTAATTACAGTTACTGCAAACCACGTGCGCGATCGGTAATTATAGTTAATATTTGTATGTAGGGTGGGTGGATGGCCTCTATCCCACCCACCAGTCAGTAAAACATCATCAAAAATATTTGTATGAATACATCAATTAAAAAATGCCATTATTTTGTCTTTGTTTACATTTTACAATATTTAATTAAAACCCTCGCTTATTTTTTACTAATTGCAGGGTGGATAGTAGAGCCCAAATTTGAACCTTGAGGCATACCACTGGAGGAAACGTAGCGATAGAACTGGTAGCTTTGAATTTCTACTTTTTGGCCTCGGTTATGCAGATATGACGTCAACACCTGAACTATATTATTATTCAGTCCAAATTTTATCAATTTTGAAATAAGTAGATTATAATCAAGGGTGTCAAAAGCCTTTGACATGTCCCCATAGAAAACATCAACCTGTTTGTTATTATCCATAGCAGTAACAAATTTGTTGACGTTGATCTACGTTTCATGAAACCATATTGCTGAAGGGACATACAAGGACTTACTTGTTGATATTTATTTTATATTTATTTATAAAACTTAGGACGTCTTTCTTAAAAAATTATAAATACAACAAATCAATTAAAAAAAACGTACTTCAAATTTTGGGCAAAAGAGACACGGGCGAAGTTCACAATAACAAAGTGTTCTTCCCTTCAATTTCCATGATGCCGTGGGAGCTTATATGCTTTAATTTACTTTTTTTGTCCCCTTTTAGGAGAGACTTTTTTGGCTGTTAATGTCAGCATGACAGATTTATAAATGTGTTTAAATAAGATTGATTCAGAAACTTTGGATAAATTACTAAATATGGATATAGATCGATAATTTTCAATGCAACTACCATTTCTTGCTTTAAAAAACTGGGCACATCCTTACTTCTTGCCATTTACTAGGAAGTTTTGCAGTTATTAAGATAAGCTTGAATATGTGAGTAATAACCTCAACCTAAACAAGAGCGCATTCTTTTAAAATAATAGCTGGAATTAAATCCCCATATTTAGTTTCGGTTTTAATTTTCTGAATTCTTTCAATACTCCCAATGTGTCGACAGTGATGTTTCTAAAATGATTGCATGTTTGGACATTTTGCAAAGTATTTGCAAAGACGATTTATGATATGACTTGACAAAAGACCTGCAAATTCATTTACTATATCCTCTGTTGTATTAAAAAATGTTCATTACGAGTCATCGAATCAGAAATTTGTGAGGTTCTTCTATTGGTGTTTATGTAGTTCCAGACTAAATTGGGTTCATGAGAGATTTGTTGTTGAGTGCGAGAAATATAATCTATATGCGCTTTAGCTGTTTCTCTACGACATTCATGATATATTTCACGATCATGTAATGTTCCTGTTCTAATGAATTGCCTTCGTGCTTTATGTTTAGATTTTAATTTGTCCTTAATAGAGTGGTTAATCCAAAGGCGCATTTTAAAAGGCTGCTTTCTTTTTGTGCAATGATACAAATGTGTTATATTGTATAAAACTACACATAACATATCAACATCATCAAATTTGTACACATCCGACCAATCAGTTTCACATAACGTATTATACAAAGCTGGAAAATTTGCTTTACGAAAATTATATTCATATATTTCGTTTGATTTGATTTTCAACGAGAGGTATTAGTTTTAAGCTTAACAAAAAATTCAATAGTGAGATGGTGGCTATCTTCAGACACTAATGGGGTGATTTTGAATATAAGTAACATTTCTTTACATCTGTTTTTTTCCTAATAAATATAATAATATAATAGGTTTTAGTACATCAATATTGTCTGTTCATCGAATATGAAAAAGCTTACATTTTGATTTGTGAGTTCATTTAATAAATTTTTGAATAATTCAAAGCAGATGGTTGTATCGTCATTCGGTGGCCTATATATACATATTACATTACTACATTCTTCATTTACACAAACTTTTGCACCAACGCACTCAAGTATTCTTGATTGAGAAGATGCATGGACGTCCATCGGCGTGAATTGAATTGAATCCGAAATGTATATTGCCATTCCTTCATGTTCTTGTAAAACTTGATGTCAAATTAAAGCTTGTGATTTTCGGTTGTTGAATTTGTTCCTCTGTTAACCAGTCTTCTATTAAATACAGAATATTGCATTCAACTGTTTTTAGTAGTGCATGTAGGTGGTGTAAAGCTGTTGTCAGACATTATACGTTTTGATGTAATACTATTATGATTATCTAGTTTTTTGATTTTGCTTCTTGACTTAATTGAATATGTTCATTATTGCGACTTTCTGGCTTAAAAAAGAATGGGTTTTCTGGCCAGAAATTTTCGTTTGTTACAACCTTCTCTACAGTTGTAGGTATTACTATCTTGAATGAGTATTATGCATCGACTTACTTGATGACTTACTTGATTTGTTAAAGCTACTATTTCCTTTTTCAAAGTTCTTCTTACATCTTGTGCAGGCGGACACACCAAATTTCTCTTCTGATTTTGCACAAACGTCAAATACGTCATTATCTATATTGATGTAACGCACTTGGCACTGAATGTTTCCGTTAATTATACTTATATTTAAATCACTAACCGATTGAGACCGATTTATACAACTTGCCATCTTGCTAATCCAAGTTGGTCGAACTCAATGTGTTCGAGTGGGTAGTTTTTTGTCATCAGAGTTCAGTGTTACTTCTGGGGTACCACAAGGGACGCATCTAGAACCGTTGCTGTTTAATATTTTTACAAACAATGTGATCCATTGCTTTCTTGTAACGAACCTCCGCAGTTATTACACCGATTTGATTCCTGGTGTTGTCTAAATGGCATGCATTTCAACATTAATAAATGTCATATTATTAAATTTCAAGACACAGATCTCCTTTAAGAGTTAAAAGACACAAAAACAGAAATTATTTGTTTCTAGTTCGCCCTCATTGAGAATTCGGAATCCTTGTACTCGCTATGACATTGATAGAATTGAGCGTGTTCAGAAACAAATTATAAAATTCCTTATGTACAAATTCCAGTTATTCGTTGTGTACGCGGAACTTCTAAAACTATTTAAAATATCGCCTTTAGAAACCAGAACGATACACACCGATGTTAGAATATGTTACAAAATTATTAATAGTGTAGTAAATTGTCCGGATTTGCTAATTAGATTTCATAGTTACATTCCGTCGAGAAACTTATGATCTGCGTTCTTCTATCTATCTATATATATATATATATATATATATATATATATACACGTTGTCCCCTGAAATTTTGAATACGGGCAATTGAATGCATTACCTGTTGCTTAGCTACCACGCTTGTAATAAAATAGGGAATCAAAATGAAACATATTTACATGATATTTTAATATTACTATTCTTACAATCACAATTCTGACGTAACGAATAACAAATAACTACAATGTTCATCTTATTAAATGTTCGAAAACATCTCCTTGTTGAGCCAAGCGATATCCCAAACGATCATAAAATTCCCATTTTGAAGCTATATAAGTCAAATTGACATTCATTTGCAGCAACAACCATGACAACCAATAATAATAATCGAGATGCATTACTAATATTCAAAATTTCTGGGGACAACGTGTATATATATATATATATATATATATATATATATATATTAAATTAAAATATGCTCTAGAAACATACTTATTAATCTGTTTTCTATAATAAAAAGTGTTATAAATTATAACACCAATATTAGTTGCATGGTCAGCATATGGAATCTTTAAACCCTTCATATTTATGTTAATTATATCTGCAATATTTTAGCACGGCCTAATATTTCCAAAAACTAGAAATTAAGACTTCAGAGGGTACAGTCTTAGGTCCATCATGGCTGAAATTTGTGAGATTCTTTGAAGATATTTATTTATATATTCCTCACTAATTTGTATTGATTCTGACAAAAACGAATAATATAATTGGCACCTGCATACATATGTCCATTATAGTGTTTTAATATATCAAGTATGCAACATGTGTATATCGAAAACAGAAAAGGACTAAGATTCACACCTCTAGGATTAGATATTTTATCCTCAAGCTTTACTACTTGTTTGCGATTGCTTAAATAGTTGTCAATTAAATTGTTTGCTGTTTGACGCAGTCCGACATATGTAAGAATTACTTGCTATTTGTTATAAGTTACTGTATCAAAGGCTTTACTATAGTTAAGGAGGACTAGCACTGTCAATTTAGCTCTAGTCGTGGTGGTAATTATGTCATCAGTTAAGCTAAGTAGTGCACTTTCACAACTATGACCTCTTCTAAACCTGACTGTTATTGTGGCAGACTTTTATTTTCATCGATAAATGCATTTAGTTGATCTGCCATTATTCGTTCTAGAATTTTTGGGCGGGTTGGTAAGATACTGATAGGACGCAAATCTTAAAGTTTACATCTGGAAAAATAGTATACAGGAAGTCAAAATATGTACTAAATTGGGCTAAACAACAGGACAACACATTGATACGTGAAAATTATATTGATCGTTGGATCTTAACGGCGTTCACTTGGTGGTACATTTCAATATTAAGAATAAAGAAAACACTTTTACTTTTTTATACCACTTTAAGTTTTGACCTAATGTACACCCCACTGTTCGAAGCGTTGTAATAGGTATATAAACAGTTGTTATTCGTAATTTAAGTACTTAGTTTGATAATGATTACTGTGTAGTCGAAACTAGTCACTGCAAATAAAACTTAAAGTGGTATAAAAAAGTAAAAGTGTTTTCTTTATTCTTTATATTGATCGATTTTGGTGACGGATTTTGGTTTTTGATTCTTTTTTTTTTTTAAGGATTTACAAATAATATATTTTTTCAGTTTATACAATAAAAAGATTACAAATATAATAACAAATAAGAGAGTTATGTAATGCGTACATCTGATGGTTTAATTTCGTTCGAGTTTATTAATTCATTTATAATATCAAAAATTTCTTCAATAATTTGGCTTTTATTTTTGGCTTTTTAATATTTTCTTCAACTTGTGCATTAATTATCTTAGTTGCCCTATTTCGCTCTTGAATATAGTCTTCTGTTAGTTTATGATCCGTTTCGTCAATAAAGGTTTGTTGTTTGTTTGTTAAATGGTGTAAATTTCGTGGTTGTATGTAAACTATTCTTATAACCGATTACTGCTAAATGCAATTGTGTTTCTTGGGATACATTTTCGGATTCTAATTGTATGTTTCTTAAGGATTCCATTGAGGAAGAATTGAATATTTCGACAATTGCATTTGATCGAGAATTTTATGATGAATAAAATTGTGAGATTTTAAAAATTCCGTTAGTAAATTACTGCAAAAGCTTGGGTCCGTTATCAATTTATTTTAAATTTCTGTCGGGAAGAAATGCATCTACAATAGTAAGGACAGTATGTTTTTTTACAAAAAATAAATCCATGTGGATTACTTGAAATGCTTTGGTTGGTGTGGGTGTCAATGCTACTGGGAGTTTCTAGGAATTTCTGTCATTTTTACAAATATTACAAATTTCGCAATTGTTAATATATTTTGTAATATCCCTTTCCACATTCTACCAATAATATAAACGTTTTTATGAATTATATACTTCGTTAATACCTCGATGTTTTGTTTTTGAGGTATGATAATACTTAATAAATTCTAATTGTTGATTTTCTCCTTCTACATCTTCCAACATTATATTGCTTATTTCTAATCGTATGGTGTCATTGAAATTGTGTCTAATAATTCGTAGAATGTCTCGTTCCATGTTTTTATCTTTAAAGTAAATAGTTGTTTTAATTTTTGCTTGTATAATTGTTTTTAAAGTTTTCAAAATTTTATCTTCAGCGTAACTTATTGGAATATTACAGTAAATTCTTTGTTTAGTGTTCTCAAATAAATTTATATTATTTATAATAACATTATTTGTAGAATTATGAGAGTCAAATATAATTTGATGCTTTTCTAAGATTATTTTTTCATTATATGGTATTTCTATTCGTAATTCTTCACGAGAGGTATGAATATGTAGAGTATGTTTGTGTTTCGTCGTTTTGTTCGTCGTGCTGTTTTTAGTGATGGTTTCCTTGGTATTTTGGTTGCCTTCTACTAATAATCTTGTTAAAATTTCATCTAGGCTTGATAAGTCTTCTTCGGTGGGACCTTCTTCTATTTCAATTAAATCTGACATAAAAGAGATATCTCCTTGAGAATGACCAACGATCGAAACTAGTCGGTGAAATATAAAAATAGTGAAACATAACCAAGTGCTTAATTAATCCTTTTATTAACATACAAATGTTTCACCACGGGTTAAGTGAGAAGTTAATTAATCGTATCCAAAGCGTTTGTTGAAAATATTTCCTTACTGTTTTACGAGATAAATTACTGAGATTGAATTTTGCAATTAATTTAGCTAACGATAATGTTTCGAATTCTATGACCTAATTCAATTAAGTTTTTGTTTTTGTTAATTTTAATGTATAAAAAAATATTTATCTGTAAAATGATCAATAATAGCTTTTTGTAAATCTTCCCATGTTTTAAGGTCATCTCTAAGTGCTAAAATTTGTCTGGCTTTACCTCTAAATTCATTGAAAATGGTGTTAATAAGTACTAAGCATGGTATTGAATGTAATTATATTTTAAAAAGTTGCAATTTTAATGCATCATTATACAGAATCTTCCACAATTGTTATCGAATCAAACAATCTATTTAATTCTTCCAGATTTGATTTATTTTGCATTTTTTTATCTTTCCAAATCTCGGAATTTTACAAAAAATGTAAATGGGTTGGTACCCTACGATATAAATTAACGAATTAAATTTGGCAAACTCGTGCAAACGCTTGCTTCGCTGGGTGTCGCTCAGCAGTTCTTCTTTTTTCTTTCTTTTATTGTCGTCCTCTTTGGATCGATGTTACTCGTTTCTTTAGAATTGCAACAATCACTTTAGGAAGTCCTCGGTGGGTCTGCTAAGTTCTTGGTTCCAGGTCCTGTATAAGGAGCCAATGGAATTGATTCTCGATGAATTTATTGTTTCTCAATTGATACCGGATCCTACCGACTGCGCCAATTATGTTCATCGATTTTGGTGACGGGTTTTAATTTTTTTTTTTTTAAGTACAATGACGTGTATTATTTCTCCGCTATATTTCCCCATCCATCTCTATTTCCTTCGTTTAATTCTGCAAATTCTAGATCCTCGAAGTTTCTCTCAAATCTCCACGTTATTCCCGTCTTGTGTTCTGCCACTATCTTCGTCGATGAGTACTAAGAACAAGGAAGGTGTTAGGATGCAACCTTGTCTTACGCCGGTTTCTATTTTTCATTCACGTCTATTTTTCCAGAATAGTTTTCGTAGAATATCATTTTTATTACTTTTCTTGGCATGCCAAACCTTTTCCTGTTTATTTTGTCAAAGGCTTTCTCGGAGTCTATAAAGTTAATTCCACAATTATTTTCAAGATCGTTATATTGTCTATGCATGGAATCCTGTCTAGTTACCTCTCAGTTTAGGTTGCATTTTCTTTATTCTTTCAATAGTGTTATACCCCTCTAATTTTCGTCTTATCGCCCTTTTTTGGTATTCTGACTGTAACTCTTTTCTTTCAGTCTTCTGGTATATTTTCTTCTATCCATATTTTGTTTAGTAGAGTGTGCATCATGCTTATTGTATGTTCTTTCAACATTTCATTTGCTCTTCCTTCTACGCCTGGTGTTTTTTCCCTCTTTAGTGTTTTAACAGTTTCTGCTACTTAGTTTTCTGTTATTTCACCAGTGTCCACGTCTAATTGCTGGTTCACAGTTTTCTTTGCGTTAATTCTTGGTATCACCTTTTTTTGATAAGTCTATCCAAATTTTCTCTTTTGAGGTGAGTATCTTTCCTGTTTTACTCTGTACTGTTGTTATTTATGCTTGCTTTGTTATTCCCCCTGCCGGTTATGCTTCTTACTACGTTGTGCAATATTCTCATATCGTTTTTGCTTGCCGCTTCTTCTGCTATTTCTGTTTAGTGGTTCTTCGAGACTCTTTCGTTTGTATTGTCTTGCTGCTCTTTTAATTTCCTTGTCTAGTATCTTGTATTGCAGTTCCAGTTTTTTTTGTATATTCTTCGTTGTTACAAAATGGTATTTTCTGCTTGAGTTTTCTTCTTTCTTCTATTCTTTGACGAGAGCTATTCACGTTTTGTTCTTCTGTTTTATATGTAGCCTCCTTCTATATTTGCTGGTATTTCTTCCACAGTTGGTTCATGTTTCTTTTTCATTTGTTAGCTAGCCCATGCAATTTTTTTAGCAGGGGGTTTTTAGGTTCGGATTTCCAGTTACCCAATCTACATTGTAGTTCTTCTTTCATACTCTTTTGGATTTCTTTTCAGCCAGTTTGATTTTGAATTTAACTTTTATAAGTATGTGGTCCGAGTTGCAGTCTGCTCCCCTCATTGCTCTGACATCTATAAGCATGTTTTTCCATTTTTTTTTTGATTGTTATAAGGTCTATTTGATTTTGGTGTCTTTTGTTAGGTGATATTCAATTCGGCAGAAATTTGTGAATTCGTACTTTGTCCTAATAATATATATTTTTCCTATTTCGGCTTGTATTCTTCCCTCTTCTCTTCTTAGGTCGCTTTCTACATACATTTTGGATCTCCTTAGCTTAATTTTGTTATTCATTATTTCCTGTTTATCTTTCTAAGATTCGATCTCTATTAATTATAATCTGTTACTTTGTTCTTGCTGATATCTTTTTTGATGTTTACTTCCAATTTTCCTGATATTTTTTCTATTACAGGAATTTCATGGCCGGACTATTATTTTTTTCGTTTTTCCTTCTTCTGATATTCTGCGGTTTCCTCTAACTTTTCTATTCTTTCAATTAATTTTTTCTTTTCTTTCTCCTACTCTTGATTGTTTTCTTCCATCTCGATTCTTAATGTCTGTAATTCTTTGTTTGTACTCTTTACTTCTCTGAGTATTTTCTTTATCATATTGTCCATATTTGTATTAGATACCTTCTCTCCCTTATGGTTTTTAGATACGCCCAGTTTTGACTCCGGACTTCTTATTACTTGTTTGCTTCTGTCGAACGCTAATTTCTCTTCTTCAAAGCTGTTTTAAGATGACCTTACTCTCTTATTTCTTAATGTAGTTACTTGAGTACGTGAAGGTTAATATCAATTAAAACCCAGTTATATTCCTTTCTTCACTTCACATTTTTTTTAAAGTGAAGAAAGGAATATAACTATGTTCTAATTAAGTCTCTTATTTCTATTCGTTTGCTTTTCAACACCCATGAATTCTAATTTATGTGAAAGAACCTTATTCGAATGCCTTAGAAAAATCGGTATAAACCAAAGAAGGACATCTTGGCCAAAGCGACATAATATAAAGATTGGTTGGATGCTGTGTTAGTATTTACATTGACCTGTTGACCATTATCTAGTGCATACTACAGAGTATGGTACACCAATAATAATTTTTTGCTTAATTTAGATTGAATCAATACATTTGTTGATTTTATTTAATTCAGATGAAATTGATTTTACAATTTCTGCAGTTATTCTGTACAATTGCAAATGAAATTTTAAAACCCTTTGAATATATGAAATATTACAATGTGAAGGTTGTGCCATTGACCAAAATAACCAATTTAATGAATACGTGTGTAAATTCTCTCTCTATAATCTATAATTATTTTTGCAGATTTCTATACATGTATACTAGAAACTTATAGTATGTACAAATAATATTCATCTATATTTAAATTTCACATTTCCGTTGTTGTTGTTCTATTTGTAGATATTTATGTTAATTAACTTATTTACATAATTAAATTAAATTAAAAAACTGCGTAACTTAATATTGAAAAATACTTTCCATTTAATTGGAATGAACGGAAAACATTTATTAACAAAAATCGTTTATAAATACGCAAATCGGGGCGTGTTACTTCGAGCAGAATATTCCTCAGTTACGGAGAAAATTGATATTAAATTAACTTCGATCCTTGTTGCTATATCGACGTTAAATGCAATACTATGTGTATTCGGGCGGAAAATGAAATTCCAACGGGAGAAATTACGAAACTAAAATACACCAGTAATCGTGCACGAAACGCTTTGTTTCCAGGATGTTCACGAAATTTCCAAAACCATGACATATAAATAGTGTAGAAATATGTACTATTATTATTTATATTTATTTTAAATATACAGGACGTCATTATTAATTGATTTTATTTCAATTATTCAATTCAACTTACATAAAATGTCATATTGACATACATATCATAAAGTAGTTCTTTAAATTTGGAACAAAACTAGGTTATAGCAATGGAAAAATATAGCCTATAATGGCAAGAATTACCTGCTGATATTCATCGTCAGTTACAGGAAATAATGGGTTTAGTGGATGAACATTGTACTGTGAACTTCGCCTTTAAGTCTTGTAATTTAAATTGTAAAGGTATTTTAATTTGTAACAATTTTTTACAATAAATAAACTAAATTAAATTAAATTTGATGGGGTAAAACACTTGTTAAGTTCCATAATATTATTATTATGGAACTTAACAAGTGTTATACCCCCATCAAATTTACATATCTCGTACCATCAAGAGTGTAGCTCTACCAGTATCAATTAAACTAAATTAGACTATGTTAATGGATATATCAATTTTTAACACTGAAAAATCATCATTCTGATCTACTCGTATATTAAATGATAAGTAGTGATTTTATACAGTGAAAAGTATCTTTTATATCCCTATGATAAAAAAAGGTTGAAATAGTAAATTCCATATTGATTTTTATCTTTTTATCGAATAAAATGTGATGTTTTCGATGTCCCTTTTACTGTAATCTGGGGCCCGTTTTTTTTTTTTTATCATTCACCACGGTGGAAAGGAAGAAGTCGACGGATGGCGGCAAACAGGGAAAGCCACTTTTCCGGCTTTAGATTCCGCTCTTATCATTTGTGCGCAGTGAGGTTTTTGTGTGTGTGTGTGCATGTTGCGGATTTTATGGGTTTTGAAGTTATGTTTGTTTGTATGTATGTGTATATATATGTGTGTGCGAAGGGACTTTTAATTTTTTTCCTGTATGTGTTTACGTTTAGGAATATATATAGTCTTTAATTTAATGTTTTTTTTTTTTTTTTCGTTTGGGTGGGAAATTACGCCCACCATTAAATTCATACGGTCTGATTAATATTGATGCTTGTACTTTCGTGATTTGCATATTATTATTTTCTGTTTACCTGCGACTGTGATTCGATGCGTGCCTGATGCGAGCCTGTAGGCCGGTGCGCCACTGGATACCTCGCAACGGTAGGCGCCGCTACTGAGTTCCCTGGATAATGAGGTTAGGTGGATTTTGCAGTGGTTATTGCCACAGCTCGTGTCTTCTAGTATCATCTTGACACCTTTGACTGCGTATGTTACGAGGTTTGGATTGTTCGATGGCATATATCTGAAAAAAAAAAATTTCATTTACTAATTGTTACCTTTTTTTATTACAAGAATCAATAAGTATTTGTCGTCGAAATAATAAATCTAATAAGCAAATTTTAGCTTATAATTTTGTTTAATTAAGAATATATTATAAAATTAACTGTTTATGTAAGCCAGAATTAATTATTCAAGGTTAGGTTAAACGAGAGCTAGGTCAATACGTAATTCATTGGGGTAGGTCAGGAGTACGCTAGGTAAATGTATTGTGGTTTGTTCAGAATACGCCTGGTTAATATAAAATAGGTTAAGATAGGTCGTGAGTACACTAGATTAATTATTTGCGTTAAACCAAAATTTATTGCGATATGTCAAGTGTGCGTTGACCTAATAGTTTATTGATTGAGGTAGATTAAATATAAATTGGTTTGTCATATAATTTATTTCGGTTTTATAGTCGTTACTTTACTCACGAGTTCATTAGGCACGTATAAAGAGTTTATAAAATGTGGTGCATACTATACTTTTTCCTACAATCAGCTAATTAAGACTTCTTTTACACTTTTCTGTTCTGTTTCTGTTTATTAGGAATTTAAACACAAAATTAAGTATTTAAACATAAATAAATAAATATTATAAGATCCTACTTAGTATACATTAACTGTAATTTTAGAAAAATTCTGAGAATTGTTAGAGGAAACCATTGATGTCCCTGCGTTGTTATCTAATTTACTTGAGTTTACGGTTGATACATTAGTAATCTTAAGATTTAAATTGTCGTTTTTCTTAATGTTGTTATCTTCATTGTTCTCAATAGTATATACAATTTGATTAGAGGTTTTAATTAATTAAATATACGCAGTAATAATTCCATTCTACTAAAGTGATTGTTGAGTATCGTCTCCTCAGGCATTGGCCCGTATACAAATTTGGATTTGGCAGATTTAGAAATGTTGCCAAATTTATTTATCCCAATGGGCTATTTGGTACATTTTTCTCGAATATATCTTGCAAATATTATATAAAATATTGCGATAACAAACTGACGTTCTGTTTTGGTTTTTGTTTCTCGAATGTGTACTAAAAATGGCGTTCTAAGATCTTCAACATAAGTTGTTTCAATTTTCATTAATTCTTCCTTGCGACAAGCTCTCATTATTCCAAAAATTAATCCAACCTATGATTATCGTGCGTACTTTAATATTAACAATTAATATAGCGGTTTTTCACATTGCATTTGGTCAATTGGTTTGTTGATTCAACGCCGGTGCTTAAAAATACTCTATGGTTTGCAAAATGAAAACCTTTGTAAATAAGCAACCTTCATCTGACTCTTTTACTTGATATGGCGTGAAAATTTTGGATTTATTTTGGTTTGTACGCTTAAGAAATATTGTGTTTAAATTTAATGTTATCCGGAGCATAGAATAAATTGCCCACAATGATAAATGCTTCATTTTTTCCGCAAGGTTTTGGAAGAAGGTGAGGAGAATATTCTCCGGAAAAGAATTTGCTGAATTATTTTTGCGTCAATCCATGAAAAATTTATGAGCTCTTTCATACTGAGGTAATTTTCAGGCAACAAATTTGCAGTTGCTACTTCCCCCGCTTCCGCAATCTCTGGTGGGGTAACCATAAAAATCATGGCAGGAATAAGGGACATCTTTTCAGAAGGCTATTACCCTAAATTAAACTGTTTCTTCTTAAATATTTAATCTCTTCGTAGTAAAATTAGTGAAACTAAAGTTACTGCTAAAGATTAATTATTAAATATTTCTGTCCTGGGTATATTTGAACATTGGCTAAAAGATCACCAAGCGGATTTTAACCTCTTTTTAAATATACTTTCTAAGGTTTTCGATGACATAAATATTTGCAATAAATATGTGTTTTTAACAGCTGATTTCAATGTAAGGTTCAACGATGATTATTTTAATTAATCCGCATTTACGGATTTTGCGCACAGCTGTGGTTTAAAATTTCTAGTCAATTTTCCAACTCGGTTAAACAACCATATTGATAATATTGGAAACAATTATATTGACTCTATTGTACAACCTCTAGAAACGGGAATCTCGGATCATAGAGGAATTTTATTTAATATGGTATTAAAAAATTGCCTTCTTCTAAAACTAAATTTATAATCTTATTACATCTGCTGGTAAATTTACGTTTTTCCATCGTTTAGATAAACAAGAATGGAGTTTTATTGAGCAATCCTCTGATGTAAACGAAATATTCGATACATTTCTCTCCACTTTCCTCGAGCACTATAATGAATAATTCCCAGAAACTCATGTTATAACAAAAAATGGGACTAGCCAAATCAAATGGTTTTAGAGTAGTCTAAGCAACATGAGGAATACCTTAAAATTTATTTCGGAATTCATAACAAAAATAAAGATCTTATAATGAAAGAGGCCAGAAATAATAAGAAAATAATTTCAAACCAAAAGCTGTGTGGACTATAACTAACTCCAAAAGAACGTCTACAAATAGTAATAATAAAACCATAAACATATCAGCTGAAGATTTTAATACCTTCATTTCTGAAATTGCAAACACTATTGTTAATTCATTATCCGTATCTACAGCTGATCCTATAGTTTTAATGTGTAACAACCCTCCCAACTGTAATTTTAAATGCTATTTTAAATTTTCTGAAGTTTCTTCTGTCACGGTTAGAGATGTCATAATTGAATTAAGTAACAGTAAAAGTAGAGACATCTATGGACTCCGTTCTGATGTAATAAAATCGGTAATAGACGTTATCATTTTACTGTTGACGAAAATCTTAAATATGTGCTTAAAAAACAATATTTTCCCTGATGCATTAAAAGTAGGTTTAGTTGTTCTAAGTTAAAAAAAAGCAAATATGACGATCCTGATAACTTCTGCTTAATCTCACTTCTTCCTATATTTGCTAAAATCTTAGAAAAAATCCTTCAAACGCAATTGATTGACTATTTTGAAGACATAAATCTATTAAAAACTGAACAGTTTGAATTTAGGAAGGGGTGATCCGCCTCTGATGTGGTTCTAAAACTAGTAGAAATGGTAACTGATAGTTTCGAAAAGGGATCACTTTCAATGTCAAGTTTTCTCGATCTGTCAAAAGCCTTTGACTGTGTTTCGCATCAAATCTTATTACGCAAACTTTATTTTTACAATCTGCATCCCGAAAGTTGCAGGTTAATTATGTCTTACCTCTCGGGAAGAATACAACGCGTAATCTTTGATGGTTGTTTATCATATCCTTTGCCCATTGTAGATGTTATCAATGTTAGTCGCTAAAGAAACGTTGCGAGTCGCTTATTTTAGTCTAATTCAAAGTCATATTTTGATCAAATTAAATACAATAATCACTTTGTTTTGTATAACCGTTATTTATTTGAATGGTGACCAATGGTTTCAATACATCAGCGTACCATTTTCAAACCGAAAGTGATACGCTGCTGTATTGAAACCATTGGTCACCATTCAAATAAATAACGGTTATACAAAACAAAGTGATTATTGTGTTTAATTTTATCATTAAATATGTATGACGAAGTAGAAGCCTCCATCGTCAATCAAAAAGTCATATTTTATATGGATTAATTTCATGGGGATATTCGACCATTAGGCATCGTATTTTTAGGCTTAGAATATGGTTATACTGAAGATTGTCGCAAAGCATTAATAGAAATGCAGGTGTTCACTTTGCCATGTTTATATATATACACATGCCTTTTTTAAATTAAAAATCATACGTCATTATATCAAAATAACTCCAAAATTCATAGTTATAATACCAGAAATAAAACTGATATTCATGCGAAATACACCAGATTAACTAAATCTCAAACTGGTGTTAGGTTTCACGGTATAAAATTTTATAATGTACTTCCGAAACACATTAAAAATTAACGCGGTGCTATATTTTTAAAACGTATTAAAGCTTTTCTCATTGCACGAGCCTTTTACAGTTGGGAGAAGTACCTCGATTATGATTTTAGCTCGTGTTTGTCATAATTTAGTTGTGTTTATAATTATGCATTATTTCTAACCTTGTAATGTACTCTAATATATTATTTATTATATTATATATTTTAAACTCATGGCAGTACTTGTCAAAAATAACTGATATGTTTAGGTTTTAGAATTTAGTGTAATTTATTTAGGAATTTTATATTGAAATATTTTTATTTTAAGGTTATTATGCTTCCATCTTTTATCTATCTTAGACGCCGATTTTCGAATTCGTTTTTATTTGTTTATTTATTTGTGTGTTTGTAAATCCCCTATTTAATTTTAGGGTTTTTATTTTCTGCGTTTAATTTGTTTTATTTCTCGATATTTTATTTCACAGTGATTTGATATTTTATGTATTTGTGAGTGTAGATCCTATGTAATTTTTTAGGTTTTTTTCTTTCTTTTAATCCATCTTAATCCGTGACATTTTAATTCATTGTTATTTATTTATTTATATATTTATTACTTAAATGTTCGTGACCTTCCAATTATTAAAATGCTTGGTTATCTCACTGCGAGCATCATCTCAATAATTACCATTAGAGTTACACATTTATTGGATTATTATTATTTGAATATGACGTGTGTAAAACATATTTGTTAATACACCAATAAATTGAATTGAATAGAATTGAATTTAATTAAATTAAACTATTTTTTTTAAATTTTTTACTTTACTTATATTTGATCGTATTTTAAAAATACAAGCCCACTTGAAGGCGACAATTATAAGCGAAAACTATCTATCTATGGAAAGCCAAACACTTCGTAAAAAATGGACTGGTTTGTTTAATGAATAATTTTGTGCGCTCAAAAATTACGCAAAAACTAACTAAGTGTTTAGCAGGAAAACTTGCACGCGACAATTTTCCAGTTATACACTACACTACAGTTTAACATCGATTTTGATCGATCAGACTTGTTCGTTGAATAAAACAGTCTACTTTTTTGCAGACAATGGGTACCACAAATAAATCTCACAGCTTGCAAAGGTGTGACTAAAACGGTATTTAGCGCATTTTTTTCCCTATGTTAAATAGCGTTTTAGTTATTTGAGTACAAAACATATTAGCAGGCAATAGATTACAAATTATTGATAAAAGATGGTATATAGAAGAATGACAGATAATAATACATTATATATAATTATGGATAAGCGTTATGACTAATAAACAAATGATTAAATACAATATGGTATATGACAAATAAATAGACGACAGATATTAAGTGATTGTTGACAGATAACAGAATATAAATTAACCATTGAGAGATAGCAGATAAACAGATAATCATGCAAAACATGGGCTGATAACAGATGACAAATAAAAATATTATAAATTATAAATAAAATATGGTAGATAAACAGATAATATATATACCAACAGATGACAAGTAAAGACAGATGACAGATAATAGATGGTAGATAACATATAATAGATAAATATAGATAATAGATAAATAATAACATTTCTGAGATGATAGATCATAGATAAAGCTTTGACAATAGTAGGTGAGTGCTTAAAAATTGTCTATGATTTGTGTTTTAAGACTGAAAATATTTTAGATCAATCTCTTGCTTCAGGATGCTTAATGGCGTTAAAGATGACAGATAATCTGATAAACTGTTAAATAAATGACATATCAACAGACAACCATTTATTGATTTATTGATTTTCCTTTACATGTCCACTTAACAAAAATATTTTAACAATTAATATACATTTACAAACTACTTAATAATTTAGAGCAGGGAACATGTGAGCGGAGTTAACGTAGTGTTCTTCCATTCAAATCCATATTACTGGATAATGGTATCCTTACCAGCAGTATATTTTAGCCACTTTAGCGAATATTTTGGCCATTACTGGCTTATTTTTGCTCATTTTATTATGAGACTATTTTTTGATAGAAAAACAGATAAAAGATGATAAAGGGCAGATAACATATTGATATGTATGTATGAGGGATTAAATAGATCAAACGAAAACACTTCGTAAATCCACAACAATGAGTCTTACTAAGACTATAAAATAAATCACTTATTGAAACAACTAATTCTCTGGCTAATACCTCGACAGATATTGTTATTAAGTAAAGGACATTAGAGTCCTTTACTTAATAACAATATCTGTCGAGGTATTAGCCAGAGAATTAGTTGTTTCAATAAGTGATGTATTTTATAGTCTTATATGAGGAAAGTAAGACGACTGCCTTCAGTGACACCCATTTATTAACTGGTTAATGTTAACGTTAATGTAAAGGCAATTAGGTTTGAATAAGGTCAGGAATGGATATTTCATACAATTTAAATATACATAATATTAAACATCCATATATGACACAGATTATAGATAAATGGCAATTGACAGATAGTTTAAAATATTCCTACATTATTTGAAAACACGCTCTTAATTTTTTCTAAATTTTAAATTATTTAAAAAAATATAAAGAAAAAATTGACAATTTGCAACATTTGTAAATTAAATTTAAAATGCAGTTAGTTTTTTATATTTGGAATTTCATAATAATATAGTTGAAATTTTTACTAAAGAGTCAAGTTAAAATTAGTTACATAGTGTTAAAATTTGTTTAAAAAAAACTATTATAAATATCAATAAAATTGTAACTTTATATCACATGTTTTTAACAATGTATTATGAAATAAAAGTCTCTACAATAAAGAAATTATAAATTTGCTTTAAAATGTTTCAAATTTGATTATGCAAAATAATGCATTTTTATATTTATTATTTTCATCATTATTATTTCAGTTAAGGAAAAAAGGCTTAAAACAGTAAAGACAAAAACAAAATACATTGTTGTTTACTTAGAGATAGATTAAATTATACCAAAATAAAAACATCGATGAAAAGAACTGAAAAAAAAATAGTTTAATCAATTTTTTTTCTGGAACAGTAAAGTAAAATGGTAAAATACAGATTAAAGTTTAAGATCTATTGAAATAATCCAAAAAAGGCTAAATAAAAGTGAAAATGGTGAAAAAATAAATATTTTTTATCAATAGAAAAATTAGTTAAAATATTTAAACGTTTGATAGAAATAAATCCAATTCTGCTTGACAATCATTTTAATTTTAACAAATGTTTAAAAATAATATTTATTTTGCCTAAAAATAATTGTAAATTAACAAGGTAATACCATTAAAAGTAATAGTGGAAAAGTCTTTAAAACAAATAATTGAAAATTGTTAAACTCTCTACAGAAATGATTAAAATTTTATGTGTAGAGAACAGTCAAAAACTGTACGAAAATGTTTTACTTAATAAAAAAGATTTATAAAATGCTAAATAGGAGTGTACATAGTTACAAACAAAACAATAATTATTTTCTTTATAGAAAATTTTATTAAAATCTGCAAGGAAATATAATTAATAAGAGAATGTAAAAAAGTTTGGAAAAAAATTCAAAACATTCAAAAAATACTAAATTTTTTTAAGTATATTTAACATCTTAATTGCTAGCATAGTTTAAACTAAAAAATATATAAAAATTTTAAAGGGTAAATTTGCACTATGGATGGTTTGAGTTACGTGAGGTATTTTGTTAGTTCACCTTGGAACAAAATTTATATCTAACAATTAATAATTAAGTGAAGTAAGGAATGAACTGTAGTGTAATCTTCAACGAAAATTTGGTTTATTAATAATAATAATAATAATATTTATTGACGGAAAATCCAATTTACAGTAAATAATAATAACACAGTTAAACAAATGAAATTATAATAAGGGAAACTAAAGCTAAAAATAATTTTAAAAACCAAAACATAATCAACACTAGAACTTGAACCTATAAATACATATACATAAATTACAAATTAACTACACTGACTTATATTCTTAAGGTCAGACATAAAAAGAGCATAATGAATACATTCTTAATTTAATATTGAGCTAAAATGGTTGTTAAATTTTAAAATGTTTTTAATTTGAAATTTATTTTTCGCTAAACTTCAGGTGAAGTGTGGAGAAATATATCTAGTGTTTTAAATAAACCAAATTTGAAAACTTGACAATCGGTTTACTTCAAAATTCAATTGAGATTTTTTTAACACTTTTATTATTATGTACGCATTATCAATAGCTTATAAGCGAAATAAAAAGTATTAGTGTTTTCTAAGTGTATAAAATAAATCTTCACGTAACTCAAGAACAAATTTCTAGAAGGAGTTACCGATATAACCCCAACAGAAGATAGCAAAAGCAAAGCTGGTAAACTTATTATCAAAGAAAAAATGAAAGCGCTTGATAGCTTTAAACCCTTCCAAGCACCAGGTCTAGATGGCATTTTATCTGCCCTAATGCATCAAGCCTACCTGCTGACAATTCACAAAGCTAGCTTTAGGCTAGGCTATATTACAATGGGATAGAAAGAGGCTAGTGTGATATTTATATCCAAAGTTGGCTACCTGAGAGATTAAATCCTACCGCCTAACTAGCCTTGCCTCATTTCTCCTTAAAGTTATGCAGGCATTTAAAGACAACGATATAAAGAGCAATGCCCTAAAGGAAAATCTACTGTGGCTGCATTTCATAGCCTCATAACAGGCATAGAAGCTTCGCTACAACACAAAGAGATAACATTAGGTATTTTTGTGGATATTAAAGGTGCGTTTGACAATGCAACTTTCAGAAGGGTATCGACATACTCAAAATAGGATGGATTAAGGACGTACTAGAAAAATGAAATATCACCACAGGTATAGAGAGTGAATCAGTAATGGTAATCCCAGTAAAAGGGGGATCTATCGCCCCAGCTATGGTGTATCGTGGTGGATGACTTCCTGACCTCTTTGATCGAAAAGGTTTATGGTACGCAAGATTATGCCGACGATATAGCAATTGTCGTAAGGGGTAAATATCATATTGCCCCTAGCCCAATATGCCCTCAATACCTTAGTAAAATGGTGTCTGAGGGAAGCCTTCAATATTAGTTCTTATAAAACCATAGTGGTACATTTCACTAATTGTAGAAAGATGAATAACAAAGCTCCCAAAGAGATGGGACAAGAAGCTGTCTGATCAGGTGAAAAATCTAGGTTTAATACTAAATATTTGAACGACCACCTAGAAAAAACAAAGCAATGGTTATGCCGCAGATTCAAAATGATATACTTACTGTACATTTTGGTAGTAAAATCCATTGTTACATATGGCTTATTAGTATAGTGGGCCAATACTAAACAAACAACGGCACACAAGAAGCTTTAAACCCTTCACCTCCCCTACACGAATATATCAGAAAAGAACCAAAGTTCCTACAAATTTCATTTCGTAACGCGCTTTGAAGTGATTCTGGTATACAGATGCATCAAAAACGGAAGCGGGCTCTGGCATAGGCATATACTGGCCTAAATACAGGAAGTCAGATTTTTTCGGATATTGCCTATCAGTCCTACAGGCTAAAATGATAATCTTGGAAACATATGCTGAAGTTTATACAAAAAAGGGGTATAATGGGGCACACATCTGTCTGATCTCAAACAACCAGGCTGCCCTTAAGAACCTCAAAGCGTATAGCTTCAATACCAAAAGTACTTGGAACTGTAAACATGCTCAGAACCAATTGGACAAGGGCAAAAAGCTCACTTTAATGTGGGTACCAAGCCAACCAAAGTATAACAGGCAAACAAAATTACGATTTACTTGACAGAAAAATAGGGCGTCAAAGGTTAAAGGCAATCAAATATGTTTATTCACCTTGCGCCTCACTAAAAGCGAGATAAGACTTTCCTTACAGGAAATTGCCCAGTGAAATACTGTCTTCATAAAATAGGTATAGTGGACAATACCACTTCTAGACTATGTGGATTGTCAGAGGAAATGATCGAGAACATTCTAATATGCAAACAAAAATGCAAATACATAAATAAAGAATAATAATTCAAATTACTTCTTAAATATATAAAAATTTGTTTAATAATGTTAAACATTTTAAATCACAATTGACTTTATACAACATAAAATAAAGAAAATAATAATCAAATATATAAAACGTTGCTTAATAATGTTAAAAATTTTAAATCACAATTGGTTTTATACATCACAAAATTATTAAATGAAAATATGTTTAAAGAAAACAAAGAAAAACGTAAAATATTTTACTTGAAGACAGTTAAAGTTCTACCAAAATAATGGAATTTTTGAAAGAAAAGAAAAAGAAAAGCAGACTGAAAATTATAATGTTTAACTAAAAAAATATTTCAAAATTGCAAAAAAAAACAATTTAAACATTTTTAGGAAACAGTTTATTTCAAATAACTGCAATTTCAGATATGAAATTATTAGATAAAATAGAATCAGATATTTTTTATTTCTGAAATTTAATGAAAGTTAATTATTGATTTGATTGAAAATAGTTATCATTTTGCAGTTACAGTTATACACGTTTTGTTTTGATTAAAAAGGTTTAAGCATTGCTTGAAAAAAGTTTTAAAATTTTCAACAGTATTGTTATTTTTGTAAATAACATCGAAAACTTTCTTAAAAAAATTAAAAACATTAAAATGATATAGTAGATTGAATAGTTAAAAATTTTTCAAAAAGTCAATGGTTTAAGTAAAACTCCTATGCCCTGTCTCCAACTGTACTACGCTGCTGAGATCTAAAATGGATCGAAACTGGTTCGTATCTCTTGTTGAAAGGGAACAATAATTAATTAAGAATCATTTTCTAATAAATCATAATTTTAATTTAAAAGGTAGATTCTAGAATTTGTTAAATTAAATTATTATCAAACAAAAACTATATGTGATTTTGTTGTATCATACTTTTATTTTGTCTTACAAATTTAGTTGTATGTTTATGTTAATGTTTATTAGACTTTAGCCTCTTTCCAAAAGAAGATACATACGAATATACAAAAATATACAAAACATACAAAACATTTGGATGGATGAAGCTGGGTGGAGTTCATGAAGCTGCGATGATCTTTCACTCTAACTCTTGTTTTTGGTAGGCATAATTGTTAAATAATATTCATATTTGCCTTAACGTGGCCTCATTTTCCATCTTTTTATAGATGGAATTATTATTGTGAAAAATGACATATGTTGTTTTATAGAAAATGTGTCATGTTAAGTTAAAGCCTCCACCATCAGCGTTTTCTTTTATCATTAGTTAGAAAGTTAATCCATTTTGATCAACTAATAATGAGAAAACCTTTGAGTAATCGAATATATATTTAATATAATAATAATGCAGTGTAAAATTATAATATAATCAGTATCGAGTTGACGATGATAAATAACCGAACCTCTAATTTCACCTTTAATTAATTTGACAGAACATCTATCCGTTGGGTGTCTGATTATAACAAAGAGCGTCTTAATTGATGAAACCGAGCGAAAGATTAATGGGTTTGTGTAGTGGAAAGGAGGCCTTCTCCCTTGCTCTCACCTAAAAAACTCCTGATCATCTTTGTACCACTTGACCGCGTACAGTTCCTCGATGCCCATGTCGAAGTAACAGTCCAAGTGCATGTCTTCTCTGGGATCGGCGATGACCGGCGCCGACATGTTCGTCAGTCGCAGAGAGTACGAAGGCCGCACCACTGAAAATGGAGAGATTTATTTTACTCGAAAACGTTATTACAACGACAACCGAGGGCGACTCATCCGTGAACACAAATCCAAACAATCTCAAAGGGATGCTTGCACAGATAAAGCAAATAACATCGGCGGGGGAAAGGAAAAAATATATATATATTTATCCGGAAACATCTCGAAATTTAATGCCGTAATTGAATCGAACTGTCGTTTACTTTTTAAATGGATGTCGGCTTCTCGGATTGTTTGTATTCTTGCTCCTGTCATCGAGTCATTTCTCAGTTTTCTTTTTATTTACACATCATTGCTGTCAAGTTAAATATTAGGCAATGAAAAGGGAACAAGAGATTTTAATTAAATAAAAGTTGGATTTCTAGAAAGGACAATTAGTACTTAAAATGTATATCTAGTAAATACAAAAATAAGACGAGGAAATTATTAATTTTATTATTCTGCTTAGAATTTTATTTAATTAATCTTAATAATTAAATGAAGGAAAATGACACAAATATTTTTCAATTACTTTCTTTAATAATAAACAATTACTGTAATAATTATTATCATCGTTAATATTAAAGCACTGTTTAATTTAATCAATTTTCAGTTACACATAATAAAATTACTGAAGGAGTTTTATTTGTCTTTTGATTACGTATTCCGCGCTCGGGGAGCGCGCAAGCGTTATAATTTATTCTGACACAGTGAAAATTATAAATGTGTTTATAACGAATACGAAATTTTATGGCGAACATTGGAAATTCCGCCCGCCGACTGATTCTGGTAAAATCGGGGAAATATAGTCCTCCGTACAATATCTGCCAAAAAATGACAGTGCACCGCTATTTTATGTAGATTTTATGAACCATTGATAAAGTGTGTTTATGGAAATGTGCCAACTATTTCGCACAGCGCGATATTTTACACTTGCGGTGAACTTCGTCCAGATTTAACATTGACGCGATTTATCATCGGTGGATAAAAACATACATTTTCACATCTGGTCTTAAATTTTTCACCAATCTAATTATTTCCATAGAGTGATTATATTAACAAAACGTAATTATTATAATTAATTGAATTAATTATCAATTAAATAATTCTGTTGAAATAATAATAACGCAGATTAATTAATTATTCTTGATACAAAAATATTATTTTTTAATAAACCTTTTTTAAAGATGACTGAAAATCATGTTTAAAAAACGCAGATGATTAAGGAATTATCATAGCCAACTAAATTATTCTAGCTTTAATGGTAATT
The DNA here is from genome assembly GCA_963969525.1 of Ontholestes murinus. Classification (NCBI taxonomy): domain Eukaryota; kingdom Metazoa; phylum Arthropoda; class Insecta; order Coleoptera; family Staphylinidae; genus Ontholestes; species Ontholestes murinus. The sequence continues at coordinate 5,610,465 of OZ018395.1, read as the reverse complement.
AAAAATAATATTCATATATTTACACGAAATCTATTAAATAGTGAAACAAAACCAAGTATTTAAATCGATATCTATACAAAGTCATTTTCGATTGATGAGGCTGACCGATGTTGAAAGTACACTTTATACGAATAAAACTATATAAGTAGTTTTATTCATATAAAGTAGTCATTTTCCCTCAAAAAAAATTCTATCACCTGCTCAGCAATTCCAGAGCTCTACTCATTAAGACACTACGCCAAAATATATTTAGATGCTTATTATTAATGCCCTTATTATAAAATAGTAGTTGTAATAATAAATAGCACATTCATTCATACAATAATCATCATTATACTACCCTATACCTTTCTCTCTCTCTCTTGTTAAACTTTCTCTGTGTACGTAAACACCGGCCGCACATTTTGATTTAGCTTTACAATCCCGCGGTGAATAATAACATAGGTGGTTATGTGTTTAATCTCAAGGCCCATCTGGTGACCGCGAGCAAATCTGCACTGCGATTTACCCAGTTTCTGAGCGGAGGGCCGTTAGGGAAGTCGTAAAGGGTGTGCGATATTAATTCAAGGACGCAACGGCGATAATTGCCAAGGGTGTGTTTATTGTAAATGCATCAAGAAGCTTAAACTTTCTTTCAATGTTAATTACTGTGCTAATAATCATCAAATTTTTTTTTATTATAGTCAAAATTTTATAAGAAAAACTACTGGTCTGTATTTATGAACTACAGTTATAAATTTGATGAAGATAATTTTATAAAAAAATATAAATTTTTAAACATGTTTTATTTTGACAGTTACAGAGTTAACTTATAATTAATTTATACAAACTAATAATATTACAAATCTTCTCTTCAGTGGCCTATGGTTTCCATCCCTAGGTCCTCGCCTCATGATTCAATTTAACATTTGATATTTAACATTTACTTATTTATTAATAGAAATGATTTTTATACAAGGTTAACTCTTTTATGAATAAATTTAAATTTAATGTTCCTTTTTAAAAATTTAATGTTTGACATTTGACATATGATATTTGTTTTTTTAAATCTGTGCCAAAAAAAACCAATATATACAAAAATAATATAAATAATATTCATACACATCAATCAATTTAGACTGCACGAGAATTGGGCATTTGACATTTGACTTTTAATATTTGACGTTTAAAATTTGATATTTGACATTTGACACTTGACAATTATATTTTAACATTTACCATTTGACATTACTATTGATTTTTTTGTCACTTGAAAGGTACCGATTGTAATTGTTCAATTGATGTATATAATATATAATATATTGACACTTAAAATTCTGTCATTTGTCAGATAAAAATTGTATTGTTGATAAAGACATTTTACATTTAAATTTTAACATTAATGGTTTTACATTTGTATATCAACTTTAATATTTGGTATTTGATTTTAAACTTCACATAACACATTTGAGATTTGTAAGTTGATACATGACACTTGTCATTTTATAGATGACATTTGACATTCGAAATTTGACATCTGATATTTGACTGTATCAATTGGTACTGAACAATTAATAATTGACAATTAACAATTGACGTTTAACATTTTATATCTGACTTATGACGATTGACTATAGACATGTGATATTTAGAATTCAACACTTAACTTCTTACGTTTCATATTTTATATCTAATATTTAACCTTTTATATTTTTTAAAAACTTTAATATCTTTTAACATTTAGCGTTTTGTATATTTAAATATGACATTAGACTTTTTTACAATTGAATGTAATAATATACTTGATATTTTATATCAGAAAATTGACAATTGACATTCAATATTTGACAATAGACATATAGCATTTTTTAATTGACATTTAATACTAAATATTTGATACTTAACATTCGACAGATTACATTTGACGCTTGGCGTTTGACGTTTGACATTTTTCATTCTTAATGTTGACATTTGACGCTTGACATTTATATTTATTTATTTATTTTTTTGTTTGGTGTTTGATATTTTAATATTTTAAAGTAAAACGTGTTATTTTTGTTATACAGAACTTTTATTTTTGTCGTCTATTTCGACACAGCATATTTTGTGTTTTTTATTTATTTATTTATTGACATTGGACATTTAACATTTTACCATTTTGACATTTGATATTTTGACATTATGAAATTTGACATTCGATTTTTAATAATTGACCATTGATATTTTTAACATTTTAATTTGACAAGAATATTTGATGTTCTTGTCATTGTTGTGTTTTTAATAATTATAATGTCATTTTAAATTGTATTTTAACTTTGAATGTTTTGCTTATTTATTATAATATTAATGTATACATCTGCTATTACCTTGATGATGATTATAAAATAATCAATTACTAAGACCTGTGTAAAACATGTAAAATGTTAATAGCACCAATAAACATTTAAAAGGTACCGGACATTCTGTCATTTGACGGATAACAATTGTATTGTTGATATTGACATTTTATATTTTAATATTTTGACATTTGTGATTTTACATTTGACAGTTGATCTTCAGAAATATTAAATTATTATTTCTTCGGTATATTTTAGCATTTATAAATATATAATTTTAACTTGACAATTTGATATCAAATTTGTCATTTGACATTTCATATTCGAATGTTCATACATGACATTTGATGATTTACAGTTGCCATTTGACATTAGAAATTTGACATTTAGTTGTGTCATTTGGCATTTTATAATTAATAATTGACATTTTCTAAATTACCAATTGACTTTTCGCATTTAATATTCGAAATTTGACATCTGACATTTGACATTTGCCAATTAATAATTGACTATTGACATTTAACATGCGACACGTGATATTTACAATTCAAATGTTAAAAATCTTTTGACATTTTATATTTAATATTTAACCTTTTCATATTTGAAACCACAAGTTTCACGAATTTAAGCCGTTTGATTCTTATTTGCAATTGACTGTTTACACTTGATATTTTACGATACTAATATAACAATTGATTTTCAACATTTGAAAATTGTTAAGTGTCATTTGATACTAAACGTTCGATAATTGACATTCTAAAGCTGTCATTTAACGCTTGATGTTTGACATTTGACATTTGACGCTTCACTTTTCACATTTGACTTTTATATTTTTATTTATTTCTTTCTTTATTTATTTACGGATGACCATAAAATGAACATAAGGACACAAATGTACAATTTCATTAAAAGATTAAAAAGTGTACAAAATTAAAAATAATAACAATACAAATACACATATATTTGTTGTTTAGCATTCTATATACAAATATTTAGTTTGACATTTGACATTTTACGATTTTAAGGTAAAAAGTGTTATTTTTGTTATACACAATTTTAATTTTTGTCGTCTATTTCCACACGGAATTTTTGGTGTGCTTTATTTATTTATTTATTTATTAACATTAGAATTAACCAATTGACATTGACATTGGAATTTGACAATTGACATTTTGACAATTGGAAATTTGGACAGTTTGTCAATTTCTCATTTAGATAAATTGACATTTTGACAGTTTGCGAATTTGACATTATCACATTTGACATTCTACTTTTAATAATTTACGTATGTCAATTGATATTTGACACAATAAATTTAATATTTGACATTTGGACGTGTCGTTTATCATTTGGCAAGTGAAATTTAAATGATTTGTTTATTTATTTATTTATTTAACGGGTAATACCATTGTATAGTGTTTACAGAAAGTAAAAATATAATAAAAATACATAAACAAATTAGAACTAAAAGTAAAGATATAAAATAATTTAAGGACGACACAATACATGTTAAAAAAGTTGTAGAACATCGTAAATAATTAAAAATAAAAACTTTTCATGAATAAAATATTTGATATTTAATTATAACTATACACATTGACAGTTGAAATTAGACACTGGACATTTGTCATGTATATTTGAATGTTGTCATTTCACACTTGACTTTCTTCATATATATTTACAGCTGGCAATTGACATTTGACACTGGGCATTTTTCATATATATATCTGACACTTGAAATTTTCTATACATTAAACAGTTGACAATGGATAATAAACATTTTTAATATACATTTGACAGTTGTCATTTGACCCTATACTTTTTCACTTGCATTTAATAGTTGAAATTGAACACTTGACATTTTCACATATATTTGTGTGTTGACAATTGATGTTTGGTACTGGACATTTTTCATATACATTCGACACTTGACTTTTTTCATATACATTAGACAGTTGACATTTATCACTAGATAATTTTCATATACACTTAACAAATGACATGTTAAGTTTTTTCATAAATATCTGACACTTAACTTTTTCATATACATTTGACAGTTGTCAATTGACATTTGACATTGGGCGTTATTTATATACATTTGACATTTTACTTTTCATATACAGAAACTGTTGGTATTTGACAATAAACATTTTTCATGTACATTTGACAGTTGATAATTAATATTAGGCGCTGGACATTTTTACATGTGACAGTTGTCATTTGACATTATACTTTTCCATATACATTTGATAGTTGAAATTTAACACTTGACTTTTTCACATATATTTGTCTGTTGATAATTGACATTTGGTACTGGACATTTTTCATATACATTCGACACTTGACGTTTTTCATATACATTAGTCAGTTGACATTTATCACTAGACAATTTTCATATACACTTAACAAATGACACGTGGCGTTTTTTTCATATACATTTGACACTTAACTTTTTCATATACATTTAACAGTGGCCAATGGACATTTGACACTGGGCGTTTTTATATACATTTTACATTTGACTTTTCATATACATAAACTGTTGGCATTTGACGATAAACAATTTTCATGTAGATTTGACAGTTGATAATTAATATTTGGTTCTTTACATTTTTACATGTGACAGTTGTCATTTGACATTATAATTTTCCATATACATTTGATGGTTGAAATTTAACACTTGCCTTTTTCACATATATTTGTCTATTGACAATTGACAATTGGTACTGAACATTTTTCGTATACATTCGACACTTGACTTTTTTCATATACATTTGACAGTTGACATTTGCCACTAGACAATTTTCATATACACTTAACAAATGACACGTGGCGTTTTTTTCATATACATTTGACACTTGACTTTTTTATATACATTTGACAGTTGTGAATTGATATTTGACACTGGGCGTTATTTATATACATTTGACATTTGACTTTTCATATACATTACACTGTTGGCATTTGATAATAAACATTTTTTATGTACATTTGACAGTTGATAATTAATATTTAAGGCTGGACATTTTTACATGTGACAGTTGTCATTTGACGTTATACTTTTCCATATACATTTGATGCTTGAAATTTAACACTTGACTTTTTCACATATATTTGTCTGTTGACAATTGACATTTGGTACTGGACATTTTTCGTATACATTCGACAGGCATAACATTATAGTCTTAACAACTGACATTTGACATTAGAAATATAACACTTAATATTTAACATTTGACTGTGATATTTGACATTTGACACTTGAAAATTGATATTGAAAATTGTATTTTTATCATTTAAAATTTAACACTTTACATTTAGCATTTAACATTTTTTAATTTACATCCGAGGTTTGATGTTAGACATTTCATTTTCAGCAATTTCAATCAACAATTGACTTTTGACATTAGACGTTCCAAATTAAACACTTTACATTTGACATATGGCATTTGATTCTGACATTTAAGTTTTAATTTATGTTTTTAGTATTCGTATAGGCTATATGGTTAAATTTTGTAAATATACACTTAGCAACTAACATCTGACATTGACAACAAAACTATTTTTATTATTATTAATTTTCGCATTCTTTGATATTGATCATGACAGTCTACGTTTGACGTTATTTTAATATTTCATCTCACGTTTGACTTATTTACGATTTTACACTCAAACATTTTGTTTTAACTTTTACACAATATTGATTTTAATTGTCTTAACATTTAAATTTGAGTTATGAGATTTGACAATTGACATTTTTGATTTTGATATTCATATTTGAGAATGCACATTCGATTTTGATATTGATTTAAAAAAAATATTCGAAATTCAACAGTTGACATTTGAAATATAATATTTGACATTCGATTGTGACCTAATAATTGATATTGATATGTGTACATATTTCATTTGAGAACTGACGTCTGATATTTGAGACTACAATTTTATTTTATTGTTTATAACCTATTTGTTGTTATTTTGTAATTTATATTATCCTGTAATTGGATACTTATCTGTTGGATAATAAAGCATTTATTTATTTATTTATTTATTTACAAGTTTCACGATTTTAAACCGTTTGATTCTTTTTTACAATTGACTGTTTACACTTGATATTTTACGTTACAAATATAACAAATGATTTCCAACATTTGAAAATTGACATTTGGCACTCGTTAAATGACATTTGATACTTAACGTTCGATATTTGACATTCTAAAGCTGTCATTTAACGCTTGATGTTTGACATTTGACGTTTGACGTTTCACTTTTGACATTTGACTTATATATTTTTATTTATTAATTTATTTATTTATTTACGGATTGTGACTTAATAATTGATATTGATATGTGTACAGATTTCATTTGAGAACTGACGTCTGATATTGACAATTGGCATTTTTTGATTTCGCCCAAAATTTTTTATCGTTTACTTTTGTTTGTTTTTTTATTGACAGTAAATAGCATAGTACATACATAATATATAATATTAGAAAAATAACAATACAATAAACATACAAATGCAAATTTTATATTTTAAAATTTCGTTTGACAATTTTCTGTAATTTTAAGCTAAAAAAATTGTTTAAGTTTTAAACGGAATTGCTTTCTATTGGATACTTTTACACAGACGACAACCATCTGATATTTGACTTCTGATATTTGACATTTGACATTTGATAGTTGTCATTTGACATTTATTAATAATAATAATTAAGTTTGACATTTGACATTTGACATGTGACATGTGACATTTGAGATGTGACATGTGACATTTGACAGTTGAAATTTGACATTTGACATTTGATATTTGTCATTTGACATTTGACATTTGACATTTGACATTTGACATTTGACATTTGACATGTGACATTTCACATTTGACATTTGACATGTGACATTTCACATTTGACATTTGATATTTATTTATTTATTTATTTATTGACGGGTAATTCCATTGTATAATGTTCACAGGAATGTAAAAATATTATAAAAATGCAGAAGAAAATTATAACTAGATAAATATAAATATATAATAATTTAAGGACAACACAGTTACATGTTAAACATATGTGGATCATAGTATATATAAAAAAGACGATATTTGACATTGGAATGTTAAAATTTCTCACTTAATGTTTAACATGGTACCGTGACATTTGCAGATTAACATTTGAGATGTTCGTATGGGTTTTAATTGTAAAATTCCGTTTAACAACTGACATCTGACAATGATCCTTAACATTTATAATTTGTTGGCATTCTTTAATTTTGAAAAAATAATGCGATTTGAATTTAACATTTTATATTTTAACTTTCGTTTGACATTTGACTCTTTCAAACTGTACTGAAATTTGTTGACTATATGTATACAAATTTGTATTTTTTTACGTTACATTTACATAATCATATTTTTTTGCAATTTGATTTATAATGAAACATATATAATAAACATTTCAACCATTTCACTCTAAACATTTGAGATGTGATATTGGACATTTGAAATTTGGAATTTTGGATTTGATATATAAAATTTGGCATTTGACATTTGACGTTTGACGTTTGACATTTGATATTTTACATTTAACACGAGACATTTGACATAAAATGTGAAATTAAACTTTTGACATTTGACATATAAAATTTGACATATGACATTTAACATTTGATATAGAAAATTTGACAGTTGATATTGACATGTGACATTTGATATATGACATATAAAATTGACGTTCGATATTTTACATTTAACACGTGATATTTGACATATAACATGTGAAATTAGACTTTTTACATTTGACATTGAAAATTTGACATATGACATTTAACATTTGATATAGAAAATTTTACAGTTGATATTGACATGTGACATTTGATATATGACATATAAAATTTTACTTTTTTGACATATTTTACATTTAACAAGTGATATTTGACATATAACATGTGAAATTAGACTTTTAACATTTGACATTTAAAATTAGACATATGACATTTAACATTTGATATAGAAAATTTTACAGTTGATATTGACATGTGACATTTGATATATGACATATAAAATTTTACTTATGATATTTGACACGAAATATTTGACATATTAAATTTGACATTTGACATTTTGCATGTGACATATGACATTTGACAGTTCACAGTTGACACTTGACGTTTGACTTGCGACATTTGACATTTAAACATTAATATTTTATATTAATATTTGTACAAGTTTTATTTGGAAACTATCATTGATAACAAACGTCTGACATTGACATTTGAATTATTCGTAAATTCTGATTTTCTGTTTTTAAGCTTGAAATTACACATTACTACGTTTTATATTTTATATTTTGATGTGTCGTTTAATATTTGGCTTTTATAAGATTGATTTATGTTGTATATTTTAACTCAAAATGTTTTTTTGTTTGAATGTAATTCGTTTGGATTCAAATAATCTGGTATTTACGTTGGCACGTTAAAATTGTTTAAGCTCTTACTTTTACGATTTGCTGTATTTATTAATAAACGCTTCGATATAAATTGTGAAATCCACACAATCGTTCACAAAGCTTATTCAGAAAGACTGAATTTAAATGTAAACAAATGGGGAAAAAAAACAAACGAGCCTCATAATAAAGTTATTAGTCGAGTACGTCGGGATTTCGTTGTAATTTGGAAATGTTGTGCGGTTTTTTCGGTGCGGCGCTGACCATTATCGTAAAAATGAAGCGTCGAGATTGGCGGGCAGCGTTACCGTCGGGCGGCGGCAATTCATTATAATAACGGCCGTGCGTGTTCGGTGATTTATACAACAATAAAAAAATAAAATAAGACCATTAATCAACGCTTTATCCATCGCGAACAACGCGCAAACAACAACAATATTCGTATAAATTACAACGCGTCCGGGGGGCGCACAACGCACCCGTTTCATTGTTATTAGGCACCCGCCGATCGGCAGATGGAATTAATAAAAACACAAACGAAACACGGGGGTACGTAAATTGTGCGGATATAGTTGATCCATAAATTGAATGCAGATGACGAATTAATGAGGAGTAATCGACGAATTTATTCCGCACGTATTGGCTTGTTGCGTCCGATTATTTATTCCCATTTTTATTTCGAATATTCGTGGAAATTGACGTAGAAAGTGAGTTTATTAATTTTTCTAAAGGGGATTTCAGATTTCCAAATTAATACGTAATTAATATACCATTTATATAAAGTAGTACAGGGAGTAGTTGTTTTAATGATTATACGATTGGTACTTGTTGAATGATTTCATGCTATTACATCTATTTTACCTTATTACTTTTTTTGTAATTCCAAACGAGTGTGTATATAAATTATTGAAAGTCATAACCGAGGCACATCAGTGTATGATGTGGGGCGAAATTCCATCCAACCATAGTCTCACGCTCTTCTTCTCTTTAATTTATCAACATCAACCGCACCATGTCGGGGGTATACATCATCGGAGCCTCCAGAGATGCGAATGTATAAATCATGCGTAAGTGGAAAAGGATGTACGCATTTTCTGGTAGGGCGGCTTGTGGCGGCGCTGCGTCCACGCAAAGGAGGTTAATTAGATGAAAAAAAAAGGAGCGAACTTGAATTGATCCGAATTTTTTTTTTTGCAACTTGCAAAAGCTTTTGTAGGCATTTCGGTATTGAAAAACTTTCCGCCAGTGACACGGCCCAATCTCACTTTTTAATCGGTTTAGTTAACTCCGCCGGCACAGAGAAAAAAAAGTTTAAAATAATTATATTCGAACGTGATTTTCTCAAACATATTACGCCACGAACTTATTATAATGTATTTTATTTTTTACTGTCCACTGAATACGGTTGTATAACAACGAGCTTATTTTAACTTTTAATAAAATTCAAGGTCATTAGTATTGCAAAAATTAGAATAATGGAGAAAAAAAGAACATTCATAACAGAAACATTTATATTAAGACAAAAAAGGGAGGAAACTGAGTTGAAAGTTAGCATAAATTTCATGCATTAGGGAGTTCGAAATAAAAAAAAAAAAACCAGTGGAGACGCACGGATGTCCGCATAAATCACCGAACCTTTAACTTTTATTTAATTCGCGGCGCCGTCAAAAAATCTCAAACTCCGCAGCTAATCATAACCTCATAAAACTATGGGGCGCGTTTGATTTATAGGGAAACTTTCGGACGGAGATATATATATATATATATATTCATTTCGCTTCGCCCTACCATATATAATCATAACAGTGTTTTTCTTTTTTCCTTCGCGGACTTCTTCGTAATATGGAGAAATATACTGCCAACTGTAATTTAAAACATGTAAATTACTCCGGCTCTGATGTCAGTGTTCGGGGGGAGAGAGCTTCCGCAAAAACTAATTCCCCGGCGCGCGCTTTCACCATTTATGCGAACAGATTCCGTATTTCAATTTCGCCGCGTTATTCCAAGAGAATAGGGTAAACAACGGCGAAGGGGAAAATGTGGAATATATTAAAAATATCACGAACGTATGACGAGCAATGTTCCAACTAATCGACGTGCCGTATTATCGTTAAGCTGAAATTTACTGTCGAGTAAATCCAAGGCGCAAAATTTAATACGGATACAAATTGTACAATCAGGAGAGCAGCTGGATTACGTAAAATAATTACAATACAATTTGTAACGCAGCGAAATTTTAATTAAATTAGCTTGAAAAGTATTGTGTTGATAATATAAATATAAATATTAATTAAGATTTATTTTTATAATTAACTCGTTTAAAATAATTATAAAAATTCACCTCTCATATTAATTTTTAAAACCACAAAATCCATCCCCAATAAACGAAATTTTAACTTTTAAATAAAACAATTGGGGTTTTGTAGTAAGAAATAAAATGACACCACTCAGAAATTATTGGAGGAAATTAAAATGGATTCCTTCTTTAGAATGATTGTAAAAAAATATTCACAATTGCGATTATTTTAAAATCCTCAAAATCCATCCTCAATAGACGTATTTTAAAATTTTAAGTGAAAAAATGGAGGTTCTGTATTTAGAAACAAAATGACATCACTTGGAACTTATTGAAGGAAATAAAATTGTATTCGTTGTTTAGTATAATTGTAAGAAAATATTAACAAATGCGATTACTTTAAAATCCTCAAAATCCATCTTCAATAGACGTACTTTTAAACTTTAAGTATAACAATTAAGGTTATGCACAAAATGGCATCACTCTGAAATTATTGAAGAGAATAAATTTACATTATTTGTTTAGATTGATTTAAAAAATATATTTAAAACTGGGTTTACTTCCAAATCATCAAAATCCATCCTTAATAGGTGCACTTTTAAATTTTAAGTAAAACAATTGAGGTTCTGCAATTAGAAACAAAATGACATCACTCAGAAGTTGTTGAATAAAATCAAATTGCGTTCGTTGTTTATAATAATTGTAAAAAATATTTAGAACTGGGATTACTTTAAAATCCTCAAAATCTATCGTCAATAGACAGATGATTGAATTTTAGGTAAAACAGTTGAGGTTTTTTTAGTTAGAAACAAAATGGCATTACTTAGAACTTATTGAAATAAATAAAATTGCATCCAATGTTTAGCATGATTGTAGAAAAATATTTACAAATGTGATTGCTTCAAAATCCTTAAAATCTATCCTCACTAAACGCAGTTTTGAATTTTAAGTAAAATTATTGAGGTTCTGTACTTAGAAACAAAATGACATCACTCAGAACTTTTTAAAGACAATAAAATTGCATTCGTTGTTTAGAATGATTGTAAAAAAAATTTCACAACTGGGATCATTTTAAAATCCTCAAAATCTATCCTCGATAGACACATTTTTTAAATAAAACAATTGAGGGTCTGTAGTTATAAACAAAATGACATCTCGCGGAACTTATTGAGGGAAATAAAATTGCGTTCGTAATTTAGAATGATTGTAGAAAACTATTTACAACTGGGATTATTTCAAAATTCTCAAATTCCATGCTCATTAAACGTACTTTTAAACATTACGTAAAACAATTGAGGTTTTTGGTTAGAAACAAAATGGCATCACACTGGTCTTATTGAAGAGAATAAAATTGTATTCGTTGTTTAGAATGATTGTAAAAAAATATTCATAGCTGGGATTACTTCAAAATCCTCAAAATCCATCCTAAATAGACGCATGTTTGAAATTTAAGTAAAAGAATTGAGGTTTCGTAGTTAGAAACAAAATGACATCACACTGATCTTATTGAAGAGATTAAAATTGCATTCATTGTTTAGAATGACTGTAAAAAGTATCTTCACTACTGGGATTATTTTAAAATCCTCAAAATCCATCCTCAATAGACACATTTTTAAATTTTAAGTAAAACAATTGAAGTTTTATAGTAAGAAACAAAATGATATCACTCAGAACTTGAAGTGAAATAAAATTGCATTCGTTGTTTCGAATCATTGCAAAAAACTATTCACCACTGGGATTACTTCAAAATCCTCAAAATCTATCTTCAATAGACGAACCTCTAAATTTTAAGTTAAACAATTGACGTTCAATACTTAGAAACAAAACGACATTAGTCAGAAATTATTGAAGGAAATAAATTGCATTCGTTGTTGATTGTAAAAAATTATTCACAACTGGGATTACTTCAAAAACCTTAAAATACATCCTTAATAGACGCATTTTTAATTTTTAGGTAAAACAATTGAAGTTCTGTCATTAGAAACAGACGGACATCACTCAGAACTTACTGAAGGAAATAAAATTGCATTGGTTGTTTAGAATGTGTGTAAAAAAATATTCACAACTAGGATTACCTCAAAATCCTCAAAATACATTCTAAATAAACGCATTTTTAAGTTTTATCGAAAACAATTGAGGTTCTGTGGTTAGAAACAAAATTACATCACTTAGAATTTATTGAAGAAAATAAAATTGCATTCGATGTTTCAAATGATTTTAAAATAATAATAAAAACTAAGATTATTTAAAAATCCATCCTCAATAGACGCACCTTTTAATTCTAAGTGAAACAATTGACGTTCCATAGTTAGAAACAAAATGACATCACTCGGAAATTATTGAAAGGATTAAAATTGCATTAGTTGTTAAGACGGATTGTAAAAAAAATATTCACAACTGGGATTACTTTAAAATCCTCAAAATCTATCCTCAATAGATGATCTTCTGAATTTCATGTAAAACAATTGAGGTTCTACACTTAGAAACAAAATAATATCACTTATAAATTATTGCAGGAAATTCAATTACATTCGCTGTTTAGAATGATTGTAAAAAATTATTCTCAACGGGGATTACCTCAAAAGCCTCAAAATCCATCCTCAATAGACGCACTTTTATATTTTAAGTAAAACAATTGAGGTTCTGTAGTTAGAAACAAAATGGCATCACTATGAACTTATTGAAGACAATAAAATAGCATTCGAAGTTTTTTAGAATAATTGTAAAGAAATATTCACAACTGGGATTATTTCAAAAACCTCAATATCTATCCTCAATAGACGCTTCATTAAATTTTATGTAAAACAATTCAGGTTCTGTAGTTAGAAACAAAATGACAACACTCGGAACGTATTAAAGGAAATAAAATTGCATTTGTTGTTTAAAATGATTGTAAAAAAAATATTCACAACTGGGATTACTTTAAAATCATCAAAGTCCATCCTCAATAGATGCATTTTTATATTTTAAGTAAAACAATTGAGGTTTCGTATTTATAAACAAGATGACATCACTCAGAACTTATTGAGGGAAACAAAATTGCATTCGGTGTTTAGAATGATTGTAAAAAAGATATTCACAATTGGGATTACCTCAAAATCCTCAAAATCCATCCTCAATTGACGCATTTTAAAATTTTGAGTAAAACAATTGAGGGTCTGTAGTTAGACACCAAATTACATTACTCTAAATTTAATGAAGGAAGAAAATACATTCGTTGTTTAGATTGATTTAAAAAAAAATATATTCACAACTGGGATTATTTTAAAATTCTCAAAATCCATCCTCAGTAGACGCATATTTAAATTTTTAGTAAAACAGTTGAGGTTCTGTAGTGAGAAACAAAATGACATGACACAGAACTTAGTGAAGGAAATAAAATTGCATTCGTTGTTTAGAATGGTTGTAAAAAAATATTCACAACTGGGAGGACTTTAAAATCCTTAAAACCTATGCTCAATAGACGGATGTTTAAATTTTAGGTAAAACAATTGAGGTTTTGTAGTTCTAAACAAAATTACATCACTCAGAATTTATTGAAGGAAATACAATTGCAATCGTTTAAAATGATTGTAAAAAATTATTCACAACTGAGATTACTTCAAAATTCTTAAAATCCATCCTCAATAGATGCCCTTTTGTATTTTAAGTAAAACAATTGAGGTTCTATAATTGAAACAAAATTACTTGAGTGAGATTTTTTAAACAAATTAAATTGCGTTCGTTCTTTAGTACGATTTAAAAAAAAAAATACGCAACTGGGATTACATCATAAACCTCAGAATTCATGCTCTATGAACGCATTTTTAAATTTTAAGTAAAACAATTGAGGATCTGTAGTTATAAACCAAATTACATCACTCGAAACTTAATGAACGAAAATAAAATATATTCGTTGTTTAGAATGATTGTAAAAAATATATTCACAACTGGGATTATTTTAAAATTCTTAAAATCGATCCTCAATAGACCCACGTTTAAATTATATGTAAAACAATTGAGGTTCTATAGTGAGAAACAAAATGACATGACTCAGAACTTAGTGAATGAAATAAAATTGCATTCGTAGTTTAGAATAATTGTTGAAAAAATATTAACAACTGGGATTACTTCAAAATCCTCAAAATCTATCATCAATAGACGGATGTTTAAACTTTAAGTGAAACAATTGAGGTTCTGTAGTTAGAAACAAAATGACAGCACTCAGAACTTATTCAAGGAAATAAAATTGCACTCGTTGCTTAGAATGATTGTAAAAAAATTCACAACTGGGATTATTTAAAAATCCTCAAAATCCAACCTTAATAGACAGATTTTTGAATTTTAAGTAAAACAATTGAGGTTCTGTGGCTAGAAACAAAATGACATCACTCGGAACTTATTAAAGAAAATAAAATTGCATTCGATGTTTAAAATGATTGTAAAAATTTATTAACAACTGGGATTACTATAAAATCTTCAAAATATATCCTCTATAGACGTATTTTTAATTTTTAAGTAAAACAATTGAGGTTCTATAGGTAGAACCAAAATGACATCACTCGGAACTTATTGAAGGAAATAAAATTGCATTCGTTGCTTAGAATGATTGTAAAAAAATATTTACAACTTAGATTACTTCAAAATCCTCAAAATCGTTCCTCAATAAATAAAGTTTTTATTTTTAAGTAAAACAGTTGAGGTTATGTAGTTAGAAATAAAAAGACATGACTTAGAACTTATCGAAAGAAAATAATGCATTTGTTGTTTAAAACGATTGTAAAATAATATTCAAAACTGATATTAGTTCAAAAATCTCAAATTCCATCTTCAATAGATGTCTTTTTAAGTTTTGAGTAAAACAATTGAGGTCCTATAGTTAGAAACTAAATGACATCACTCATAACTTATTGTAGGAAATAAAATTGCGTTCGTTGTTTAGAATGATTATAAAAATATAGTGACAACTGGAATTACTTCAAAATCCTCAAAATCTATCCTCAAGAGACGAATGTTTGAATTTTATGTAAAAAAATTGAGGTTCTATAGTTAGAAACAAAATGACATTACTCGGAAATTATTAAAGGAATTAAAATTGCATTAGTTGTTTAGAATGATTATAAAAACATCCACAACTGGGATTACTTTAAAATTATCAAAATCTAACCTCAATAGATGTACTTTTAAATTTTAAGTATAATAATTGAGGTTGTACAGTTAGAAACAGAATGGCGCCACTCTTTACTTGTTGAAGCAAAACAATTGCATTTGTTGTTTCAAATGATTTTAAAATAATATTAAAAATTAGGATTGTTTTAAAAATGCCCAAAGTTCATCCTCAATAGGTTTACTTTTAAATTTTATGTAAAACAATTGAGGTTCTACAGTTAAAAACAAAATGAAACCACTCAGAACTTATTGAAGGAATTAAAATTGCTTTCGACGTGTAGAAAGATTGTAGAAAAATATTTACAAGTGGGATTATTTCAGAAACCTCAAAATCTATACTCAATAGAATAATTTTTAAATTTTAAGTAAAACCATTGAGTTTCTGTAGTTAAAAACAAATTTATATCACTCAGAACTTATTAAAGGAAAAAAAAAATGCATCCGTTGTTTAAAATGATTGTAAAATAATAGTCACAACTGGAGTTCCTTTACAATCCTCAAAATCCTTCCCTAATAGACGTATTTTTCAATTTTTAGGAAAATAATTGAGTTTCTGTAAATTACAAACAAAATCACATTACTTAGAACTTATTGAATTAAGTAAGATTGCAATCGTTGTTTAGAATGATTGTAAAAAATATTTATAACTTGGATTACTTCAAAAACCTTAAAATCTATCCTCAATAGACGCACTTTCAAATTGTAAGTAAAACAATTGAGGTTCTGTAGTTATAAACAAAATGCCGTCACTCAAAACTTATTGAAGAAAATAAAATTGCATTCGTTGTTTTGAATGATTGTAAAAAAATATTCCCAACTGGAATTACCTTAAAATCCTCAAAATCCATCCTAAATAGACGCATATTTAAATTCTAACTAAAACAATTGAGGGCTTGTAGTTATAAACCAAATTACATTACTCGAAACTTAATAAAGGAAAAAAAATACATTCTTTGTTTAGAATAATTGTAAAAAACATATTCACCACTGAGATTATTTTAAAATCCTAAAAATCCATAAAAATAGTCGCATTTTTAAATTTTAAGTAAAACAATTGACGTTCAGTAGTTAGAAACAAAATGACATTACTCAGAACTTATTGAAGGAAATAAAATTGCAATCGTTTAAAATGATTGTAAAAAATTATTCACAAATGAGATTACTTCAAAATCCTCAAAATCCATCCTCAATAGATGCCCTTTTATATTTTAAGTAAAACAATTGAGGTTCTATAATTACAAACAAAATTACTTGAGTGAGATCTTTTTAAAGAAATAAAATTTCGTTCGTTCTTTAGTACGATTTAAAAAAAAAATACGCAACTGGAATTACTTCAAAAACCTCAGAATTCATCCTCAATGAATGTATTTTTAAATTTTAAGTAGAACAGTTGAAGGTCTGTAGTTAGAAACCAAATTACATCACTCGAAACTTAATGAAAGAAAAAAAAAATAGATTCGTTATTTAGAATGATTGTAAAAAATATATTCACAACTGGGATTATTTTAAAATTCTTAAAATCTGTCCTCAATGTTTAAATTCTAAGCAAACAAATTGAGGATCTCTAGTGACAAGCAAAATTACATCCCTCAGAACTTATTGAAGGAAATAAAATTGCATTCGTTGTTTTAAATTATTGTAAAAAAAATCACACCTCTGAGTCCTTCAAAATCCTCAAAATTCATCCTCAATAAACGAAACTTTGAAGCTTCAAGTAAAATACTTGAGGTTCTGCAGTTAGACTGCAGAATGACTGCACTCAGAACTTATTGATGGAAATAAAATTACATGCGTTGTTTAAAATGATTGTAAAAAAATATTCACAACTGGGATTAATTTAAAATCCTCAAAATCCGTCCTCAATAGAATAATGTTTAAATTTTAAGTAAAACAATTGATTTTCTGTAGTTAGAAACAAATTTATATATCACTCAGAACTTATTGAAGAAAGTAAAATGCATTCGTTGTTTAAAATGATTGTAAAATAATAACCACAACTGGAATTACTTTAGAATTTTTAAAATCATTCCTCAATATAGGTAATTTTTAATTTTTAGGAAGACAATTGAGTTTCTGTAGATACAAACAAAAATATATTACTCAGAACTTATTGAAAGAAATAAGATTGCATTCGTTGTTTAGTATTCTTGTAAAAAAATATTCACAACTAGGATTACTTCAAAAACATCAAAATCTATCCCCAATAGACGCACTTTTAAATTATATGTAAAACAATTGAGGTTCTTTAGTAAGGAACAAAATGGCATTACTCTGAACATATTGAAGGAATTAAAATTGCTTTCGTTGTGTAGAATGATTGTAAAAAAATGTTCACAACTAGGATTACTTTAAAATCTTCAAAATCCATCCTCAATAGACGCACTTTAAAATTTTAAGTAAAACAGTTGAGATTCTGTAGTTAGCAATAAAATGACACCACTCAGAAATTATTGAAGGTTATAAAATTGCATTCGGCGCATAGAATGTTTGTAAAATAATATTCATAACTGGGATTACCTCAAAATCCTCAAAATCCATGCTAAATAGACGCATTTTTAAATTCTAACTAAAACAATTGAGGGTCTGTAGTTATATACCAAATTACATTACTCGAAACTTAATGAAGGAAAAAAAAAATACATTCGCTGTTTAGAATGATTGTAAAAAATATATTCACAAATGGGATTACTTTAAAATCCTCAAAATCCATCCTCAATAGACGTGCTTTTTGGTTTTGTGTAAAACAATTGACGTTCAGTAGTTAGAAACAAAATGACATTACTCTGAACTTATTGAAGGAAATAAAATTGCATTCGTTGTTTAGAATGATTGTAAAAAAATATTCACAACTGGGATTATTTTAAAATTCTCAAAATCCATCCTCAATAGACGCTTTTTAAAATTTTAAATAAAACAATTGAGGTTATGTTGTTATAAACAACAACAACATCACTTGGAACTTATTGAAGGAAATGTAATTACGTTTGTTGTTTAGAATGATTGTAAAAAAATATTTATAACTAGGATTACTCTAAAATCTTCAAAATCTATCCTCAATAGACGTAATTTTAAATTTGGATGTTCTACAGTTAGAAACAATATTACACCACTCGGAACTTATTGAAGGAAATAAAAATACATTCTGTGTTTAGTATGATTGCAAAAAAAAAAAAATTCATAACTGAAATTACTTCAAAATACCCAATATTCATCCTCAATAAATGCGTTTCTAAATTTGATGTAAAAGCATTGAGGTTATGTAGTTAGAAACAAAATGATATCACTCAGAACGTATTTAAAGAAATAAAATTGCGTTCGATGTTTAGAATGGTTGTAAAAAATTATTAACAACTGGGATTACTTCAAAATCCTAAAAATCTGTCCTCAATAAACGAATGTTTGAATTTTATGTAAAACAATTGAGGTTCCATAGTTAGAAACAAAATGACATTACTCGGAGTTTATTAAAGGAATTAAAATTGCATTAGTTGTTTAGAATGATTATAAAAAAATTCACAATTGGGATTACTTTAAAATCCTTAAAATCTATGCTCAATAGACGTACTTTTAAACGTTAAGTATAACAATTGAGGTTGTACAGTTAGAAACAAAATGGCGTCACTCTGAAGTTATTAAAGGAAAAAAATTGCATTCGTTGATTCAAATGATTTTAAAATAATAATCAAAACTGGGATTACCTCAAAATCCTCAGAATATATCCTCAATAGACGCATTTTTAAATTTTAAGCAAAACAGTTGAGGTTTTGTAGTTAGAAACAAAATGAAGTCACTTAGAACTTATTGAAGGAAATAAAATTGCATTCGTTGTTTAGAATGATTGTAGAAAAAATATTCACAACTGAGATTACTCCAAAATCCTCACGATTCATTCACAATAAACACGTTTTGAGATTTTATGTAAAAGAATTGAGGTTGAAAGTAGTGAATGTAGTTAGAAACAAAATGACCTCACTAAGAACTTATTGAAAGAAATAAAATTGCGTTCGTTGCTTAGAATGATTGTAAAAAAATATTTACAACTTAGATTACTTCAAAATCCTCAAAATCGATCATCAGTAAATGCAATTTTTAAATTTTAAATAAAGCAATTGCGATCTTGTAGTTAGAAAGAAGATGGCATCTCTCAGAATTTATTGAAGGAAATAAAAGTGCATTCGTTGCTTAGAATGATTTCAAAAAAATGTATTTAGGATTGGGATTATTTTCAAAATCCTCAAAACCATCCTCAAGCGACGCACTTTTAGATTTTAAGTTAAAAAATGCGGTTTTCTAGTTAAATACAAAATGGCATCACTCAGAACCTATTGAAGAAAATAAAATTGCATCCGTTGTTAATAATAATTGTAAAAATTTACTCACAACTGGGATTTCTTCAAAATCTTCAAAATCCATCTTCAATGGACACAATTTTATATTTTGCGTAAAACAATTTAGTTTTTATAGTTAGAAACAAAATGACGTCACTCAGAACTTTTTGAAGGAAATAAAATTGCATTCTTTGTTTTTAATAATTGTAAAACCATATTCACTATTGGGATGATTTTCAAAACATTAAAATCCATCCTCATTGAACGTAATAAACAAACGTAATGTATATTGTGAAAGTTTTCAATTTCACCCATCAATAGATAATACACTCGGGCTGATGTTTCCCTGTACGGCAACAACAACAACAACAAAAATGATATTTGACATGGCCAATAAATCCGGCCCTCTCTAAATGGGGGCGGCGGCGCAATTTAACGCCAGTACAGTTTGTTCTCCAGGGCCGCGTAAAACCGGAAGGGTGATAGATGCGGAAGAGTTAAGAACGAATTTAGTTGCTTTATAAAATCGCCCTTATCCGTTCCGAGGGTATATAAATTTACTGGCGTTATTAAGTGATAAATACGTTGCAAAACACCGTTGTTAAACTCGCGCGCAAACCGACAAATCGAATAATGTACCATGGAAACCTTCACAAATAAATTTAATTAGCCATACATACCTCTAAATATAGCTCAAAAAATTTCATTAGGTAATTGGATACAATTACGAATTTAACAATATTTATATGATGGATATTTTTTGGCAGGAAGACGAATTTCTATTCAAAACCGCACATTTTTTCCTATTCGAAATATACATTTATGTGGGCACAATGGCATTTCCAGTTGATTTATGTTAAAAAATAAATTTCCGCGACCATTGTAAAAGTATTCCGTGTGCGCCATAGAATTAGCCGGTCTCGATATTAAAAATTCGCGAGGTTGGCGCGTCTCCTTTTCGTCTCTTTGCGTTTCGAATGTCGACGTATCCTATTCTAAAACCCTATTGTGATTCCATACTCGACGTCGACGCCGTTTTCGGAGCGTCGGTAGCAGCAAGGTATTCACCCCCCCTGTATTTCCCGGAGCGGTCGCTGCGCCCATATCGGATGACTCCTCTCTGTCTCCTCTCTTTCTCCGTTCTCGTTGCCCTTCTTTACCCACCCACCTCCGCGCTCCCAATTCCGTCTCTTGTAAACGCGACACGCTCGTTTCCCAAACAAGAAATTTTAATTAGATCCGGCTTAGCCGAAATGCGAGAAGCCACGTCTATTCCGCCGACGACTCTCTTCTCTATTCAAAACAGGCCAATTTTATTCTGTTTCAATAATTTCTGAAACGTAATACACGTAACGCACGTACGCGAGAGAGTCGTACTTTATAATTTCGACATGGTTTGTTAGCTGCTTACAGGATGATTAGAATTTGTTACAATATCATGTACAAACAATAGTTATTAAAATAGCTCGAAGTAAAATGTATCCAAAATATACTAACAGAGTATTTCATCATCTGAAGCAGAAGAATGGGAGTGGTGAACCTAAATATTTGTAATTACTTTCCCTATATAGTATATATAGGGGAAGTATTGTTTTCGTGCATGAAAATGTCTGTGGGCGCTGTATCTCAAAAACTAATGATCCTATTGAGATAAAATTTTAAACTTAAGGTTTTATGATTAAAAACTGGAACTGAAAAGCTTTTGGTGAACATTCATAAACCGGAAGTGGGTGTTTACTCAAGGTGATTTTTGGTTTTTTGTCGATATTTTTCTAAATTATAAAAATCTTACAAAACCATTCAAACCATTTATAGTTAAAGAGAATGAGAATCTAAACAAGTTTTACTACTACTACTAAACATCTTTATTCACAGAAGGAAATAAATTATAATACATGTAATGTATACAATAAAATAAAATAAATTCTGATATAGTTGTCTTCTTCCGTTTCATGGCTATCGACCGTTGGTCTTTCAGCCAAAAAGTTTTATTATAACATGTTTTTCCATAAAGTTCTTAACCTACGAGAAAATGTAAAATTTTGATATTTTTTGCCTATGGCTAATAAACTATAGGAGTTACATGAAATTTATTACTTTCTATTTTTCATTTTTACTTTCCCTATATACGAAGTATATATAGGGGAAGTATTGTGATCGTGATTTTTTTTTGAAAAATTTTTTTTGCGGAAATATCCGTTTTGAGGTCCCCTGAGTCCATTACACTAATTTCTGGAAAAAAATTTTTTGTGTCTGTGTGTGTGTCTGTCTGTCCGTCTGTCTGTCTGTCTGTCTGTCTGTCTGTCTGTCTGTCGGTGGGCGCTGTATCTCAAAAACGAATTATCGGTCTGAGATGAAACTTCAAACTTAAGGTTTTGTCGTTAAAAACTGGAACTGAAAAGCTTTTGGTGAACATTCATAGACCGGAAGTGGATGTTTACTCGAGGCGTTTTTCTTGTTTTTTGTGATATTTTTCTAAATATGAAAAATTTTAAAAAATGATTCAAACAAAAGTTAAAGGGAATAAAAAACTGAACAAGTTTTATTTGAACATATTTTTCATAAAATTCTTAACTTTTGAGAAAAAAAAATAAAAATTGAAAATTTTGACATTTTTTGCCAATTGCTAATTAACTATTAGAGTTACGTGAAACTTTTATTACAAATAATTGTAGAGAATTCAAAAGTGAACAAATCATTAGAAATAGCCTTTTTGCGTAAATCTCATAGTTTTCGAGAAAAATATAGGGAAAGTACTATGATGGCCACATCACCATTTTTACTTTCCCTATACACGTAGTATATAGGGGGAGTATTGTTTTCGTGATTTTTTTTTCAAAAATTTTTTTTGCGGAAATATCCGTTTTGGGGTCTCCTGAACCCAAAACACTAATTTCTGGAAAAAAAAAATTTGTGTCTGTGTGTGTGTGTGTCTGTCTGTCTGTCTGTCTGTCTGTCGGTGGGTACTGTATCTCAAAAACGAATGATCCGAATGGCATGAAACTTTAAACTTAAGGTTTTATTGTTAAAAACTCGATCTGAAAAGCTTTTGGTAAACATTCATAAACCGGAAGTGGTTGTTTACTTGAAGCGTTTTTTTGTTTTTTCGTGATATTTTTCTAAATATGAAAATTTTTAAAAAACTGTTCAAACAAAAGTTAAAGGGAATGAAAAACTGAACAACTTTTATTCGAACATGTTTTTTATAAAATTTTAAACATTCGAGGAAAAAAATAAAAATTGAAAATTTTGACATTTTTTGACAATTGCTAATAAACTATTAGAGTTACATAAAACTTGTATTAGAGATAATTGTAAAGAATTCAAAACTGAACAAATTATTAAGAATAGCCCTTTTGCGTAAACCTCATAGTTTTCGAGAAAAATATAGGGAAAGTACCATGATGGCCACATCACCATTTTTTTTTTTGCGGAAATATCCGTTTTGAGGTCCCCTGAGTCCATTGCACTGATTTCTGAAATCTGTCTCTGACTGTGTGTGTGTGTGTGTGTGTGTGTTTGTGTGTGTGTGTGTGTGTGTGTGTGTGTGTGTTTGTGTGTGTGTGTGTGTGTGTGTGTGTGTGTGTGTGTGTGTGTGTGTGTGTGTGTGTGTGTGTTGTGTCTGTCTGTCTGTCTGTCGGTGGGCGCTGTATCTCAAAAACGAATGATCTGAATGGGATGAAACTTTAAACTTAAGGTTTTATCGTTAAAAACTCAATCTGAAAAGCTTTTTGTAAACATTCATAAACCGGAAGTAGATGTTTACTCGAGGCGTTTTTTTGTTTTTTCGTGATATTTTTCTAAATATGAAAAATTTTAAAAAATGGTTCAAACAAAAGTTAAAGGGAATGAATATCTGCATTTATGTCTCCTATAACCTCTCATATGTCATCTGACATCTTTCACTGTTAACTAATGTACGTGATCTGTCTTAAAAATATGTGTAATTTATATGTCATCTATTATCTGTTCATCTGTCACACTCATTTGTCAATATCAGTACCAGATTCAATGTCACTGTCAACTTTCGTCTGTCATCTATCATCTATCATCTAACTGCCTTCTGTAGTTAAGATGTGGCATTTGACATCTGTCATCCTTAGCAACTGTCATCTCTAACTGTCTTATGTCATCTGTCAACTGCAACTGTAGTAACTGTTATTCTGTAATATTTCTATTATCTCTCATATTTCTATTATCATCTATCATCTGACATGAGTCTTTATCATCTGTTATCTTGTTTAACTGTATTCTGTCATCTATTATCTGTCATCTGCAACTATCTTCTGTCATCTGTCGTATATCTCCAACTGTTTTCTTTAACTGTCTTCTGTAATGTCATCTATCCTTTGATATCTTCAGTAACTGTCTACTATAATCAGCAACTATCATAATTATCTTCTGCAACTGCTGTATTTAACTTTCTATTATATATCTGCAACTGTCTTCCGTCATCTGTCATGTGGCATCTTCTGCAAATGTCTCCTGTCATGTATCATAAATCTCCAACTGCCTTCTTTAACTGCTTTCTATAACTGTTATCTATCATTTTATTTTTTCAGTAACAGTCTTCCGTAATCTATCATCTGTTATCGGTCACTGTCTTATTCTACTATTTCTGTCAGAGTCAGTGTCAACTGTTTTTTTAACTGTTTTCTATAATTTCTCATTTGTCATCTGCAACTGTCTTCTCTAATCATCTTATGCAGTTACCATCTATCATCTGACACCAGTCATTATTATGTGTCATCTGTTGTTATTATTTCTAGAAAATGTCTTCTGTCATCTACAACTGGCTTCTGTCATCTATCGTATATGTCTTTATTTTTTTCAACTGTCTTCTATAACTATCATCTATCATATCTTTAGTAATTGTCTACTGTCATTTATCATCTGTCATCTGCAACTGTCTTCTAAAACTGTCGTCTGTTATCTATCATATATCTCCAATAATTTTCTTTAACTATCTTGTATAACTGTCATCTATCATTTGATATATTCAGCAACAGTCTTCCATAATATATTATCTGTCATGTGTCACTGTCATTCTTCATTATTTCTACCAGAGTCATTGTCAACGGTTTTCATTAACTGTTTTCTATCATCTCTCGTCTGCCATCTGCAACTATCCCCTGTAACTGTCCTATGTAGTTATTATCTATCATCTAACACCAGCCATTATCATTTGTCATCTATCATTATCATCTTTAGCAACTCTCTTATGTCATCTATTATTTTTCATATGCATTGTCTCTGTCATCTTCTATAACTGTTTTGTGTTATCTACCGTATATCTCCAACTATCATTTGATATATTCAGTCACTGTCAATATCATCTGTCATCTGCAACTGCTTTCTTTGACTGTCATATATTATCTATCATATATCGGTAACTGTCTTCTGTAACTGTCATCTGTTATTTTAACTGTCTTCTATAAATGTCATCTATTCTATCATGTATTATTTGTCATCTATCACTGTAATTTTTCACTATTTCTGTAAGAGTCATTGTCAACTGTTTTCTTTAACTGTTTTCTATCATCTCTCATTTGACATCTACAACTGTCTATCATCTGACACCAGTCATTATTATCTGTCATCTTCAGCAACTGTCTTCTTTCATCTATTATGTGTCATCTGCAACTGTTTTTTGTCATCTATCGTATACCTCGAACTGTTTACTTTAACTGTCTTCTGTAACTGTTATCCATCACATGATATATTCCGTAACTGTCTACTGTCATCTATCATCTATCATTTGCAATTATCACTTTTATAATCTGCAACTGCTTTCTTTAACCGTCTTCTATCAAATACCACATAGTTACAGAAGACAGTTGCAGAGTCTTCTGTCATCTGACATTTTTTGCAACTCCCTTCTATCATCTTTCATATATATTCAACTGTATTCCATAACTATCATTTGTCACCTTAGGTAATAGTCTGTCACTGTCAACTGTTTTCTTTAACTGTTCTAACATTTCTCTTCTTCTTTAACTGTCTTAAGCAGTTATTTATTTATTTATTTATTGATGTGCAGTAGGACATAAATATATGTATTACAACTGTCAAGGTAAAATTAAAAATTAACTTAAATATATACGTAAAATATCTTAAACTAAATAAAACTAAACTAAAATTATTATTAAGTTGTGAAAAGATTGATGAATACAATAGCTATTTAATTGATAAAATCATGGATAGAATAATAGGCTTTATCAAGTAGATACGCTTTCAGTTTTTTTTTAAATATTGTAGTCTGCGAGATGGCTTTAATATCCGTAGGAAGTTTGTTAAATAATGTGAGACACATGTAATATGGTCCTTGTTTGTAAAAAGATGTACGGTGTATTGGCACAGCTAGTTGATTTAAGTTCCGTGTGTTAAATGATTGATTATATACCATGTTGGTTTCAAATTTAGGTTTGTGTTTAAAGACATACATGCAACAGTGGTAGATATATAAGGAATAAAATGTCATTACCCCAAGTTCGGTGAACAGAGTTCGGCAACTATCCCTATATTTTGAGAACGTTATTCTTCGAACTATCTCTTTTTGCAGTCTAAAAAGGCGAATCGTCGCGCTGGAAGCACCCCAGATGATTATTCCATAGGCCATATGACTGCACACATGCGCATGATAATATTTTAATAGAGCGACTTGATTTACCGAGGCCCTCATTGACAAGATTGCAAAACTGGCAGATCTAAGTTTCCCACATATTGAATCAATGTGATATTCCCAGTTCAATATTGGGGTTATACCAATGCCCAAAAATTTGCCCATTTTAAGGTGTTGTATATCCTTACCGTTGAGTTTTGGATTTGGTAGTTGTGATGTTTTGTGGTTTCGGGGATTATTAAATTGCATGTACCCTGTTTTATAAGAATTAAGTGATAAACCGTTATCTACGCACCATGTATGAAATATGCTTATAGATGAGTTTACATTAATGAGCGCTTGTTCCTGAGACATATTGCTGACCAAGATTGACGTATCATCTGCATATTTACAGACTGTAGTATTAGGTATGCTATCGAATGCCTGATCCACGTCATTCATGAAAATGATGAAGAGAAACGGGGCTAAGATAGATCCCTGTGGAGTGCCCATTTCTATCGAGACTCTTTCTGAAAAGTACTTATGATTTATTATATTATTTTTATTGCCGTTGATTGTTACGTTTTGAAAACGATTACTTAAGAATGATTTTATCAAGCTGTAAGCATTACCTGTGACTCCATATGCATTTAGTTTTTGAAGTAGTAAATCGTGATTGACTAGGTCGAACGCTCTAGATAGATCAAAATAAATACCCAGAGTCGTTTCGCCTCTGTCAAGAGCACTATACACAGTTGTTAAAAAGTCAAATAGCGAGTCGACAGTTGACTTGTTCTTCAGGAATCCCGACTGAGTGTCCCGAAGAAGATTATGCTTGGTAAAATATGATACAAGTCGGTTTAGAATGGCCTTTTCGATTATTTTTGCGAAGAAAGTCAGGATTGATATAGGTCTATAATTGGTTATATTCTGTCTATTATTCTTCTTATAAACCGGACATATATTAGCAAGCTTTAATAATCCCGGAAAAATTCCCTGAGAAAAAGAATCATTTATTATATGAGTAAGGGGCTTTATAATTAACTTAGCTATATCTTTAATAATAAAATCCGGGATCTCATCACTGCCCGGGGATTTATTAGAGGGAAGATCATTAATAATTTTTAAAATTTCGTACTCGTCTACAGGATAGAGGTAAAAAGATGTGTGCGTATACCTAATTGGAACAGTATATGTACAATTATTAGGCAGACTTCCAGATTTATCAAAACTTTTGAAAAACTCACTAAATAAGTTGCATAGTTGCTGTGGATCATTGATAGATTCCCCATTATGATTTATTGTAATTGATTTTCTGCCTGGTTGATTTTTGGAATTGCTATTTATTATGTTCCATATTGTTTTATTTGGGTTAGATGAGTTAATAATTAGTGCATCATAGTATTCTTTTTTAGTTTTTTGTAGTAACAGCTGATGATTTTTTTTAGCTAAGTTGTAATCATCTCGTGATTTATTAGTGTTCAATCGTTTTTTTGCCCAATGTAATTGTTTAAGTTTATTAGAACTATTGATTATATCTTTGGTAACCCATGTCTTATTTTCACTTCTAATTTTTATTCTCCGGAGTGGAAATTCTGATTTAAAGTGGTCGGATATTATATTTAAGAGCATTTCAAATTTATTATCAACACTCGTATAGTTGTTTATTAGGTCGAAATTTATTGAGGCAATGGTATTATAAAAGTTAAGTCTTTTCTCGGTGTTAAAGGTACGTTTAAGGATATATTTAAAGTTAGTATCAGTATCAGTGGTATATTTGGCGACAGCTAGCGTTATGGCACAATGGTCGGAAAAACCACATTCAATGGAGCTAGCAGTAGATGTAACATTTGTGAAGATGTTGTCAATGAGAGTCTCAGTATTATGAGTGATACGTGTAGGAGTTTTTATTTTAGCTACTAAATTATAAGATGCCATAGTGTCGAGCAGAATAGTTGATTCTCTGTTGAGTATGTTGAGATTTACATTGAAATCAGCGCAGACAATAATATTATTATACTTTTTAGCCAGATATTCGAGTAGTGTTTTTAAATTATCAATAAAAATGTTATATTGTGATGATGGGGAGCGATAGAGCGTCACTATAGCGTATTTATGTTTGCCATCCGTAACTGACACAACACTATATTCAAATATTTTATCGACATTTTCAATATTACAAGAGACACTTTCAATATTCAATTTGGCTGTATTTTTTGTAAGAATGGCTGTGCCACCACCTCGGGAATCTTTTCTGCATGAGAATGTGCTAAGTGTATAACCATCGATTGTGAGTGAATTAATTTCGGGTGTGGAACACCAATGTTCAACGATACAAAAAATATCACACTTAATAGTATTTAAAAAAGCGGTTATTAAATCTATTTTATTACGAGCGCTTTGACAATTTAAATAAACTATATTATTATTATTAAAGGACTCTACGGTGTGTTTTCTTAATTCGTCCCGATAATCTTGGGGCTCGAAAAAACGTAGTCTTTATACCGTCAGGCCAATTTTCTGTGTTCAGTAGGTCTTTTTTTATGGTGGCCGGCGCTATAATTTTAAAACTATTGTAATTATCATTATTGAAGTGATCTTTGTGAGTACGCATAGTAATTAAAAAAGTATGGTGGCCAAATTTATTTTTTAAAAAGGCCTCCATGTCGATAGTTTTAAAATCTTTACAATATTTCCCCGAAAAAACTGTGATAGTTGAGGGTGGACGCTTCGTGTAAACAAAGTTGCTGTTCACTGACTCATTTAAACGGTCATCTGTAAATAGTTATCATCTAACATCTGACACCAGTCATTATCATTTGCCATCTGCTGTCTACTATCATCTATCATCTGTCATCTGCAACTGCTTTTTGTAGCTGTCTTCTACCATCTACCATATATCTGCAACTGTCTTCTGTAACTGTCATCATCTTCAGCAACTGTTGTCTGACATATATCATATGTCTTCGATTGTTATCTTTAATTATTATCTATTACAACTGTCATCTGTCATTTGATGTCATTAGTAACAGTCTTATGTGATCTATCAGCTGTCACTGTAATTTTTCACTATTTCTGTTAGATGTCAATGTCTGTTTTCTATCATCTCCCATCTGCCATCTGCAGCTGTCTTCTTTAACTGTATTATATAATCTGACACAAGTTAGTGTCTTGTTTAAGAGTCTTCTGTTATCTATTATCTGCCGTCAGCAACTGTTTCTGTCATCTTCTACAACTATTTCCTAGTATCTATCGTATATCTTCAACTGTTTTCTTTAACTGCTTTCTGTAACTGTCATCTGTCATCTTGTCCAACTGTTTTCTGTCATCTATCATATATCTCCAACTAGTTTCTACAACTGTTTTATAACTGTCATCTATCATTTGATATCTTCCCCTCCAATCAATTGATCATCAGCCGGAGTTCATTTATAATTTTTAGAATTAACAGTTTAGTAACAGATTAATGTAAATGAGCAGAATGATATTTTATTTGACACAAATATTTTCATTAATTTATGGAAAATGTTTTACTGACTGGAGATTGAAATAGAGGCTACCTACCTACCCTAGATATATCAAGATACTTTAGCACCTGACCGATTTTTGATTTTCAACTAAACTCAAAATAATATTTTTTTAGTTTAGTAAATTATCAACATAGTTGTGATTTAAGTTGAAAAATATATGTAGGGTGGGTGTCCTCTATCCCATCCTCCAATCAGTAGAACATCTCCCAAGAGATACATAAAATTTATATAACAAATAATTGTAGAGAATTTAAAAGTGCACAAATTATTAAGAATAACATTTTTGTGTAAACCTCATAATTTTCGAGAAAAATATAGGGAAAGTACTATGATGGCCACATCACCATTTTATTATTAATGTATATATGTTAAAAACATACATAGGCCATTTTATTTATTATGCCCTAAACCCTCCCTCCGAGGTTTCACAATTGTTAATTGTATTTACTTTAAACGTACAATAAATCCTTAACCCTCGTAAATTACTGTAGAAATATATGTGTACTTAAGCTTGTTATTTTAATGGATCGCCGCCGACATAAAACACCATTAATTGTATCCGAGTTGTTGTATGGAAATAATCATAAATAATAGTGCGATTCCGGCATACAATTTTCAATCGCACTAATTAACGCCGTTATTTCCGATGCACCTACTCAATTACTTCTTGCGATGCTTTTACCGTTCGCCGTACAAAGGAGACGCAGTAACGTAAAGAAAAAGGCGCTCCTTCTTCCCTTCCGCCCGTTCTCGTTACACTATTAAAACTTGTCCGCGCATAATTCATGATATTAAACGTTTGGATGCGGGAGTAAATTCGTTTTCTGAAAGTTTAAATTGCTGATAAATTTCCGAGCAGGAATGGTGGATGCGCCGGGAGGATTAAACTTAAACGACCCGCCCCGGACAATTTCCATGCTTTATTTACAATTAGGGATCCAATATCAGTTTAAGGATCAAATAAACAAAGTTTATAATTTAGAAAGATTAAAAGGGAAAAGGGCGGTGGCGGTATACGCGGACCGTAAAATTTCAGCGGCGAATTTCTAATTTTGCGGTCGTAAATTCATTAGGACGAATTGGATATTAATTTATCGACGTTCGCCCAACCCTCTGGCAGTTATAAATTTAATAAGGTTTTATTTTTTAGATGCTTTTTTAATAAATATTCATTTTTTGCTTGCATACAAAAACCTGTTCAATAAATATAACTATAGCCAACAATAAATTATTAAATCATATCCATTAGAACAATACACAGAGTTTTCAAGAGTTATTTAATCTCCCACTTGGTTTCCCATTTAATCCTCGATACTTTTTAAGATGCGCATAGTTTAAACTTTCCAAAAAAAAAACTCGCTTCGTATAATAAATATAAAACAAACCAACAAAAAAAAAACGTAAACTCTATATTTAAAACTTTTCGGAACTATCGTTCCCCCTTCAGAAAGTTATTGCATCATAAGACTCTAGTGAATATAAAACAACCGCCAGATGGTCGAGGAGTGTTTGTCTGTGTGTGTGTGTTCACATTTTATATCAAGATATGTACAAAGTTTTGTTGACATACCTATTTAAACAGCAGATGCACTAGTAGTTAAAGTTCAATGGTAATGAGTTAACTTTTACTACTCTGTATAATTCATATGAATTCATTAATGTAAGTTTTAATGTTTCTAAAACTTTTAATTATTAGGAATGTAAATCCAAAGTAATGTATTAATATAAAGTTATTTATTTATTAATATCTTAATTTGCATAACTCAAAATTAACATGTAATTTATATGAATAAATCAATGCATAATTTTTGTATTAAAATATTAAAGTAATACTTGTTTTAATAAGTGATTTGTTTTGTTGATTTAGATATAAATTAATCTTATATTGAATTGAAAACAAATTATTTGTGGTTCAATTCAGTATAAGTATGGATTAACACCTAGTAACCATTCTATTTATTATTTCCACCTTATTTCTAATTACTCATCTATAAATAATAATGATTCTAATCGTTTAACCATCGACACACATAAATAAATTTCAGTTTGAATTCTTTTTAGATATAAATAAATCCATTTAAAAAAATGTTTTAGTTACATTTCATTTACACATGATACTGTGTGAATTTTTTTTTTTTTGATAGACATTACTTATTCATGGGAAATCCGGCCTTGATAAGCGCGTTTCCTGCAGAGGAGCAGCTGTCACAATTTGCATGTGTAAAAGGCCGGCAACGAAAATATCGATTTTGACGTTTCCACAACGAATTAATGATGTGCAGCTCGTATTTCTTCATTACGGCGGTGTCGAGTTGATCAAAGAACACATAATATACGTCCTAATTGATTTAATAAACACATCGGAGGTAAAATATTAAAATAATTATATGCGCTTTAGTGTCTGTTTTAAGATTTACAAAAAAAGTAAGATGAGCGATGAATTAAATTCTCACGTAACGCGAGTTGAAACATTTTTATGATGAGTATATTAGACAGTGATGCTTTCATTAGTTAACCAAGAATTTAAGGCATTTTAATTATTTTAATCATCAAACAGAAAGGTTTAAAAAAAATCAAAGTAATTACAGACATTATAAAACTCTGCTTATATCAGTATAATTAAAACCTCTATAAAATCTTACTTAACTCCTTTGCAATATTTTTAAACATTTTTTAAACATTTATTATTAAAATTTATTGTTAATATTATTACGACCTTTGAAAGAAATAAAAAAACAGTGAAGAAAATGTAAACATTTTTTTATTGCAGTTGACCCAAGTTTTACACAGATAATTGTTTTATTAGCAATAATATTATGTTAGGTATCCGATAACCGACACCGTTCATGAATACATAATGTAAGACTTCGGTGTACTTAGAAGTTAGTTTGAGCGCCAGTACAGACTTCTGGAATTTGATTGAGAAAGTTTAAATATAGAAATTGCTTCAAAGATTACGATGCCGCAATAAGTTTTCCGAAACGAACTTAATATAAAACTCAATCTTTCCGGAAATGCAATTTTATTAGTAACTATGAGAAAAGTAGGAGATATGAAATCATAATTAGAATATAATTATAATCAGTCAATTATTTAATCGAATTATTAAGTATATAAATAAAAATACTACAATTGTAATTAAGTAATTAGTTTATTAATTAATTAAAATTCTAAGTAAGTAGAAACACTACAAATTTAGTTAAGTAATTGATTGATAACTCATGATTTAATTAAATCAAGTGAATATACTGATTCATTTAATTTATGGTATTCATGAGATCGAAAATTAATATTCTAGTTTAAAATATTTGGTTTTTAACCATTACCACAGCTATTCACATTTCATTGCAATTATTTTATATTGTGCATACAAAAGCTCGTCAAAATATCCAAATAAAAAAATGTATTTTATGTAAAATTAACACAAAGTTTTATATTTAACGCATTGTTTCAATGCGCAATTTTTATTACTAGGTAAACATGTAATAAAATGTTTACATGCTATATTAAATTACTCTATGAAAGAGTACTCATAAATTCAGTCATTTTTGATGGTTTTGATGTTGATATGTGGTAAAATAATTTTGGAAATACATTTATTAAAATAATAAAAGCAACAATGCAAATCATTTAATTTTAGTGTTCATTTTTAGTCTGATTCGCATGCTAGGAATAAAAATTCTCTTATTAACTGTTTATTTATTAAAACTCATGTAAACTTTTAAATAATAAGAGGGTGGGTTTTCCATAGTGGCAAAACAAAGTTATTGAGTATAATTTCATTTTATTTAAGAAGAACCACAAAGTAAACGCCTTCACAATTTAATACATAAAAGTGACAAATAATATACAGAGTGTCCCGTTAATGCAGGAAACGATGATTTATTAGTAGCAATAGTTTTGTTTTCTATTTGATTTTTTACTTGTAAATATTAAGAATTCTCACTGAAACCAAAAATTGTTTCAATTCGATTCATTCAATATCTAGCGAGAAAATATTTAAAATTTTTGGAGTATAATGATTCAGAGAGTTATGTTTATGATTTACGTAAGTGGCAATTGTTTTTCAATTTTTTTCACTTGAAAAAAAAATGAAAATTCTCAGTGAAGCCAATAATTATTTCATTTCGACCATTTCAAAATCTAGTCACTAAATTTCTTTAATATTTAAGTGAGGATGTTTCAAAGAGATGTATTTATGATTTACATAAGCTTTACGTTAATAACAATTGTTTTTCTTTTATATTTTTCACTTGTTAAAATGACAATTCTCACTGAAAACAAAAATTATTTCAATTATATTCATTCAAAATCTAGTGAGAAAATATTTCATATTTCTAGGTTATGATGTTTCAAGAGAGTTTATGATCTACATAAATTTTGCATTCATGGCAATTGTTTTTCTATTTTTATTTTCACTTTTAAAAATGACAATTTCTCACTGAAACCAATAATTATTTCAATTCGAATAATTTAAAATCCAATGAAAAAATATTTTAAATTTTTAGGTTATGATGATTCAGAATTTTATGTTTGTGATTTACATAAGTTTTGCGTTAGTGGCAATTGTTTTTCTATTTTTTTTTCACTTGTAAAAATGAAAATTCTTAGTGATGCCAATTATTATTTCATTTCGACTATTTCAAAATCTAGTGACTAAATATCTTAATTTTTAGGTTAGGATATTTAAGATGTATATATGATTTACATAAGATTTGCGTTACAATTGTTTTTCTATTTTTTTTTTTCATTTGTTAAAATGACAATTCTCACTGAAACCAAAATTCGATTATTTCAAAATCAAGTGATTCAATATTTTAAATTTCTAGGTTATGATGACTCTAAGAGATATGTTTGTGATTTAAATAAGTTTTGCGTTAGTGGATTTTTTTTATTTTTTTCACTTGCAGAAAATGACAATTTTCACTAAAACCCATAATTAATTTGATTATTTCTAAATCTAGTTAAAAAAATATTTCTAATTTTTATGATCATATAGAGGGATATACTTGCGATTTATATAAGTTTTTCTTTAGTGGCAATAGTTTTTCTATTGATTTTTTCATTTATAAAAATGAGAATTCTCACTGAAACCAAAAATTATTTCGATTCGATTATTTCATAAACAAACTAGAGATAAATATTCTTTATTTTTAAATTACGATGTTTCAAAGAGATATATTTGTTATCTACATAAGTTTTGCGTTAGTGGCAATTGTTTTTTCTTTTATTGCCTATATAAAAAGTGAAAATTTTCACTGAAATCAAAAATTATTTCAATCAGATTATTCTAAAATCTAGTGATTAAAAATTTTTAATTTTCAGGTTAGGATGATTTAAAGAGACATATTTATGACTTACATAAGCTTTGCGATTGTTTTTT
The DNA here is from genome assembly GCA_963969525.1 of Ontholestes murinus. Lineage (NCBI taxonomy): Eukaryota > Metazoa > Arthropoda > Insecta > Coleoptera > Staphylinidae > Ontholestes > Ontholestes murinus. Next base: position 5,574,421 of record OZ018395.1, on the reverse strand, counting down.
TAATTTTTTTTTCAATTCTAAACTGACAATTGTCACTAAAGCCAAACATTATTTCGATTTGATTATTTCAAAATCTAGTGGTTAAATATTTTTAATTTTCAGGTCATGATGATTCAGAGAAATATTTTTGTAGCTTTCATAAGTTTTGCGTTAGTGGCAATTGTTTTTCAAATTGTTTTTCACCTATAATTAATGGCAATTTTCACTGAAACTAAAAACTATTTCAATTCGTTTATTTCAAAATTTAGAGATTAAATAATTTGTATTTCTCGGTTATGATAATTCAGAGAGATATATTTGTGATTTGCATATGTTTTGCGTTAGTAGTAATTGGTTTTTAATTTTCTTTTACTCGTAAAATATGACAATTCTCATCGAAATCAAAAATTATTTTAATTCGATTATTTCAAAATCTAGTGATTAAATATCTTCAGGTTAGGTTAATTCAGAGAGATATGTTTGTGACTTTCATAAGTTTTGCGTTAGTGGCAGTTGCTTTTCTATTTTTTTTTTTTACTTTAAAAATGATAACTCTCACTGAAACCAATAATTATTTGAATTCGAGAGAGACAAACATCTTTATTTATTATTAAATACATTTGTTTTGTACAATACAATCGTAATTTATTTTTATTACGGCTATCGACCCATGGTCTTTCTGCCAGTTTGAATTCGATTATTTCAACATCTACAGATTAAATATTTTTTTTTATTTTTAATTAAGATTATTCATAGAGATATATTTGTGATTTACATACATTTTGCGTTAGTGACAATTGTTTCTCTATTTTTATTGCACTTGTAAAAATTGAAAATTTTCTCTGAAACCAAAAATTGTATCAATTCGATTATTTCAAAACCAAGTGATTAAATATTTTTTATTTCTAGGTTATGATAACTTAGAGAGATATTTTTGTGATTTACATAAGTTTTGCGTTAGTGGCAATTGTTTTTCTAATTTCATTTTCACTTGTAATAAATGACAACTCCCACAGGAACCAAAAATCATTTGAATTCGATTATTTCAAAATCTAGTGAGAAAATATTTTTAATTTCTAGGTTATGATGATTCGGGAAGTTATGTTTCTGATTTACGTAAATTTTGCTTTAGTGGAAATTGTTTTTCAATTTTTTTTCACTTATAAAAAATGACAATTCTCATCGAAACCAAAACTTATTTGAATTCGATTATTTCAAAATCTAGATATTAAATAACTTTGACTTTTAGGTTATGATGATTCTCAGAGATATGTTGGTGATTTACATAAGTTTTGCGTTAGTGGTAATTGTTTTTCTATTTTTTTATCACTTGTAAAAAATGACAATTTTGACTTAAAGCAATAATTATTTCAATTCGATTATTTCAAAATGTTGTGATTAACTATTTATAATTAATAGATTTTGATTATTCAGAGAGATATGTTTGCCACTTCAATAAGTTCTGCATTGGTGGCAATTGTTCTTCTATTTTTATTGCACTCGTAAAAAATAAAAATTCCCACTGAACCAAAATATAATTTTAATTGGATTATTTCAAAATCTAGAAAGAAAATTTTTTAATTTCTAGGTTATGATGATTTAGAGGGATGTGTTTGTGTTATACATTAGTTTTGTTTTGGTGGCATTTGTTTTTCTATTTTATTGCACTTGCAAAATATGAAAATTTTCACTGAAACCAAAAAGTATTTCAAATTAGTGGGAAAATATTTTTAATTTCTAGGTTATAATAATTCAGCAAATTATGTTTGTGATTTACTTAAGTTTTGCTCTAGTGGCAATGGTTTTTATATTTTTATTCGTTTATAAAAAATGACTGATTGACTGAAATTTTCAATTTTTATAAGTGAAAAAAAAAATAGTAAAATAATTTATTCTGACGAAGAAATTTTGTAAATAATAAACGCATATCTCTGATTCATCATAACCTAAAAATAAAAAAAAAATAATTACTAGATTTTGAAATAATTGAATTAAAATAGTTATTGGTTTAACTGAAATATTTCATTACTTTTAAGCGATTAAATAAATCGAAAAACAATTGCCACTAAAGTGGACTTATGACAGTCACACACACACACACATCTCAATAAATCACCATAATCTAGAAATTAAAAATATTTGATTAGTAGATTTTAAAATAATCAAATAAAAAAAAATTTTTCGTTTGATTAAAAATAATTAATTGCTAGATTTTGGAATAGATGAATTAAAACAGGTTTTTGTTTCAGTTAAAAAGTTTCATTGTTTACGAGTGATTAAAAATTAGAAAAACATTCATCATTAACGCAGTACTTATGCAAATCAGAAACACGTTTTTCTGAATCGTCATAAACTAAAAATTAAAATTATCTAATCACTTGATTTTGAAATAATCAAATTAAAATAATTTTTGGTTTTAGTGATTTTTTTTTAATTTCCTATAAGTGATTAGAAAAATGAAACAACAATTTCTATTAACGCAGAACTTATTTAAATTACAAATACATCTTTCGAAATCATTATAAACTAGAAATTAAAATAATATCAGTGCTAAATTTAGAAATAATCAAATTTCAGTGCAAATTTTCATTTATTAGCAAATGAAAAACCAATTGCTAGAATTAGAGAACCTATGTGGAATAAACAAATGGTTGTCTGAATCAACATAAGCTAAAAATAAAAAATAATTAATCACTAAATTTTGAAATAATCAAATTTGAGATTATAGTGCGATCCTATTTAACCAAATCCGCCCTTCCACTCTCCACCACTTTAACGTCGCCGAAAGGTCAGCCCTACGTACCCTTACCAAACTAAGACATCCCATCAACCCCCTACACAATCCTTCTAACGCTCTCCTTTACGAAACCACACAAGTCATCCCAATATCCCAACGTATAAATAGCCTTAGTTCAAAATTTGCCAACAATCCCTTTAATGTAACCCTCCTCAATAAATTCTGTAGCCCCCGAAACCCCAATATCCCCCCTAAACATAAACATCCATCAATCACCCTTCATGAATTCATTAGTTCGAATCATCCAGACGGTTAAGCTAGCTAGCAACTTAATTTATTTTTTTACATACAACTTAGAGTCAAGACAGGGCAGAAAGACCGATGGTCGATAGCCCAAACGGACAGACTAACCATTATTGTTAATCATTTGTATATATTTTTCAAAATTGTAAGTGTTCGAATAAAGATATTATTCTCTCTCTCTCTCTCTCAAATTTGAATAATTTTTGGTTTCACTAAATTTCTTTTTTACAAGTTGAAAAAATAAGAGAAAAACAATTTCCACTAATATAGAACTTATGAAAATCATAAACAAATCACTATAGATTATCATAATTTAGATAATACAAATATTTAATTGCTAGATTTTGATTTATTCAAATTAAAATAATTTTTGATTCTAGTGAAATTTTTAATTTTTTTCAAATGATTTAAAAACATGGAAAAAACAATTACCACTAATGCAGAACTTATATAAATTACAACACATTCTTCGGATTTATCATAAACTAGAAATTAAAAATATTTAAGCGCTAGATTTTAAAATAATCAAATTTAAATAATCTTTGGTTTCGGTGAACATTTTCATTAATTACAAGTAATTATAAAATAGAAAAATAATTGCCACTGACGCAAAACTATTGTAAATCACAAACATATTTTTTTTAAATGATCATAACTTAAAAAAAAATTATTTGCTACATTTTGAAATAATCAAATTAAAACAATTTTCGATTTTAGTGAAACATTTTAATTTTTTTCAAGTAAAAATAAAAAACCAATTGATACTAACGTAGGACTTATGAGTATGATAAAAACCTTTTTCTGAATCATCTTAACCTAGAAATTAAAAATAGATTTTGAAATAATCAAATTAAAATAATTTTTTGCTTCCGTGAAAATTTCCATTTATTACAAATGAAAAAAGAAAACTGAAAAACTATTGCCACTAACACAGCTTATGCAAATGACAAACACATTTCTCTAAATCATTATAACATAAAAACTAAAAATATTTAATCTTTAGAGTTTGACATAATCAAATTAAAATATTATTTTGTTTCAGGGTTTTTCAAATTGTTTTCAAGTGAAAAAATGAATAGAAAATATTTTAATGTCTTTTATTCTATATCAATTGCATCAAACAAAATTTTAAACGTTATTTTAGGTTCTGGATTTTTTTTTCGCAGAAGAAGTTTAAAGAAACAATATTTAGCTTTTGTTGTTAATTTCATCATTTTATAAAATTTACGTTTTTAACTGAGTTGTAATAAGTTGTTTCTTTTCGGTTAATTTCAATTTTTTCTCAATAAGTCAGTTTTTTAAATCTTGGAAAAAGTTTTTAGTATTGTTTTCTTAGATAAGTTTAATTGTTTTTAACACTAATTAAAACACTTTAACTTTGTATAACACTGTATTTATTTTGTGACTATACGTTTAGTTACCGAAACTATAGTCAAAAAATAAATACAGTGTTATACAAACAAATTTAAAGTGTTTTAATTAGTGTTCAACATGTATAACGAAGTAGATGCCTTAAAAATAAATAAAATTAATTGTTTTTACTTAAAAACCCTAGCTATCTTGAAATAAAATTCTTTCGTAAGTTTTTTCTTTAAAGTTTTCATTTGTAATATAATAATTACCTAACTGTGTTTTCAAGTAAAATTTAAACTTTTCTTTAGTTAATTTTGTAGATTTTTTTATTCTTAGCACATCTTAATTTTAGGAAAGTTGTATTTAAAAAAAAATCTTACACCAATTTTAAATTTAAATTAACTGTGATTTTAAGGATTTTTCATTGTAAAATTTTCAATTGTCTTTCTTTTTGCAATATTTCTCTCATTTCTTAAAGAATTGTTTTTTTCTTTACAAAATTTTAAACCTTTCTCTTTTGAAATAAGTATTTAATATTTTAAAACGTACAGAAGTTTTTAAAAATTCATTCTGAAGTTTATGTGAAGTTACAACATAAAAAATTGAATTCAATTTTGGGATTATAAATTTTCTAAGTGGATGTGAAAACTTTTTTTTATGCGCATTTAAATATAGTTAAGTAAAAATGGTTTCTGAATGTGTAATTAGTCTGTGTTTTTTTAACATAATATTTTTTTATAACAAATATAAATATATTTTATTCAATAATGTTGGCAAATCCTTAAATACTTATTCCTAATTGACTTAATGTAAAGTTTATAATGAATGTTGAAGCTAGTGTAGTTTTCTTTTAACCAAATGCAAACTATTTTGTAAGTTCTTTTATTTAGAATTGAAACATTAAAATTTGTATTCAATCTTAATTGAATGGATTATACTTTTCAATTAACGTACATTCTTATAAATGTTAATTAATGTTTTGAATTCGTATCTTAAAGTATCTATAGTCGACTTATTTTATTTTTAGTAATTATTGAGATATTTTAATGATGTAAGAATTAATTTTTTGTGAATTATTTCCTGTATGAATTCTACAAATTTTATTATAAAGATTTTTGTGATAAATTGATAAAATTAAGTTGAATGCATGTGTGCATAAATGGTGGAGGCGCCGGGCCAAAGAGAAGAAATATGCATAGTAATGCAGTTTTTTTGGTATATAATTAAGTGATAAATTGTATAGTTTGAATCACTATTATAATATTATCAATAATAATATGTCTTTATTTGCAAAATAATATACATGAAATAACCGTACATTATAAAGAATAACGTCAGAATTAGAAATATAATAACATTGTATTTACATAATAATCAATGCAAATTATTATGAGTAATTTGAAGGATGTAATATTTTAATTTTTTTGAATTATTTCCTGCATGAATTCTACAAATTTTATTATAAAAGTTTTGTTATAAATTATCTTCATAGGCGAGAAATTTTTTAAATTGAGTTAAATATTTGCTTGCGTAAATGGTGGAGGCGCCGGGTCCAATAGAAGAAATATGCATATTTTATGTAAATATGCATAGAAATGCAGTTTTTGTATATAATTAAGTGAAAAATTGTATAGTTTGAATCACTATTATAGTATTAAAAATCAATGCAAATTATATTCAATAATTGTTGCCTAAAGTGCACATTGTATTAAACATATTATCGATCATTAGTTTGCAATTAAATAATGCGTGATTATTCATTTCGGCGTGGCATGTATCAGGGACGGCTTTCGGGGTGCCATTAATTCCGCGGTCATAATTAATTAGAGTGAATGGTCCATAAAAAGAAGTGGTTTTCGGAGTGAATTGAAATTGTGGGCTTTAGTGGTTTTAACATGTTTTTATGGCGCGGGCAAAACCTGCTTCGCCGCGTTTGTTTTTTGCAGTCGCTGGAAATAATTTGGCAAGGAACACCGTGAACGGTCGGTCCCCTATTTCATTTAAAACATGATTTATCCACCGAGAACGGACGAGGAAAAAGTTACCCGCACCAACGGATTTACATATTTACGCGACGTATTTACGTTCTGTACCTACCGGTGCACATCAAAAGGGACGCTCCGAAGAGCGTCACCAGTAGTCCTCTTCGTCGGCTCATCGTATCATCCCAGTTAACTACACCACAGAGAGATTAAGGACTGAAAGCTCGAGCGCGCGTAATTTTAAGTCACATGATTTCACTTCATTCCGACTACGACGATGACGATGGTGATGGCATGTCGGTTCGAAACTTTGTCTAGTTTACTTGTATATATGTATGTGTATGTATATATGTATGTGTGTAAGTTTGGTGATCGGCCCGGAGAGAAAGAAAGGGGCGTTACCCAGCCAGAGCAGGGAGGACGGAGTGAATGTGTCTGCGGGGGTGTAGATGGAATAGAGAGCGCGATCCGGGCTGTTCCGGGTGTTAGCGTCGACTGTAGTCGAGGTACGGATGATGATGCTGGACCACTCGGCTGTACTCTTGCACAGACTCCACAGACTCGCGACAAATATCAAAATCTCTACGCGTCATGCCTACATAAAAGTAACATCACATCGTAATGTTACTTTTATTACTTTCAAGTAGGCTTTGAATAAGTATTTAATGTCTATTATTCTCTAATTATATGATAATATTTTTTTATTAAATAAAAAATAATTAATCATTTACAATATGATTTGTTATTAACGTATATTTCTGTACAAATTACTTACACTTAAAATTATGTCGTAGCTTAGGCATCAATCAAACTATTGATTATAATTTTGATTTGTTTAGTTATGTTCTAAACTGGAAAACTTATAATCAATATGTTAGCCAATTACCTCGAATAATTATGCTTGAATTTTAGACTAGAAATGAATAGTAAATTGATTCTAATCTCGTTTTAATTTATTTATTTACCTAAATGGTCTAGTTGATTACTTTGAAGATTTGCGTTTATACGCATTTACAGGTGTTTATTAGAAGTAATCAAATAAACACACACGGTTAAACACATAAACAACAATTAATACATTAAATTTTAATTACCGATTCTCTTGTTTAAACTGGCCGAAACGGTTTAATTAAAAGTAGTTAAATACCTGCGAGCGCTTCACTAAACAAATTCATTAAGCACAACTAGGTGTTCGTGTTCGGCTATGAATATTTTAGACGGGGACTACTACGTTTTATTTAATATCACCGAACGAATAATAATAATTATTCATACATTCACGGTAAATAATGTATAAACTGGGCGATGCAATTGTGTGTGTTTGGCCATTCGCTCACTAAAATATGCTAAGGATTAACATCGGGCGTAATCCTAATAGTCGAGATCTTGGCCGGGATATTATCTTCTAGCGGTGTGCAATTATCAAATCCTAATATTTGTGATGGCTGTGTAATATTTAATACGGTGTTTGCAGAATTAAATCACCAGCGATTGTTGTAATAGCGTTAGAAAGTTAATTGGTTGATTTTGAATTGTTTAACGTTTACATCGGCAATAACAGTGTTAATAGTAAAACTATGAATAATGATAATAGTAGTTGTATATAATTTCAGTTAGTACCACACTGTATAAGTAAATATAATATTATCTTAATTAAAAATTGTGTAGTATATTGGGGTAATTAAATGCGTTTAATATTAACTATATATCGATCGCGGCCCTTTCAACCTTATGTAAATATTACTTTAGATATTCATGATATGTGGAAACTGCGTATCGATTTTAACATTTTGGTTCGTACTAATTTCTTCTAAACTTGCCCATTGCCCTAATAACGACGCATTGTTTGCTATGTAATTGTTAGCACAAATAATTAATTTGGCTTTAATAAATCATTATATTCATGTTGGTTTATGTATGTACGTATAGAAACAAAAGTAATAATTAATAAATAACTTTAGAATTATTAGATTATTCGTGTTAATTTTATTATCTTTCCAAAATGTGATTAAAAAAAATACACAATAAAGGTTCTTCCGATAGGGATTTACGAACTTTGACAGTTAATAGCGGCCATATTATTGAATTGGCTGTAGTATATTTAGTTTGTGTGGCCAAACCACCATGGGTAGAAATAGCTTTTAGCAACACGTGCAAATGATAAAATTGTTTTATCAAAATCCTTGGCCAACGTAGTACCCGTACTACGCCCATTTTACAGTCGCTTTACCGAGAAGACTATTTGCAGTGTGGTGGATAAATTTGAGTCAGAGGTTCAGTTAACAATAAAACAAAATCCATACAACGAGGAAATGCAAGATCTGTCGAAAACATCGCCGCTATTCATGAGAGTGTGCAGAAGAAATCGAGACAGTCGATTTCGCGTCGCTCACAAGAACTTGGCTTTCGCAGACCACATTTTGACGAATTTTGCATCGTGACTTGGACCTGCATCTATACAAAATTCAACTGACCCAGGAGCTGAAAGTAAACGACCATAATCATCAACGTGTGTTTGCTGAATGGTTCCTGGAGCAGTTGGAGACCTCACCTAAATTTTCATCAAACATGAGTCCCACTTCTGGTTGGATGAATACGCCAACAAACAAAATTGTCGGATTTAGAATGATATCAATCCACACGAGATCTAAGAGCGTTCAATACATTTCGAAAAAGTCTCTTTTGATGTGCTTTTTGGGCGTCATCGCTCCATATTTATTTGGCTAGACCGACGCCGTCAATAGCTAGCGCTATTATTTATTATTTATTATGATTCTTTGGATTACCTGTTAACAAAATACATTAATAGATACATACATAAAAATACAATAAATTTTGAGCACAAGAATCGCAGGCGGACTTCATTCTTCAGAATGTTCTTCCAGTCAAACCCTGATAGAATGTTCCATACATTCCAGAATTTCTTCGGATTCTTTTCACAACTGTAGATATTTATTTTAATTTATATTGAATATATTAAGCATTTTGCTTAAAATTTATTACCATTTTTTTGGCCCTAATTATATGATATCAAAACCAATGATATGTGATTTCAACAAGACGGCGCTACGTCCCACACAGCTCTTGCCATATTAGATATTCTGTATAAGCGATTTGAGGTCATCTCATGTGAGGGTAATGTGAACTATCTGCCTAGATCGTGCTGCTTGACCCCATTAGGCTATTTCTTGTGAGGTTTTCCTAAGTCGAACAAATTACAGTGACCCTCAAAGCTAACATAATCCATGCTGTCGATCAAATTCCGCTTGATTTATTCGCTAAAGTCATGGAAAATTGGATAAATCGGATTTGTGCCACTTAACAAAGCCACGGTAAACATTTGCACGATGTTGTATTCTTTACACAATGGCATCGACAGGCCTTTCAAACAAATAAAAATGTTTGATTACATCTTATACATAATTTGTTTTATTTAAATTTGAAGATAGGGAGAACTGAATGAAATACCCTAAATTAAGATTCAAATTAAATTTAAGGCATTTTATTCAGCCCTTCCAATCTTCAAATTTAAAGTGTGTGACTTTTTTCTTTTATATTAATTTCATCAGAGTCTTCCATCTACCATCTTCCCTCGTCATTTATTCATGTCTTTAAGTATTCTTTTAACTTATACATACTTCACATTGTCCATAGCTTTCTTCCAACTAGTTTTATCTTAGTTTTTTTGTCTGATCCTTTTCTTTACTAGTTGATTTAATTTTAACATTTTAACACTTTCCACCTGCATTATGTTGGTTTCTTTCTTTTAAAAACTCTTTAGTGACTATGTAATTAATCACTGACAATCCCCGTGATAAAACTTTTTAATATCTTCTATATCTCTACCAAAAGCAAGTGTATGAGGAAATTTGAAGATAGGAAGGGCGGAATTAAAGACCCTATATTATATTTAATAAATGTTTTCTTAATTCTTTCTTCCATATTAATTTCATGAGAGTCTTTTATCTACCATCTTCCCTCGTCCTTTATTCATGTCTTTAAGTATCGTTTTAACTTATATATTCTTCATATGGCCATACCTTTCTTTCAACCAGTCTTATCTTCGTTTCTCATCTGATCCTTTTCATTACTATGTGATTTAATTTTATAACACTTTCCACTTGCATTCTGTTAGTTTACTTCATTAAAAACTCTTTAATGACTATGTAATGAATCACTAGCAATTCCTGTGATAAAACTGTTTAATATCTTCTATATATTCTGAAAGCAAGTGTATGAGGAAATTTGAAGAAAGAAAGGGCAAAATTATTATTAAATTTAATAAACTTTTTCTTAATTCTTTCTTTCATATTAATTTCATCAGAGTTTTCCATCTAACACCTTCCCTCATCCTTTATTCATGTCTTTAAGTATCCTTTTAACTTATACATACTTTACATTACCCATAGCTTTTTTCCAACCAGTTTTATCTTTGTTTGTTTGTCTGATCCTTTTCTTTCATAGGTGATTCAATTTTATAACACTTTCCATTTGCATTCTATTAGTTTATTTCTTTAAAAACTCTTTGATGGCTATATAATTAATCACTGGCAATTCTTGTGTTAAAACTTTTTAATATCTTCTATACCTTTACCGAAAGCAAGTGTATGAGAAAATTTGAAGATAGGAAGGGCAAAATGAAAAACCCTATAGTAAATTTAATAAACTTGTTGTTAATTCTTTCTTACATATTAATTTCATCAGAGGTCTTCATTCTACCATCTTCCCTCATCCTTTATTCATGTCTTTAAGTATCCTTTTAACTTATACAAACTTCAAATTGCCGATAGATTTCTTCGATATAGTCTTATCTTCGTTTCTCGTCTGATCCTCTTCTTCACTAGGTGATTTAATTTTATCACACTTTCCACTTGTATTTTGTTAGTTTCTTTCTATAAACACTCTTTAATGACTATGTAATTAATCACTTTCAACCCCTATGATCCAACATTTTAATATCTTCTACACTTCTACTGAAAGCAAGTGTATGATGACAATTCAAAAACTTCTTTTAATCCTTGCGACGTCGACGTGAATTTCTTTCCCAAATTTTCTGAATTATGCATCAACATCTTCACGTCACCAGATCTATAAAAACACAAAATTGACATGAAAATGATGGTAGCGACCGTTACTATGCGGTAGTTCATTTAATGACATATAATTTCTTACCCAATTTTATCAGAATATACTCCTGCACCATATTTCCCCTTAGGTTAAGTAATTATAATAGTTTAATTTTGATTGATGAGTTACGTAAAGATGCTTAATATAAAATAACTTGTAATCACTTTCTCAACAGTTTATTTTCATTTTGCTAAATGTACATTTCGTTTTTTTTTGTAAAGCTGTTGAAAATGTTTACATCGCAAACGAAATGTACATTTAGCAAACTAAAAATAAATTGTGGAGTAAGTGATTACAAGTTATTTTATACCTTTTATTTTGTCCTCTGCCAAATTCTTTGAAGTAATTTCCATTAGAAATATATGTCTCAAGTTACGTGAAGATTATTATTATAGTAAAATGTATTCAAAATATTAGCACTTTCTTCACGAATTTGATAAGAAACACTTTGTGTTCGAAATGTACATTTAGTTAATAAAAACAAATTTATATTTGTGAAGAAAGAGCTAATATTTTGAATACGATTTACTATTTTTTTTACTCACACATAACACATATTTTGCATATCTTTCTTTTATCTAACTTTTTCTCTCTATCTTTTCTGATCCGTATCTAGCGGTTGCCACAGTGACATTTTCTTCTATAGTTAAAGCTTAGCAATCTCTCGTGCACTTGTCATCTTTTAAAAATATTATTGTATCGACTCCTTTCAATACAAGCCTACCTTTTATGAATTTCCATTGCTCTTTCCATCTATTGAGTACATTCTTCGGTAACACTACTTTTTTATAAATTCGCTTTCTATCTATTCTCCACTGAGATTCTTCTACACCCATGCATGCTTTCTATACCTCTTTCACCAGTATCTTCGCCTCTAATCCACACAACTTCATTTCATAACACGGAATTATCTTCATTGCCTCACACTGCAGACTTACTCTATTTGTTTCCTGCAACACTATGTATCCTCATGTTGTCTTTACAACTTACAGCATATGCTTTAGAAACACTAGTTACTCTATCTCTATCTGTGCAATTATACAATCTTGTTCCTCATACTTCCACTTCATGGTTTAGAATTGATTCACATACTCATCCCATAATTTACATGCTACTCGAAAAATTTTCACCAATCATTTTTCCCAAATCTCTCTCACAATACTCCACGCATTTTACCCATATTACATATGCTAGGTACTCGCCTGTACTTTTAAAAATAACTTCTAAATACTTGAATACTTTAACCCTTTTAATTACTTCAACCTTTAATTCCAGTTCTTTTAATCTTCTCTCATCCACTTCGTTTACACATAGTCCTTATATGTTTTTATCTATTTTTTAACATGTCTTTAATTCCTCCTCAATATCTCACCATTGAAACTATATCATCCGCATGTGACAGCATTCATACCTTGCTTTTTCAATCACTACACCATCCGCTTGCTTTCCTAAGTACTTCTTCTAATTTACTTATATATAATAAACTAATAGGGCACAAGTTAACCAATTAGACACTGTGCATATTTTATCAAAATACTTGTGTATCAAAACTCACGATCTATTTACATTTTCTCTGAATACTAATTTAGATATATTCGCACTTAATAGTAGTTAAAAATAAAGCCTTTCTTCACAGTTGACAGAAAGGATATATTTTTAACTACTATTCATTAATACTCTTCACGTTCTCGAATATTTAATCAGAAAAATTCGCACATACTGAAACTTGGCTTAACGATTACATATTGGACAGTCAACTTCTGATTTTCAATTTCAAAATACGTAAGTGTGATAGACAATTTAATGGGACTGAAAGGGTGGACGGGATTTATCTGCTGAATCAGACCAAATTTATTCTGAAGCTATTGATGTATCAGAATTATATAAAATGCTTTATTCGGTTGATGAAGCAATAACAACATTCTACTCAATAGTTTATAGTATACTTGATGCCACGGTTCCCCTTCAGGTCCGATGCAAGTACTCTTTTCCTCCGTGGTTTACGAGCAAAATTAAGAAATGTCATCAAAATTATTATCGGCGTAAATGGAAATCGACCGACAAATTTATGATTTATTTACATATTTTCGGTCTTCCTTCTTAAAAAATACAGTTTAAAACAGATTATTAAAAAACCATACATAACATTTTGGCCGAAAGAAGCACGGGTGGAATTCACAATTAAATATGCCCTTCCACTCAAACCCAATCCATCACAATGATGTTAAGGCAGCAAGGATCCTCCTTTTTTATCTTAATGAGTACAATAGACTTAGAGCTGATATTAAGAGTATACTCAAGGCTGCATATAACTTGTACTTAGTCAAAAATGAACAGGATATAAAATGTAATCCCAAGATAATTTGGAATTTTGGGCACAACAGATGTGGTACTACAAGAATTTCCATTTAACTGAATTCTGTTAGTATAACGTTTAATACATCCATTGACGTTGTTAGCTCGATTGCAAATGAATTTTCAAATGCGTACTTCCTAGCATCAAATACAACCTCCGCTGAATCATCTGAATATACTAACTCATTTGATTTTTTTTACCTGTGTAAAACTATGTTATATGCACCAATAAACATTATTATTATTATTATTATTATTATTATTATTGTCAATGAGTCTGAAATCGTAAATAGTATTAATAAATTAAAAAATAACAATACTTCCGGTGATGCTCAGCTACCAACTTTTTTTTAACAAAGACTCTAAATACGTATTTGTTAAGACTACTAAAAATGTTTAACTTATCTATTTTTACTCAGATGTTTCCAGAATTTTGCCAAAATTTTCAAAAAGTGCTTGGTATACACACAAAATAACACAAATTTCTCCATATCAACGTCAACATCTACAATTAACAATCATTCACCTATCACACGATATATAAGTGAATTTTTACATAATCGAACTCAATTGTATGTAATCTGCACGAACTTCTCTTGGATGTTTGATTCTATTGATCATTCAACTTATGTTAAACAAACTTTCATCTTTAAGGCTTAATAGTCATACTGTTGACTTTTAAAAAATATAATTTTTCTGTCGGATAAACTATTTACAATTTAATAGCTTCAAATTTTAATAATTTCTTTTCGTATCTGATGTATCCTAGGGTTCTAATCTGGGTCCACTTTTATTCATAATTGTTATCAATTTTCCTTCCCCATGCGGATGATTTTAACATTCTTACTAATGTCTCTCGTTCGACTGACTCACTTAAGTTGTAATATAATTTTGATTTAATTTCTAAATGATGTGATGTTAATGGATTAAGACTAAATATTTAAAAAAAACTGATATAGTCTTCTTTGGCCGTGAGTCGCACGTAAACTACTGTTGCAATATTCAGGGTTACCCTTTGCAAACACTTCTTAAGTGTAGGGACTTTGGTGTACTCTTTGATAACCAAATCACTTTTGTGAAACACATAAATGCATTGTGTACATCAGTTTATATAAAGACATTTTTATTTAGTTTTTTCTAAGTTCTGTATTAATTGATTTTGTATTTAAAATTATTGTAGATATTTTAAAATTTTAGCCCTAGTTTAATATTTACTTTTTGTTACTTTTATATAATTTAATTTGTCCTTTAATTTGTTTCTATGTTGGGCAAATAAAAATATTATTATTATTATTGTAAATTAAATTGTAAATGTTTTAAATTTATATATACATTCGTTTTACTTTCAAAATAATCAAAGTTTCTTCATATTTTTTTCTTATTTAATCATGACATTACGTTACTTACTCCTTTATTTTACAGACATTCTAGTAAACTCTACTTGGGTACTGTATCAAAGCTGCTTTTAAGTTTACGAACACTGCATATACACATCCTCCATTTTCCATCACTCTTTTATCTATCCTTGCCAGAATTAAGATCTGGTCGCTTGTCTTTCTTTCTCTTTTAAATCCCACTGGTATTTCTGGCAATAAACAACTATTTTTAACGTCCTTCTCTAGCTAGTTTTTCCTCATAGTCACGAATTTTTTTTATCTTGCTATCTCAGCAACATCTCTTCCTTTATGTTTTTCCACCCCATATCTGATTTAGCAGCTTCATGAATATCTTCTTACCTCTATGTCCTGTTTCCTTCCATATTTTAGCTATTAGTTTGTCTATGGTATACTTGCTGCTTTTCCCTGTTTTAGTTCACCAAAACCTTTTTTAACCTCTTTCTACGTGAAATCTTCTATCATTCCCCTTATAATTCCGCATGGATGTCTACAGTTATTTCTACGTTCTTTGTCCATTCTTATAATGGCACTCCTATTCGACTCTTTCTCTATTCTCGTTTTATTTAGAATATTCCACATTTCTGCTTCACTTCTTCACATTGTTAGTTCTTCACTCGTTCATTCCAGTGCCTGCTCATTGATCTCACTGAACCTTTTTACACCACTCTCTAAATTCTCACATACTTGTTTTTTCTCCGCTTCCTTATGTCTATCAGTATACTTTTTTTTCATATCTGATATTTTTTATACCCTTTTTTAAATTATTCAAACCATTTCTTTCTCCGTTGATTAGGATTTGTCTGTATTGCTCTTACTCTATTTACTTTCCTCTTTGCCCCCTTAGCTATGGATCTTGCACCCATCTTTCC
The DNA here is from genome assembly GCA_963969525.1 of Ontholestes murinus. Classification (NCBI taxonomy): domain Eukaryota; kingdom Metazoa; phylum Arthropoda; class Insecta; order Coleoptera; family Staphylinidae; genus Ontholestes; species Ontholestes murinus. The sequence continues at coordinate 5,558,319 of OZ018395.1, read as the reverse complement.
TCTGATGTTTAATAGTGGTTTATATATATTTTGGTATTTTTAGAGTATATTTAAATTCGTACAATTGCATTTCGTAATGTATAATTGGTTTTTCTAAATTCAATATGCACATTTTTTAAATTTTTGTTTTTATGTTAAGTTTTTATTCAATAAAAGTTTCCAAATCTTTCTAAATCTGTGTTACATTTACCGATTTGCCGGCTATTGCAATTTCGGTTTCTTGAGGTCTCCTCTTTCTACCCTTTCTGTTAATTCTTCCAATTATGTAATTCTGTCAACTAGCTTCATATTTTCATGAACTCATTCAATTTATTTCCTTTTAATTTCGCTGTTTTAATTCTCTAAATTATTATTATTCTTCTTTGCAATTTTAATCGTTATCATTTTTATCATTTACCTTATTTATTTAATTTTATTTAATGTGTTTTTTAACTAAAGCATGTTTCTTCTCGCTTATCTGCTTCACCATGTAAGCTTCTTAAATTTATCTCTGTTATGACGATAGTAATATTTTATTGCTTCTATTAAAAACTATGTATACTATCGCCTCCGATACGGTATTCTTTTTTCTTATAAAAATTATCTAAAATTATCTTTGAATGACCTATCGTTTATCGTTGGGCGACCCCTAATAACCTTGAATGACCATCATTCGATAACTATAAATTATCGTTTTATAAGTTTAACATTCACGCACCCAAATCTTTAATTTTTAGTTAAAAATAGAACGAAAACACTAATAATTTTATTAAAAAAGCATTCATCGTTAGAAAAATAAAGAAATGGAAAATCGATTACATAAAACCCTTCAATTAATTGATGGATGAGGCTGATAAATGTTGAAAGTTCATCTTCACTATGAATAAAACTATATAGTTACTTTCAAAAATATATTGTAAGACGCTACAATATTTTTGAAAGTAACTATATAGTTTTAAACCCTTCAATGCTTTTAAATAACCTTGAATGGTTAATATATAAATAATACTTTTCAGATTATGTTAAATAATTTATAATTTTTGTTAGAACTTTAAATAACATTATACAATCTTAAATGTTCTTAAAAGATCTTTAGTCTAACGATCTTTTAAGAACATTCAAGTTTGTATGAAAATTTTTGTTTTGCATTTTTGTCAACTGCAGTTTTCCATTGATTTATTATATTTAATTCAATTGCAGATTTCTGTTTCTTTCCAAAATTTTTAATACTTGTGGCATCTTCTTTGTTTTGATTTAGATTTTTATGTTCTAAATATATTATATACTTATCTTTTTTTGTGATAAGATGTTCTTGGTGTAGAACCTTTTCCTTAATAATGTTCACCTTTTCGAGCAATTTGAGTGCAATCTGAAGTTTTTCACAGCAAAAACATGCGGTGATACCAAACTGGTCCTCCGACTTTATACATTCGTTGTGAAACTCATGTTTACAAATATTACACTTGATTATTGGACTCGATGACACCGTTTTAAGGAATGATGTACAATTTACTTGATCACTAACTATTAATGAACCATTTAATAAATCGCTCTCAGAGATGAAGCGACTGGCTGCAGTTTTTTCGAACGGTTTAATGATTATAATATCACTTACTCCTTTCTTTAGACATTCTAGCGAACTTTCCACTAAATCATACGCTGCTTTTGAGTTTAAGAATATTGCATATACACATCCTTCCTCTTAACTCTCTCTACTATCCTTGCTAGAGTAAAGATCTAGTCCTTGTCCCTATTTCTCTTCTAAAACCACCTGGTGTTTTTGGTAACAAACTACTATTTTCAACGTCCTTCTCTAGCCGGGTTTACACCGTAGCTATACAAATTTTTTACCCGATACTTACATTACAGTTATTCCTCTGTAGTTGTCTACATCAGCAACATCTCCTCTATTACCTCCCATCTGCAATATACCGGTATTTTAGTTTCCTCTCTCTACATCTGATTTAATTTTTTTTTTATCTATTTTCTATCTATCGTTCGTTCCAGAGAATGTCCATTGCTCTAACTAAACCAATAAACCGTCTCTGATCTTAGTACTTTTTTTACTTTTATTCTACTCACTTCTTTTCTTGAAAAGAACCTGATGACTATACAATCAATCAATCCCTATGCCCTAATGTATGTTTATCTTCCCAATCCCTTTCTGTACATCCACTTAATATTAGCTATTCCTCTTCCATTACCCACTCCTTCACCTTCCTATCCTTGTTGCTTATCCACTTATCTCAGATGTATTCTTAATTTTTGTTTCTACTTTAAGTTCTCCTTTATTAAAAGGTTCTACATTCTTCTAAATCTGCACGTCAATTACCAATTTGATAGTTCATTCTTCCAATTACCTAATTCTGTCAACTAGCTTCCTTTTTTCTTGCACGAATTCAATTTATTTCTTCATAATTTACCTCATTTGATTCACATCTATTATTTTGCTATTTGTATCGTTATCTTTTTTAGTAATTACCTTTGCTCTTTAGTTTTTCTTTCGTTATTTATTTAATCTGGTTTTTTATTCGATGCATCTTTATTTCTACTTATTGGTATGTGTCTCTTTTCTGATGACCGTGTTTTATTACTTCTATTGAAAACTATATTTAGTATCGCCTCCTATACCGTATCTTTTGTTCCTTGTTCTTCCTATAAAAATTATCTGAAATCATCTTCGAATGACCTTGGATTATCGTTACATGACCCCTAATAACCTTGAATGACCATCATTAGATAATCATACATTATCGTATAAAATTCACGTACCTAAATCTTTAGTTCCTAGCTAAGAACTGTATAAAATCACTAATAATTTTATTTAAAAGGCAAAGAACAATTACTATACTTGAAGAAAAAATAGATTCAGTACCACAAATGATCTTTGAAAGGCTTTGCGTAATCAATCAATTACACAAAAATCCTTAAATGATTATTAAATGAAATGTAATGAACATAAGATTATTTAAAATTATCTATAATTTTTGTTAGATAGTTTTAAATACCATTATACAATCTTGAATGTTCTTGAGATCTTTAATGATCGTTAGATGGCGTTAAATGTTTCTTAAATGATTTTCTCACTTATGTCTTGTTGAAACATCATGAAGTCATAAGTAAGGAATTGTTTAAATTATCTATACGCAAAATACTAATATTATCAAAGTAATTCACTCACAATACTGCTCCTGGTTATGATGGTAATCCTGAAATCTATCTCTTTACATATCAACTACTACATCATAAAAATATACAATCAATAGCCTTGGAAAACTGTTTGAATCTCTCCTCAAAAACAAATGTCCTTAATTTCCATATCCATTTTCTAATATCAGTTTGATTTGCTAGAATACAGATGCACAACTCTTTCACTAGCCATTCTTAAACTGCTGAAGAGCAGGCCTCGAAGGAAATAAATCCGCGATCGTCTTTCTAGGTGTCAAAAATTACTTCGATTCCATTTAGCACCGAGTCTTAAGTGCAATATCCTCAAACTCCCTTTTTTAATTTGAAAGACTTTTCCACATTTCCATTTAGATATTTAATTGTTAAATATATTCAATTACATAATTATATTAGGTTATATGACAATAACAAATTGCATTTATTTTTATTAACCTGAATCAATATTTCATTTGAGAACATCGTGTTTTATTAAAAGTTTCTCACGAAAGAAAATGCTCGTAAAAATAACACATTTCACCGGAAATAAGGTTTTGAAATTTATACAAAATTATAATTGCTCGACTCGTGACAGCTAAGTGTGATATTTTCGTCTGAACAAACACGCACGCATTGGATTTATGCTCGCGTCAAGTCTGCAAACAACCGAACAACAAATATCCGTTAGTGGCAGACACACTCTCTCTACGGCGATGAAAAGGCGCAAGTTTACACCTGGAAGGTAAGTTAATAAGGAGTTTTCACAGAATATTGCTGCTTCGAATTGCAATTGCATTCCTTGGCGGAAACGCGACGACAACTGGAAAGTTTACGAGACACCGTCAGATCGTATTAATAGAGAAGAGTGGAAAATATTTACATGGAACGATTTACAAAATTTGTATAGAAAGCTGAAAATAATGTTTACTAATATGAGGGTTTTATGATATGATAAAATTAAGTTTTAAAAGTCTATCTAGAAAATAAAGCTTAATAATTGAATTTGAAATTATTTGATCTATACGTTTCTCAAACAATCAATTTAATTGAATTATTGAAATAATTTTATTTATTGGTTTGAGGAGGTCGTTCCTTACGATTATATATGCAGCAAATAAAATGCATAGTTTTTAATTCCGCCACAGTTGAAGCGAAAATAATATCGCAGTGTTTCGTTTACTACAATTACAATTTTATTTATTATTTGACCTAGTTTTACTAGAAAGGAAGATTTTTTTTCTGTATCTATAATGATTGTATATTACGTAAGAAGTAGCAACACAACATCAACATTTACTCACAGTTGACTTTATGCACTAACTGTTACGCCCTTTGTTTCACCAACGGGGGCCTTATTCCTTTTGTATCTTGGAAAAAACAAATGCAACTTTTTTTCCCTTTTTCCCTTTGTTAACTTCCCCATTGCTGAGAAATATTTACACAACGGCTGCGGGTGGCGAGTTCAGTTTGTATACATTATTATGCGTTTTTTTTTTGTTGTTGCTGCTCCTTCGTCCTCTACCCCTCCTCACCCCGCCCTCTCCCTTTGCGCCCTTCTCACTTTATGCGCCGTACGCCGTATAATGAATATGTTATGAGTTTTAACGGGGCTGAAAATTATTAGCCGCGTAATTACGCCGGGCCACCACTATTTTCGCCTCATTATTTTCCGCCAATTATAAATTGCTACCCATTTATTATTCGTGTTGTAGACGCGGATTATAATTGTGTACACCGAAAGGATGGGCTTTGTGGACGTTAAAAATGTTTAAAGATACTACACTTTGCTCGTAAATTGTATATACGTGAGTGTAGTTTTAATTTTAATAGGGTTGATATTAAACGTGTTGAATGTTTGGTGTTGATTATTAGTTATGGGTAACGAAGTTGTTGCTGAAATTTAGTCACATCTAATTTATGTGGTTTGTGTTTAATTACATAATTATACAGTTATGGGTAAATATTTGGAACAAAGTAAGTATCTCTGGAATTATTAGATATATCGAAATTAAATGTAAAAGGAAAACACTAGAGTAAATTCCGTATTTAAACTTACGATTTAATCGGAGAGAAAAATTGATAATTTAATTGTGCTATCAATTTTGCATTAGTATAGCGCATTATTGACTTACCGCAATAAAAAATTAATTGTTTCGACATAGAGTTGGTCTGCGTCAACAATTAATTCATTATTTTAGCGCAATCTTAACCTAAACCAATAAAGTATGCATTGATGTAGCGTAACCAAAATGTACGCCCTATTAAAGAAATGCCAACTGCTCTCTTTAATCTATCATCTGTCAAATGACAAATGTCAAATGTAATTTGTAAAGATATATATATATATCTATCTATCTTTATTGTTGACAACTATTACTAAACATCTGTCATATGTCACAATTGTTGAGTAAAATATATCTGACAACTCTTGTCAACTATCTTTGTTGACTATAAATTACCAACCACTATCTTTAATTTATCATTTGTCATATGTCATGTGTCAATTGTCAATTTTGAATCGTCAACGGTTAATTAAAATTTTTCTCGTAACTGACACCTGTTGACGTTAAATTATTAACTATTGTTTATCATCTTTTACTATCATCTGCCATCTGTCAATTATTAGTAGAATCCACCTTTCAACTTGTATCAACTGACACCTGTTGACTATAAATAACCAACTGCTATATGCTATCATGATATTCAATAAAAATAATTGTCTTTCTTGAGAAAATAAGCAAACCACAACATTTCAAACTGCAAATGGAATTTTAAGAAATACAATCAACAATTTGAAAAATTCTAAAATAATATAACCAATTCTACCAACCTCAATAACGACAGAAAATTTTCAACTCAGACTTTGGACTTAAGGATTTATTGTTTAATAGTAGATAGGTTATTGGAAAAATTTAGAAACATCGAAGAAAATTCTGTAAATTTAGAAGGCAAAATGGTATATATTCTAAACTAACCATTATCTGTCATTTATATATATTTCATCTGTCATGTGTCATCTGTTATCTATCTGTAAATTTTAACTGTCTATTATTACCTCTTGGTAATCTAACTAGTAATATTTTTCAACTCTCACTATTGACTAATAATTACCAACTGCTCTCTTTAATCTATCATCTGTCAAATGACAAATATTAAATATAAACTGTAAGGTAAAAGATTTCTATCTTTATTGTTGACAACTATTATTTATCATCTGTCATCTGTCACAACTGTTGAGTAAAATATATTTTGCAACTCTTATCAACTATCACTTGTTGGTTATAAATTATGAACTGCTATCTTTAGTTTATCATTTATCAGATGTCATCTATCAATTGTCAATTGTCCAACCTCAACTTTTAATTAAAATTCATCTGGTAACTGACACCTGTTGACATTAAATTATCAACTACTCATTATCATCTTTATCTCTCATCTGCCAACTGTCAGTTATAAGTAAAACCCACCTTTCAACTTTTATCAACTAGGTGTCAGTGACACCTGCTGTCTATAATGATATTCAAAAAAAACAATTGCCTTTCTTGAGAAAATAATTAAACCACAACAATCCAAACTTCAATTGGAATTTTAAGAAATACAATCAACAATTTGAAAAATTGTAAAAAATTATTTGAGCGTAGGAATTGAGATCCAATGCTTAATTTTTATAAGAGGATGATATATTTATGATATTTAATAAAAACAATTGCTATACTTGAGAAAATAATCAAACCACAACAGTCCAAACTTCAATTGAAATTTTAAGATATACAATCAACGATTTGAAAAATTGTAAAAAAAAATTACAAGCGAAAAACTTTTAACCAAAAGCTTAAATTTCTTTGAGGATGTGATATATTCATAATATCCAGTAAAAACAATTGCCTTACTTAAGAAAATAATCAAACCACAACAGTCGAAAACTTTAATACAATTTAAAGAAATATAATCATCAGTTTCAAAACTGTAAAAAGGAAAGAAATTTAAAATAAACTAGAAACTGTTTTCAAATGTTATATTCTTTTATTTAGTTAAATACTAGCGAGTGTTATAGAGATTGGTGGGTGGGATAGTGGCCACCCACCCACCCTACTTATATATTTATACTTAAAACACATTTACTATTTTAATTTTCTAAAACTCATATATCTTTTAGAAATGATGAGTTTAAAACACATTAAAATCAGGAATTTAGCCTAAATTTAAATATATATGTAGGGTGGGTAGGTGGCCACTATTGCACCCTCCAATTAAAACAATATGAGCGCCGGTTTAGCAATAAATAATTGTGAAAAGGCAAGGAATTGAATAATAAATAAATTACAAACTTGTATTCTAATTTTATATGCTTTAAGTTAAATACTCGCAAGTGTTATAGAGATTAGAGAGTGGGATAATGGCCGCCCTCCCACCCTACATATATATTTATATGTTACATCACTTTTATTGTTTTATTTTGCAAAAAATTAAATAACGCTAGTGCCGATGAAATTAGAAACATTTAAAGCAGTATTTTAGCTTAAATATAACGATATATGTAGGATGGGTGGGTGGCCACTATTCCACCCTGCAATTACAACAATACAAGTGCCGGTTTAGTAATGAATAATTGTGGAAGGGGAAGAAATTAAATAATAAATCAATTGCATCATTAATTACAATTTTATGTGCTTTTAGTTAAATACTCGTAATTGTTATAGAGATTGAAGGGTGGGACTCACCCTACATATATATTTATACCTAATACCGTATTTACTGTCCTATTTTTTTTAAATGAATAAAATTAGTGATAGATCATCTGTTATTTGTAAATTGTCAAGTATCAAATATGAACTGTTGGGTGAAGTCCATGTAGCAATTTTCAATTGTCCACTGACACATATTGACTAGCCCTCTTTAGCATCTGTCATTTGCCAACTGTCAATTTCAGCTATCAAATGTAATTAAATAATATCTATTTGTTAATGCTTTAATTGTCAACTGACATGTGTTGACTCTAAAAAACAAACTGCTCTCTGTCATCGTAATTTGTCAACTGACATGTGTCACTAGTTATCTGACAACAAGCAACAATTAAACTGTCATCTGTTAACAAACATCAATCTGGTAACTCTTAACTGTTTACTTTCACCTGATGTCTCTAATATAACAACCGGTACTTATCATCTCTCATACGTCATTTTTTAATTGACAACTATCAAATTTTAAGTCTACGTAAAATATATTTCTTCTTTCGTCTGTCATCTGTCATCTGTTATCTGTCATCTCTAACTTTTATTTATCAATTATTACCTCTTGGCAATAAATTTCCAACATCATTTGTCATCTGCTGATTAAGATGTATCAAGTAACTTTTTTAACTGTCACCTGTGGACCATAAACTGCTATATTTCATCTATCATCTGTCAAATGACAACTATCAAATGTAAAGTGTTAAGTAAAATATAAACATCTATATTATTGTCTATAAAATGACAACTATTACTTATCATCCGTCATCGGTCATTTGTTAATCGCCAACTGTTAAGTAAAATATAACTCCTCTCAACTATCACCTGTTGACTATAAATTATCAACTGCTATCTTTCATTCATATCTTTTCATCTGTCAAATGACAACTATCAAATATAAAGTAAATTATCTACCAATATTGTTGTCTATAAAATGACAACTATTAATTATCATCTCTCATTTGTCATTTATTAATTGCCAAATGTTAGGTAAAATATATCTGGCAACTCTTGTCAACTATCACCTGTTGGCAATAAATTGCCAACTGCTATTTTTAGTTTATCATTTGTCATCTGTCAATTGTCAATTTTGAAACGTCAATTTTCAAATAGAAATTCATTTGGTAACTGACACATGTTGACAATAAATTATCAATTGTCCTCTGTCTCTCACTATAATCTATCATCTGAAATCTGTCAATTATAAGTAAAACCTACCTCTCAACTTCTATCAACTGACATCTATTGACTATAAATAACCAACTGCTATAAATTATCGTAATAGGTCATCGGCCATCTGTTAATTATCAAGTATCAAAAATGAACTGCCAAGTAAAATCATGTGGCAATTTTTAGCTATCAACTGACACTTATTGATTATTCATTAATAACGGTTATCTCTCCGTATAATGTGCAATCTAGCATCTGTCATGTATCATCTGTCAATTTCAACTATCAAATATCATTAAAGAATATCTACTTATCAGCGTTTAACTGTCAACTAGCACCTGTTGACTCTAAATAACAAACTGCTCTCTTTCGTCGTAATCTGTCATCTGTCGTATGTCATCTGTCATTCATTTGGTAACTGACACATGTTGACAATAAACTATCAACTGCCCTCTGTCTGTCACTAAAATCTATCATCAAATATTTGTCAATAATAAGTAAAATATACCTCTCAACTTCTATAAATTGACAACTGTTGACCATAAATAACCAACTATTATATGTTATCGTAAAAGGTCATTGGCCATCTGTTAATTGTCAAGTATCAAATATGAATAGCCAAGTACAAATCATGTGGCAATTTTTAGCTATCAACTGACACTTATTGATTATTCATTAATAACGGTTATCTCTCCGTATAATGTGCAATATAGCATCTTTCATGTATCATCTGTCAATTTCAACTATCAAATATCATTAAAGAATATCTACTTGTCAGCATTCAACTGTCAACTGGCACCTGTTGACTATAAACAACAAACTGCTCTCTTTGATCGTAATCTGTCATCTGTCATCTGTTATCTGTTATCTGTCATCTGTCAACTGTCATCTGTCATCTGTCATCTGTCATCTGTCATCTGTCATCTGTCATCTGTCATCTGTCATCTGTCATCTGTCATCTGTCATCTGTCATCTGTCATCTGTCATCTGTCATCTGTCATCTGTCATCTGTCATCTGTCATCTGTCATCTGTTATCTTTCATCTGCCATCTGTCAGCTGTCGTCTGTCATCTCTAGCTTTTAACTATTAATTATTACCTCTTGTTAATAAATTTCCAACATCATTTGTCATCTGCTAAATAAGATGTATCTAGTAACTTTTTTCAACTGTCACCTGTTGACTATAAATTATCAACTGCTATATTTCATCTGTCAAATGACAAATATCAAATGTAAACTGTAAAGTAAAATATAAATATCTATATTCTTGTCTATAAAATGACAATTATTACTTATCATCTGTCATCTGTCATTTTTTAATTGCCAAATGTTATGTAAAATATATATGGCAACTATTATCAACTATCACCTGTTGACAATAAATTGCCAACTGCTAACTTTAGTTTATCATTTGTCATATCTCATGTGTCATGTGTCAATTTTGAATCGTCAATTTTCAAATAGTAATTCATTTGGTAACTGACACATATTGCCAATAAAGTATCAATTGTCCTCTGTCAACTTCTATCAACTGACATCTATTGCCTATAAATAACCAACTGCTACAAATTATCGTAATAGGTCATCTGTTATCTGTTAGTTGTCAAGTATCAAATATTTTAATTTCAATTATCAATTGACACTTATTATTGGCTATTTGTTAACAACTTTTATCTCTCAGTATAATCTAGCATCTGTCATTTATTATCTGTCAATTTCGAATAGCAAATGTCATTAAAGAATATCTATTTGTCGACGACACCTGTTGACTCTAAATAACAAACTGCTATCTGTCATCTGTCATCTGTTATCTGCTATTTGTCACTATTAGTTATCTGGCAACTAGCAACAATTAAATGTCATCTGTTATTATTATTATATTTCGCAAGAAAATTTTAAGAAATGGTTTATTATTAGGCTTATTACTATATTTTTTCGCTTGCTGAAATTGTATCGATGTGAAATATACTGTTAAAAAGTTTTAAAAATATTTAAATCTAATTTTAATACTTCTAGCAGTGTATTGTCTTGTTTCTAGCTGTTTTTATATGATATTTTACTTCGGATTTCAGTATTTCCGGTCGTTCTTCGTAGTTTTGATATTGGGCAGTTTTTACTCCCTTATTTGGGACAGATCTGTGATGTAGTTCTGAGAAAATGTTCGCTTATTATATTTTTACAATTTCGTGCAATACTTTTATTTAAGATATCAGATGTAAAAATCAATTATAAATGACTCCCCCATGAGTGTATTTACTCATTCTTTCTGGAATAATAAATGATTAAATGATTATCAGCGTAATTGAGTTATCAGCATTATGGTGTGCACTTTTTTCCTATATAGGCTAACACCTTCTTTTCGTTTATATGCTTGCTCTGATCTTCCTCTGCAATTCCTTATGCATGCCTGTAACATATTTACAAAGAGCTTTCTTTGCTATATGAGGTCCAGAGTGTTATCTCTCATCAAGCTCTCTTTCTTTTTCTTGGCTTTAACTCTAGTACGTTCACTTAATTTGCCTTTAAGCCTTTTCTATAGCGATGCTGCATTTGTTTCTGGTTATTGGATGTCGCCTATGTGTTTTTTATATTTAAAATTACTTGTAATCACTTTCTCCGTAGTTTATTTTTATTTTGCAAGTTGAAAATAAACTGTGGAGAAAGTGATTACAAGTTATTTTATATTCCATCATCTTCACGTAAATCATTAATCAATATTATTGGCTTATTAATGACACAGACAACCTTTCTTTCATATTAAAGTAAAAGTTCTTTGTAAAAGTTTTAATGTTTTTTTTCTTAATAAATTCCCTTCTACATCTCTAGAAATCTCCTACGAGTTCTTTTTTTTCAATTTTTCTTGCTAATTTATTAATTGGTTTAGACATTTATTAAAACAATTTCCTAAGGAATATTTTTTTAAGTTACGAGAATTTTCTTCAAGGATTCCAGATTTTTTTAGCAATTTCTAATACAGATTTTTCATTAATATTCTTGCTTCCTTTCAAATTTCTATAACTCTTCAACACGTTCTTTTCCAGATATTTTTCTTTTACAGTTATATAATTTTCCAGAAAATTCTCTTATAAATATAAAAAAAATTCTATTGATTTTTCATAAGAATTTACTAGCAATTCTTATCTAAATTGCGTGATCCTTTATGGACTATAGAATTTTTGATAATTAATATTTTCAATTTTTTGAAACTTTTATCAAATTCTCTTTTAAATTTTTGCGATTCATCAAAAAGGTCTCTTGTTGAATTTATGTTATTTTTAATTTCAAATTCCTTGTATTTGTTCTAAAACTTTCTTAGAATTTACGAGAATTTCTTTGGGGATTCTAAAATTTCTCAGCTGTTTGAATCTTCTATCTTCCAAGGATTTTTTTAAATAGTTTTATAATATTTCAAACATATAAACTTTATTATTATTTTCTTTGTCGAATTTTTAAAGCTTTCTTTTTCTAAAAATTTAAAAGTTATAAAAATTTCTAGCATATTTTCTTCTGAATTATAATTTTGTAAAAACTTTTCATTCTTGTTTTACAAATTCGCCAGGTTGGTTAATAATGTTTTCAACTAACTTATCTATTTATTGCAATTACCTGTGAATTATAATCCCATTTATTTCTTACTCTCGTATATTTTTTCTAAGCTGTTATATTAACATTTTGATCTCTTTATCTGCCTCTTTTTCATATTATCTATCAATATGATCCGACTTATCCCGGCGCATCCACCATAAATCCACATAAATAAACATATTGATAAATACAATATTTTATTAATTACTAACCAATTAGTTTTATTTTAAGGAAAACGTTAATCCAGCACATTTTTATCTTCTTTCACCCTGTGATTTCGATTATTCCACAAATGCGCTATTTTTAAATCGCATGGAAATGAACATACGCCCCTTTTATCTAACTGCTAGTTTGGACCCTTATAAATCCCTTTGTATTACTTATCGTTAACTCAACATCCGCTCCAGGCAAGAAAAAGCCAGAAAAAAAAGTTGTAGCCCCCACCCCACACTCTAGGGAATAGAAATAGCGAGGGGGGGGGATCATTGACGGTTGCGGTATCGGCATTCGGCACGGCGAGAGATGTTGGGGACACTGAGATGAGGAGATGAGATGTCGTCCTGCCAATCCTAGTTCCTTCAGACCTTCGGTGATCCCTTCCTCCCGAACGACAACTGCTAGCTATTTTGTTTTATTGCCCTCGGGAGTAATCGACTATCTCTTCGCCGAGGACCATTTAGTATTCAGCGACAATAAAACTTGATAGAGATTTTCATCTCTGCGGGAAATCTTACGCGAAATATCGCCGAGTTATGACGAATTATTTATACGCGGATGCCCTTCTTCTTCCTCTTTCTCATCTTCCTTTTCCTCATCCACACTCGCCTTATCGTGCAATCGACATTGACTCAATTATTAAAAAAGGGAGATGAATTATTTTTCTCGCGTGAAATTTCTGTTTACACGGATACGGTTTTAATAATGTACGCTCGGGGGTTCTAATGAAAAATATTTAATTTCCATCAGGTTGATGTACTAATTATAAAATTGTTTATAACATAAAATATATAATATTTTGATGGTAAAATTAATGATGTAGCATTTTTAAATACGTAATTAAATAACGTCAATATGTTATAAAATCAGGAACTTTGTTTGCAATTATTTTATAAATTGAAAGGTTGTTATATAAAATATTTTAATTAATACAGATGAGGGTAAAAATATATCTTTAATTATAAATATTTTATATTAAAACTAATTATAAGTTAGTTTTTTAATGTAGTTAATTACGATCTAATAATCTGAAGGTTTCACTTTTATGTTTTATTTAAATCACATAAATTTAATTCAAAATTTTATCATTATCATAATTTTGAATAAGTAATTGGATACCAACAATTTTTAATTATAAATCTCTTTATAGTAATGATATTATCCTTTATTTTCTTGTTTTAATTTTAACATTAATTATTTTATAAAATACAAAAGCGTAGACTGTTTTTTTTTCTTCAAATATTTATCCCTCGTAATTAATACAACTTCAGCAGGCACAGTCTTTTATTTACGCCATGCACGTTATTTTGGTATTAGATATTAAAGCCATCAAGTGGAAATGTTCACTAATGAGGATGCCTTTGCGTATATAAATTTCTTAATTGGATGGCGTTTTAATTACACATGTTATGTATTATAATAGCATCAACTGGAGCCTCTTTACGTATTGAGTGTAGATGTACATTAATATCTCAACTTTATTGTACACTTTATTTTACTGATATGTAATTTGTAAGCTCTGACATAAATGTATTTAGTTTAGTTACTATATTACTAATTTAATTAAGTTTTCGTAGGCGTGGTAAATTTTAATTATGAACATTAAAAGTGTTATGAAAATGATTTATCTAGCTTTGGTTACCTAATTATGCAGACTGTCATAGTGCGGTGTCTCGGACGTTCAACACTTAGTGGAGGGTGGCAATTTGTAATGCGGTGACTTCATTACGAAAAGTTCTCGAATTGTAGTTATGTCGGGTTTGTCAACATCCCGCAATATTATTTAGTTTAAATTAGGTTTAAAAATTTTAAAAATATGGAAATTTTTTGGCTTGAAATATATTATTTTATCAAATCAAGCTGATGGTATATTTATAAGTTGTTGGCTTTTTACTTTTCCTATATGATATATATAGGGAAAGTATTGTTTTCGTGCGTGAAAATGTCTGTGGGCGCTATATCTCAAAAACGAATAATTCGTTTGAGATGAAACTTTAAATTTAACGTTTTATCATTAAAAATTAGAACTGAAAATTTTTGGTAAACATTCCTAAAACGGAAATGGTTGTTTACTCGAAGCGTTTTTTCGATTTTTCTCGATATTTTTCTAATTCTTAAAAATATTACTTTACTCTTTAAACAAAAGTTAAAGGGAATGAGAAACTGAACAAGTTTTATTAAAACATGTTTTTCATAAAGTTCTTAACTTGCGAGAAAAAAATTAAAAATGAAAAATTTTGATATTTTTTGCCTAGTACTAATAAACTATGTGAGTTACATGAAATTTGTATAACATATAATTGTAAAAAATCCAAAATTAAGTAAATTATTAACAATAGCCTTTTGGGTAAACCTCGTAGTTTTGAAAAAATTTTAAGGAAAATATTATGATGGCAATATCACAATTTTTAAAAAAATTGTAATTAATTTCATTGGATACAACGAGGCGATACGGAATTAAAGTTTATATGTATTTGTAGGGTGGGTGGGTGTACCCTATCTCACCCTCAAGGCAGAAAAACGTAATCAAAAATTATTTGATATTGTTTGAATATATCTATTAAATTTAACAAAAATGTTACGAAATTTACGTTTTACAACTTTTAATTCTCTGGCGTATGTTTCACTGATTGGATGGTGGGTTAAAAGAAACCCACCCACCATACATATACATATAAATTTAGAATTTAGAATTTAAAATTGAGCAAATTATTGAGAATAGCCTTTTTGCGTAATCCTCATAGTTTTCGAAAAAAATATAGGGAAAGTATTATGTTGGCCACATCATCATTTTATATATTTTTTTATGCCCATTAAGAACGAATAAAATACTGAAACAAATTTCTTAACGAAAATTCGGAGGAGAACAAAAATTACTGAAAAGGTTCAGAATAATCGAAGTGAACTCTTAAAAAGGGAAAATTGAATTTTAGGAAAAAAATTGCTAGAAAATTTCAAAGAAATTATAAAAAAATAAAACTTGGCAAAAGTTGGCAAAATTTGAAAGTGAAATTACTAGAAATTTAGAGAAATACTGATTTTAGTGAACATTTTAAGAGTTTGGAAAAGATTAGAAATTCTTTTTTGTATCGAAAAATTCGCAAAATTTGAAAAAGAAGTTACTAGAAATTTAGAGAAATATTAGTAAAAATTTTAACAGAATAGAAATTCTTTTTTGTTCGAAATTTCTGTTCTCTTCCAAACTTTTAAAATGTTCACTAAAATCAATATTTCTCCAAATTTCTGGCAAGTAAAGTTTTACTTGCAAATTTTGAGAACAATTTTGTGTGTGCCGTTCCTTTTTTCTAAATCAAATTCTACAGCGCCAATTAAACGTGTACAAATTACAAATAAGCAATTTAATTTCCAACAATTTGAGTTTAAACAATCGCCATTTTGTTTCCAAGCAAAAAACTTCAATTGTTTCACCGGAATATTAAAAACGTATTCATTTCGGATGTATTGTGTAGTTTTTGAAGGTCATTTTTAGTGAAGATGTTGTTTTTTTTTGTTCTTTTCATTTAATTTTTCAGCAATGTTTTAAAATGCTACGAAAAAGTGCTGCTTTCGTTATTTTTTTGACAGTGATCAACTGCTTTTACCGTTTGTCAATTGTTTTATCTTACACGATAAACTCTTTCATTGATACAAACATAAATTACTTTATTTATTTAGTTTATTAATTTATCGTACTTATTTGTTTATTTATTTAGCTCATTTGACTGATTTGATTAATTGCTTATTGCTTTTTGAAAAAGAAAAAAACGTTCGTTGACAAACACATTTTCAATTGTTTTCTATAGAGACATTTTTTGAATAATAATTTTCAATTGTTTTCGCTAATATTCAACTGATTTTATTCATTTTCAATTCAATTTTTTTAAACAAATTTAATGCAGCTGTGATAAAATATTTTTTTAAATTTTAACAAATGTCATTTTTTATTTTTATTTTCTGATAAATTTTTTCTTTAGAAAAGCTTTCCAATAATTTAAACTATTTTTTTCTAATTTTCAATTGGTTTTCTTTCGTCAAGATTGAATTGATCGTCCGTTGTTTTTAGAGATTGTCAATTGTTTCAATTTTACAAATTTCTGATACATTTTTTAGTATATTTAACTATTTTTATCATTTTTCAATTGTCTTCGTTCGTGGAGCTTTAATTGATCGTAAATTGCTTTTAGGGATTGCCAATTGTTTTTTAAGGGCCAATATTTTTCTTCCTATCGTTCTTTTGTTTATGTTAATTCCCAATTATTTTAAAACAAATTTAAACACATTTTCATACATTTTTTAAATTTATTTTAATTTTATTTTATAACTTTCAAATGTATGTCCACCTTCTTTGATTGTTTTTTCTTTACAAACATTCCAACCATTTTCTTACCATAAATAATTATTTGTGATTCTGTAATGATTCTGTAACATTCAAATGTTCAAAGTGTTTTTAACGTTTTCAATTATCTTCAAAAGTTTCAATTATTATATCACATTTTTTTTTTCAATTGAAGCTTTTTTTTTGATAATTTTCAATTGTTTCCTTTCGTTACATTTGCTGTTGTTTCTTTATTGTCAGTTTAATTTTTAATAACAATTTTGATTTAATGTAACCTTTTTGTTTTTATCGTTAATATTGAAATTCTATTATTGATTGCTGTTTTGTGGTAAAACAAAGTTAATGTGTTTTAATTATCTTATTAAAATGTACCATCAAGTTAACGCCGACAACATTGAAGAACTATTATTGATTATCAATTGTTATTGTATCTGGAAAATTTCAACTATTTTTACTAATTATTATTGCTTTCGTTCATCAAGCTTTAATTGATTGTTTTTAGGCATTGTCAACTGTTTTCTATATATAAATTTCTAATAGTTTCAAGCTATTATTGTAACTATTTATAATAATTTTCAATTGATTTTGTTCATCAAATTAAGGTCAAAACCTTTAATTGTTCCTTTATTTCTAACAATTTTAATAATTTTTTGGAGTGTTGTTTAATTTGTTTTAAACTTTAGCTTTCTTTTTCTAAATCACCCTGTCATATTGTTTCTATCAATTATTTTTTATAACTAATAACTCCAATTGTTTTTTTAGAATCTCACTTTAGAAATTAAAACACTTTTTTTGCGTTTCTTAATAATTTGTTTAAATATTTTTTTCGTTCGATTATCCTTTTTTTAAATTTTAGTAGTTGCAATTGTTTCGTTTTTTAGAAATTCAATTGTTATAGTGCTTTGATATTTCATTAATTTCGTCTGTTATTTTCTTCCTTACTTAAAAACTAACTGAATATTAATTGAATAGAATTAACTTAAAATATTCTTGATCATAAGATGTTCTAGCGTACTCTTGACCTACCACAATAAACAGTATCATCGTACTCCTGACTCGCGCAAATAAATTACACGTTAAGGTAGGTCAAGAGTACGCTGGAGTTTTAACGAGGAGGTAGGCGCTAGGTTAATGCATAGTTTATTAGGGTGGGTCAGGAGTACGCTAGATAAAAGGAGGGTATAATTTATTAAGGCTGGATGTGCTTTTTTATTTGCTATTTTCAATAAATTTAAATATCTTTTGAAAATTTACAATTATTTCTACGATTTCTTTTAAATTTTTTGGAGAAATTTTTTTTTGTTAAGAACTGTTCAATTAAAAGTTTAAACTATATTAAAGCTAATTTTAAACATTGTTGACGGTTTTCAATAGTCAATAGTTTTTTCTTTGTAAAATGTATTTTTTTTTTTAATTTGCTACTTTTTTGTTTACTATTTAAAACAAAACTTTCTGTTTCGCTACTCACTCTCTTGTTAATGAAGTGTTTTTTTGTGTTGTAAAATTTAAACTTTTTCTTTTTGCGAAAATCTCATGGTTTTCGAGAAAAATATAGGGAAAGTACTATGATGGCCACATCACCATTTTCTTGATTTGTTTTATCAAAATGTTTGAGTAATTTCCTTACAATTTACACGAGAATGAAGATCTGCTATCCACCGTTGTCATGCAAGCAATGACCGAAAAAATGGGAATCGAGTTGTAATTAGGATTTTAATCGATTAATGCTCATAAAGTTCTTTTGTGACCGAAAAAAAACAGGGATTTTCGAAGGAAAGATCGTATAATACAGTCACAGTAATAGGAAACAATATCAAAGTCAAAAATTGACATCAATGAAGTCCAATAAATTCGAATTAAATACTCAACTTCATATTCTGTTAAATATCACTGGATTGCACTCAACATCACTTAGCAAGGAAATCAATCTTGGAGGATATGACTTGGATCATACCACGAGTGTCCAGGGAAAGGAAAGATTGATAAGTTGGATGTGAATCAACAGAATCTGATTTAGAAATGGAACTACGTATAAGGAGTAATATTAATTATACTATAATTATTAAATGATACAGAGAAATCACACCTAAAAGGGTCTGAACCTGTCCTGAATTTCAACGATCTGTTTGTAAGGGATTATTTATACTATATTATTATATGAATAGGAATTTTAACGAGGTAGGATTTGTGCAACAAACCTTTATGCCAGACATAATTGAAGGCTTTCTGAATATGAAGCAATTGTAGTGTTTTAGTGTTTGAGGTCAGGAGTTTAAAGTATCTATTACAAATCGGAAAATATTTACACAATATTGTGCACCTTTACACAAGAGGCAATTCGTTAATATTTCACAATTAATAAATGTTTGCAGTCGCTCGGCGATAAACACAATTAAGGGGACTGTTGCATGAATTATAATTGGGTGTATGATTTCTAATTAGCATACGAGGCTGCACGGTCGAGTGGCGGTGACAGCGAGCGCTCGACTTTTTCCCCTATCGCCACCCCCCTGGAAGAGTCCGTAGAGCCGCCGTAGCGTGTAGTTTATTCAGCGAATAAAACAGCCCGTCGAGATTTATGACTTTCTAAATACAGTTGGACATAGGTCTGCACTCCGGGCGACCATTAGCGGTCACACTGATGACAATAAATGTGACGCAATAAATTCGCTTTTCACTGGAGACACTAAATTCAGATGTTATATACTCTATATATATATATTCTACCCACCCCCCATTCTATCCGGAGGAGTCCACGGCTTGTCGGCGCGTTCAGCGCCCAGGCGACGTCCCTTCAAACAAATGGCCTTCCTGGGCCAGTCCTGCCCTCGTCCCTATTAATTACCCCCGGCTGCCACCTAACAACCGCGGACGAATCTTAACGCACTAAACAAAATTAATTGTGCATTATGTAGAACGCTGCTGGGGGGGTGCTAGGCCGAACATCGGCATTCCTTGTCTCCGTGTAAATGGTGAATAAATTATGGCCCTGAAAAGAGGGACGCATTCCGAAATTGAGTCACGTCTTTGTATTGTGTATTTATGTAGTGAATAAAACAGTCCAGTAGGAGTACTTAAGTGCCGGCCGCTCCTGCAAACAGAAAACTGGGATCATTTCATGCATCTTTCAAAGGACACACAGGACCAGAGCGAAAAAAAATGCGTATATACGCGGCCAGTAAAGAAGTGATTGAGTTTTCCTGAAACTTACCAAAATACAATATTAAACATAAGCACATAGTAATTCATATATTTTTATTGTCAGTAGATGTTACTGTAGAATTCTTATTAGACTCATTTTTATCATTAAAAGGAAGACTTTGTCACCTACATCATACATGGTTTTTTTCCTATTATATTCACATTGTTTTTCTCTACTTCTTTTCGTGTCTATAAAATTATTTTGAGCATACTGCCAAGACGTTTGTAATCTATAGTTCAATTCATTTGGATAGTCACCAGATGTGTACAATCCTTCAATTGTTTCTAGATAATTGATTTACCAAACACTAAAATTTATATAGTGTGTACTGTACTATTAAAAAAATGGCCAGAATTGAACCTAAGAACTCCAATCTCCAGCATGTCGAGATGTA
Organism: Ontholestes murinus; assembly: GCA_963969525.1. Taxonomy (NCBI): domain Eukaryota; kingdom Metazoa; phylum Arthropoda; class Insecta; order Coleoptera; family Staphylinidae; genus Ontholestes; species Ontholestes murinus. The sequence continues at coordinate 5,537,542 of OZ018395.1, read as the reverse complement.
TAGATTCTAAGATTTACTGATAGGTGTTTATGATTATTTCCTAACGTGTCAAGTGTCTCATGATGATACAATTCTAGGTTAGGTATCTGCTATGACATTATCCTTACCCTTAATATACGTTACAGCAAAGTCATACTTTTCTAGTTGGAGTCTGAATTTTGTTATTCTACTGGATGGATTAGCTATTGTGAATAAAGGTCTATGTTCAGTAAATATTTCAAGATAAGGTCTATACGATGGCAAGAAGTTTATTTTCAAGTAGTACAACAATTTTTCTCTCCTGATGATAACGTTTTATTAGCATATGCAACTTGTTCTTCATCTCACTTCGATAAAATAACTCCAATTGCATATCCTGATACATCAGTTTTTAAAATAAATGCATTGCCCTTTGAGTAGTTAGGCAATTGTAATATTGGTGGATTTATAAGAGTATTTTTAAGATTCTCGAATGACATTCTTTTGATTGCACTTGCTACATTCGCAATAATTTATTTTTTTAGATTCATGAGCATTTTCTTGTATAAGATAATTTTGCATAATTTTAACTTTCGTCTGGATCTGGTGATATACCGTAAGAAGATATTGTAGGTTCTAAATATAAAATTTGCCTTTTCAAAAAAAAATTATACGTCACTCAATAAGTCCCCGGTCTGACACATATATAAAAACATTGTTGACAGACCCATGTGTTTTCCGGATAGTACTCATCTTCAAACAGCACATGTCAAAATTTCATGGGATTATGACCTTTAGTTTAGAAGTTACAGTAATTTTAATTATCACGGTTTTGTAATTTTTAAGAGAATGGATAAAAAGGAATTTCTTGTGTTGATTCAACACTGTTTTTTTTATGGGAAAAATACTGTTGGAGCTAAACAGTGACTTGATAAGTATTTTGGGGACTCTGTACCAGTGAAATTAACTATTATTAACTGGTATGCTGAATTTAAACTCGGTTGTACAAGCACTGATGATGCTGAACGTTCTAGTCGCCCAAAATCGGCAGTTGTTGCAGAAAACATGAAAAATGGCCACAAATCATAACATGAAATTCTGTGAGTTAGCTGACACCTTGTAGATATCAGAAGGTAGTGTCTTTGCAATTTTAGATGAAAATTTAGACCAAGTTGCTTTCGAAGTGGGTGCAGCGTTTGCTCAACTCGTTGAAGATTCAGAGTGCTGTTTGAAGCTGTTCAAGCAAAATAAAAATAATTTCTTGCATCGGTTTGTGACAATAGATGAAGTATAAAATCACTACTATACGCCAGAATTTAAAGATCGTTAGATGATTGGACAGCAGTCGGTGAAAGTCATCCAAACCTACAAAACACTCAAAAGTCGGCTGGTAAGATTATGGCATCGTATTTTAAGAAGCGCATGGATTTTTGTTCATCGACTGTCTTGAGAAAGGCAAAACTATCGATAGTGAATATTACATGGTATTATTGGATCGATTGAGTGCAAAAATCATGAAAAAAACACCCACAGATGCAAAAGAAAAAAGTGTCGTTTCACCAGGATAATGCCCGTGTTACAAGTCAATGAAAACAATGGTTAGATTGGTTGAATTACTCTTTGAATTGCTTTCCCACATACCGTACTCTTTAGATTTAACCCCTCCCCCCAAGCAACTACTGACTTTTTGCATCAGGGTAAGAAATTTGGCTCAAATGAAGAAGTGATTGACGAAACTGAGGCTTATTTTAAGAGCAAAGACAAATCGTTTCACATTAAGGGCGTCGAAAAGTTAAAGGAGGGTTGCAATGAATGGAGAGTAGGTTGATGAATAAAGTGGAAAAAAATAATTTATATATAAACTTAAATTTTGATTTTGTTTTATTTTTTATTACATACAATGTTTTATTGTTTTGATGTGATGCGGTTTTCAATCAAGGTGGCGACGAGTGGTATAAATCGGTCTTAATCATTTAGTGATTTAAATACAAGTACATATAATGAACGGAAACATTCAGTGCCAAGTGTGTAACATTATTACAGACAATGATGTATTTGACTGTGACATTTGCGATATGAAATACTATCGGGTTTGTGCAAAATCTTAAGAGAAATTTGGTGTGTCCGCCTGTACAAGATGTGAGAAGAACGGAGTTCAAAAGTGCTCACTTAAGGTATTAATCGCGTCAAAAAAGGAAATAGTGGCTGTAACAAATCAAGTAAGTCATCAAGACGTAATAATTAAAAATCAAGAACACCTAATAAGAACATTAACAAAAAAAGTAAACAATATACAATTTAATCATAATGATGGTTGGGACCGTTACGTTGGTAATTTTTAATTCGAAACACTTACTATGTTTTATTCAGTGTTCAGTATACAATTTAGCAAGGCCTCAAACCAAATTAATACTACTAATTTGGAAAATATACTTAACAGAAATTATAACAAGAAAATCGAACAATCGACAAGAGAGGGATCTGCAAACGAATCGCCACAAACAGTAAACAATCACAACACTCCGATGCTGCGCAAAGAATCACCAATAAAACCCCCGAAAAAAACTGTACATCGAATGAAGTGAACGACCAAAACCAAAGTAATAATAAAATGACAAAATTGACTGAAGTCGTCCGTAGAAGAAAAATGTTTAATGGAATGTATAAGTTTAATGAAAAATCCAGTAATATGGACTTCCCTGTCACAGAAATTACAACTCTGAAATTGATTTTTGCAACAAGATCTCATAAAAACGTTGAATGCAGTGACATAATGAAACATCTTAAAATAACGGAGAAAAAAACTCAAACTTCCTCAAAGTATGAGGAAGCACAATACACATCATTCAAGATTGGAGTGCCTACAACTGTGGAAAAAGTTGTATTAAACGAAAATTTCTAGCCAGAAAGCATAGTTATAAATCGATTCTTTATTAAGCCAAAAAGTCCAAATAATGAAAATTTTCAATTAAGTCAAGAAGCAAAATCAAACAACTAGATGGCCATAATACTCTAAAAGTATTACATCAAAACGTAAAATATCTGACAGCAGCTTTACACCACCTACATGCACTACTAGAAGAAGTTGAACGCAATATTTTGTGTTTAATTCTTTAAATTATTCGAAAATTCATTAAATGAATTCAAAAATCATAATATAAGCTTTTTCATATTCGGTGAATTCAATATCGATGTACTAAAACCTAATAATTCTACTACTTTAGAATTTAAAAAATTGTTGGCGACGTTTAACGTACATTTTTTAATCAATGAACCAACGAGAGTCTTGTATTGATAATATTATTACTAACGTCAAGTTAAATACATGAACAGAAATCTTATGAAAATATTCTAAATTTAATTCAAGACATTTCAAATGAATCGTTTAATAGCATATACTTAGAAAATTATACAAATTCGAAATACAACATGTCAATATATTTCTAAAATACTTTTACAATCTATTTCCAATTAGGTCTACACAAAGTATAATTAAAAAAAAGTATATCAAAACGAAGACATAACTAGATGTAAAGAAATATTACTTATTTTCAAAACAATTAGTACAAATATTCCTGATACAGATTATGTACTGCTATATAAATAACAACAGAAGCTGTATAATGAACTATTAATATTTGAGAAAAATAAACAAATCAAAGGAAGATTAGAGAATTCACGGAATATATCAAAAATATCTTGGAATATTATTGGAGAGATTGTTGGTAACCCCAAAGTCTACAAAATACCTAAGCATAATAATATTACACAATTAGCTAACGATTTTAGTACATTTTATAACACAATTAGCTAACTAATTTAATACATTTTATAAGAGTTGTGCCAATAATTTTGTGTCTAATGGATTTAGTCATACATTTTTTTAAAGCCAACGACGAATTTAGAAATAATTACAATTGTTAATTCTCTTAGTAATAGTAGAAGTACAGGGATAGATGAAATTCCTGTACATATTATTAAAAAACACCAAAAAAAGGAAGACAGCCATTTATTAGCTAATTATAGACCAATAAGTCTATTAAATTCGTTTTCAAAAATTTTTGAAAAAAATATTTATGTGAGTGTACTAAGTTTCTTTAAGAAATTTAAACTTCTTTCCCCTGCACAACATGGGTTTCTTAGAAATCGGAGTACGGAAACCGCGCTCTTTGAATTATAGTAATTGTGTATTAAATAATATGGAAGAAAATTAAATATGTGGCATATTTTTAGATCTGTCAAAGGTTTTTAATGTAATAGATCAAAACATTTTATTAGCCAAGCTATATTGTTTCTTATTTGGAAAATAGAACTCATCACACTCAAATAAAACATCCCACCTCTAGTGCCACAACACAATCAAAACCGTTAATCGCAACTAAAGACATACTACAGGGAAGTATATTATGCTCTCTACTGTTCATTATTTTTATAAATGATATCTGTCAAAAATTACCTCAAAATTGTAATAGTAGTATAGTAATATAGTATAATTTATTTGTCTTTCAATATTACATAATGTACATTATTAGACTCGTCATTACATACAAATATAAATATAAAATAAATTACAATTCGAAACATACAATTAATCTAATAAACAATTTAAAATTACAGACACAAATAATATAATGAATTGTGCAGATGACACGAATTTATTTATAAAAAGTTTGACATTTATGGACATAATTAATACGGGTAACATCAGTATGCATTCAGTTAAAATATGGTTTCAGGATAATAAATTAATTCTAAACAAATCTAAAACTTCCTGTATGCTATTTAAAACTAATCAATCATTATTAACTCCAGACACAGTAAAATTAAATTCAGTATCATATAATTTAAGAAAATACTCAACATGTCTAGAGATTCTGTTAGATGAAACTGTAACATATTTAAAACACAATAACAAGCTCTGTAATAAAATAAGTAGCACAACTTATGGGCTAAGAATTCTGTTAAGGCAATGTAATACCAATACAGGTAAAATATTCTACTTTGCAAATATTGAGTTATATATGAGATATGGACTTATCTTTTAGGGAGTATCCGCATATGTAGATAAAGTTTTCAAAACACAGAACAAAGCTCTAAGAATTTTATTTAAATTGAAGTGCTCTGAGACATGTAGAAGTGTCTTCAAAAATTCAAGAATTTTGACACTTTACGGTCTATACATTTATGAATGTATAAAAATTTTGTGGAAGAACATATTGTATTTTGATAGTATATTTCACTCAACTAGATATGATACAAGACACGGCCAAATACTCAACGTTCAACGTTTTATGTGATTTAGAACCATATTCTATGAACCAATTTTATAATCATAAATTTTAGCGCCTAGATAGTTTATTAGATATACTTTTTTTGACGTTTTACATTATGAATCTACTATGTTCTACACATGTATATTTTGTAAATATAAATGAATAATTATTTACTTACTCACTTACATAATATTTTTCTTACATTTTTCACGCAAAACTATGAGGTTCGTATAACCATGTTGGTCACTCTTTAGTATTTTATTGCGTTTAAAGAAGCTTAGAAGCCGATCTATCATAATATATTCAAATATTTTGGAAAACACAGGTAGTAAACTAATGGGCTTATAACTCAGGGATCGCCTTTTTTAAACATGGGCTTAATTATTGCAATTTTAAGTCTTTCTGGGAATGTTCCAAATTGCAATGAGTTATTTATTATGTAGGTAAGGGGTTCTGATATTGTATGTACACATCTCTTAATGACACTACTTGGAATGTTATCGTATCCGCATGCAAATTTTAGATTATTTGTTACAATTTTTAACTCTTCTGTTGTTATAGGTGTTACAAACATACTTTTATTATTAGATTTAATTTTATCTGGATATGCTATAGGAGTCATATTTGTAACTAGTTCTGATGTAATATAATTGAATATTATTTCATTATTCTTAGTATTTTTTCCCTTGATTTCTTTTAAAATTTGCAAAAGTGCATTTTCTTGTGTTATTTGATGTTGTAATTCTATTTATATATGTTGTGACTCTTTGATTTACGAGTAAAGAGTTATAATTTTTTTTTTGAATGTAGATATATTTCCATATAGTCCATCCGTTGGATCTAAAGTAAACCAAATGCGTTAGAAAAAGAACGCACTGTAAAACTTTCGTCGTTTTTTGAAGCGATAGTTTGTTAAGAAGGACGGAAGATCCAACGGATGGACTATATAAGTATTATCATTGCGTAAGATTACATATGGAATATCTAAATGTTTTTTTGCTTTTTTATCTTCTCTGTGATAACAGTTTTTGCCTCACCATTTGAATGTTTGACTATTTTTTCGGGAAAGTGAAGGTTAAAAGTGTTTAAAAATATGTTGTTGAAAATGTCCCAATAATTATTGACTGCATTTGATGGGGGAATATAAATTTGATTCCAGTCGGTACCTTCTAATGATTTATTAAATTTTTATATACTTTCATCACTAAAATATCGTTAATTTTTATATTCTGGTTGCTCATTTATACTACACGAAAAAGTCACTTTTTGGCCCAAGTGATCTGATACATTTAAATTTATTATATTAGCTGTGCAAGTTAATTGTTGATTTGTAAGAATGTTATCAATGCAAGATTTTGTAGCGTTGTTTCTCTGGTTGGTTAATTGAACAATTCTATCAGTCCATAGGAGTGTATGATTTGAATAGCCTCTGCAAATGAAAACTGGTTCATGTTTGTTATAAATAATAAGTAAAACTTTTTCAAAAATTGTAAAGAAATCTTCTTTTAATTTCAATTTACTTCGTGATGATCAATAATTCAACGAACTCTCTTTGTTGTGCATGGTCTTTAGACTTAATTTCTCGTGTTAATTGAATTTTGTAAGCATAAAGATACAGATTTTACAAGTTTATACAATATTTAAAAAAAATCAAAAAATAATATTATCCCTTCACAGATAAATCCCTAAAATTTTATTTACCGTTTATCCGATTAGGAAATCCGAAATCCGACGGAGGGAAATAAATCGGCCGATGTTATTATTGCGTTTTGGAAATTCCATATCCCGACGATTTCCCGGGACTCATCTTACGGTTCAGTGAAAGTTCAAACCGTCCGTGGGACGTCGGATGGAACGGAACAGGACGAAAACTGGATGGATGGATATCCCTAAATTGATTAGTATCAATTTCACACTCGTCTGACGCCGGCGCCAATAATGCGTACGAAATTCCACCCGCAGATAGCTTTTATTAAATAATTTCGCCGTCCGCCCTCGTCCTACCACCCCCCTCCCCCCAACCAGCACAAAACGCCGATCCGATCGCTCCTTTTCGCTCTCGTCCGGAATTTATAACGCGCCATAAAATAATTCACAGTTGATAAAACTGCAATCATTGCCAATCTATTCGATAAAAATATGTTATTTTTTGTGCGTGATAAATCGTCGATAAAAATATTTACACAGTAAATTATCTCGTTAGTAATTCAATTAGTTGTAAAATGTATGATATTTTATTTGGCTATCTCTACATAAATATTTTTTTATAATCGATTGAATAACATTTTAACAAATGAAATAAAAATTAAGGCACGTGTATTATATTTATTTTCATGATGATATTAAACAATGTTTATTTATAGATTTGCAAAACAATTTTTAAGTAAATTCGTAGATTGATTTACAAATCATTTATTGCAATTTATTTTTACAATTCAAATTATAATAATAATTTTTTGAATTGATAAATTGATTTTATCAAATGTTTCTGTAGATTCTCAGAGAGTGTTTATTTATAGATAAGTAAAGTGATTCTTAAGTGAATTCATTAATTGGTTAATCCTGTACATTTTTTTAAATGTTGAAAAAAATTTCTTTTCTTACAATTCAAATTATAACAACGTTATAAAATAACTTTCTTCACTATCTACACAGTTTAATTTTATTTTGCTAAATGTACATTTCATCTACGATGTAAACATTTTCAATAGCTGTACAAACTATGTATTTTATATTGCAACACATTCACTCATCAATTAACATTTTAACATTATAACAATATTTTTCTTTTACAGGTTATAATTTTTAATTAATATTTGTTTACATTAAAAAACCTTTTTTAATATACCTTTAAGAGTTTGGATAATTTTTCACTTACCACTTTGGCGTTTCATTTTGGCCGTAATATTTCTTGTAACGACGTTTTAATTACCCTCTCATAAAACTTTTACCGTACTCAATTTTACGAGCCTGTTGATACGCCCTTCAGGCTAATTTTGTAAAAAAAAATAATTGTAGGCATATAGATTTTCGCCGAGGGATTTATGTATGCCGTCCATGATCTAACCCTACTAATCTGCATCCCTCCGCCAACTAGAGAGGGTGACGGTGCCGACTCGGAGAGGCTAAAAGGGGAGACAATCACAAATTAGGGGCGCACGAAGTCATTCGTATTCCCCGGCATCGTGACCAATTGACCTACATTCGGGAAACGGGCAATAAAGATCGCATAACGTTTTTTTTTTCTTCTTCTTTTTCTTCTTTTATTTTTTATTAGCCCCCCCGCGCCCCTGCCGAAAAGGTGGAAGTTTATTCATTAACGTGACTCCGCGGGCGCTGCGAAAGAATTTAAAATTGCGAACGAGCCGGACGTTAAACTTTTCACTTCATTATATATCGCTTATATAACTTCATCGCCTTGCGGGCCGGAACGGGTCGTTAAAACTTTACATACCCTGATTAACACGTGGGGGGCGGTTGTACTTAATTGCGCGCCACGCCATTTCTGCACTTGCAGGTGCGATAAGTCAGATCCGTATGAATATTGTTGAGTTATATATCAGGGGAATGACTCCTTATCTTTTTCAAGCCCTTCCTAACAATGTTATCTTGTTGATATATAACTGAATTCACCGCCGAGTCTTCTATCGCTACCCCGGATCGACTCACTTTAACTTAACCCCCCGGATTCCCGTTCCGATTGCCGCAATTCTCGCTAAATTTATTATTCTGGAATGTATTCCCTCTCTGCTGCGCTCGCCCGACGACGGAGTCACTCGAAGAAAGGGCGGATTCATCCCGCGGGACGGCAGATGGGGGAGATGTTCCATAATTAAAGCATTATTAACTTTTGATGTGTATACATCTAACTTCCTTATCAAGGAAATGTATTTTATTCTCCTTATATACATTTTACAAAAATGTAGGGATTTTCAAGTATAATTAAAATAAAACGATCAGAGTGGTTTAATAAAAATAAAATCAACTGCACTAACAAAATTACAAGTGCACTAGAAAATCTAGTGCTCCGCGTCTCGAATTCTTTTGCAAATCCCGTAAACTCCGGTAACATTTATGATGGCACTCCTCCGCGAACACCACACTCTACTGAATAGATATTGAGGATATGTAGAAATTGCCGATCAACACTCGAGTAAGATATATATGAAAAAGTTCGGAATGTATAATCAACACGCGAGTGAGATAAGAAAAACAAAATTCGGAGGATTATGTGTGCGAGAGATACGAACTATTTGGAAAGTTTTAAATGCGATAAAATAAAATTATCTATAAAGTTTTTTATACTGGTTGTAATAAATTAACTAAAGTCCAACAAGTGTAGTAATAAAAAAAAGGGTAACGTTAATTAATAAATTTGGTTTTATTGTCTATTTTTATATATTTCTTTGACCGAGTGGTTTAATGTATCTTCTAATTAACAAGAAAATGTTTCATCATAGATTAAGTGAGAATTTAATTCATCGTAGGTAACGTTAGCTGTATGTTATATAAAGTTAACTTAATGAGAAAAATGTGTTATTGTGATCAATGTGGTTTTTGACAGAATGTTGATCGGCTGGTATCGAAGTTATTGTTGGTGGTTCGTTCTTTAGAAGTGGCAGCAAAGTGCCTATTTTTTTCTAATGGATAATATTTGTTCTCTGTAAGGAGAGGTGTTGTTTTTAACGGGGTATGGTGCCCTCATGATGGAGAGCTACAATTTGGCAAGGACGTCCCGGTAGAGAATCCTGGATTATTCTTTGGTTCTCCTCTTTTCTAGTAAGTAAGTTGTTACCATTTGGCAGGAACTTCCTGGTAGTGGATTCTGGATTCTTCTTTGGCTTTTCTCTCTTTCTGTAAGTAAGTTGTGGCATAGTAAAGTTCACAAACTCAAAAAATGTATAACATTATCACTGAGCCGATGATTCTAATGGAGAATCTATAGCGTAGGAACACTTCTTCCACTAGTGTTCTTCCAGAAGTAGTGGCTGTTGCAACTTCTAATAAAAACAACTCTAATAATTAGGGTCAACTTCTTTTTTCTCGTTTCATCTGGAAGTGGCCCAAAAAGGTCAACCACTAGTACATAGAACTGTCTTGTCACCACTGCTATCTGCAGGAGTTCCAGGGGCTACTGATTCGATGCTTCGTATTTTTGGCACTCCAGAGATTGCTTGACTCATTCGGCAACGTCATACCAATAATTGTTAATGAGTATTTTCTTGATGGTTCGTGTTGCTCTGTAGTGACCTGCAGCTAGATTGTCATGAGATCTCCTGATCAAATCTTTTGACGTTTGCTTAAGAATGATGCATTGCAGTTCCTCCGTTTTATCGTTGGGGGGCGTATCTGTATAGTATGTCATGATTTATTATATATCTAGGAGCTGTCTATCGGCAAGTTTTTTTTCCTCATGATGTGGTGTCGCTGCGGTCACCGTGGTCCTTTTGGCGAATTTTCTTCGAACAAAATCTTCCAAAATTTTTCATCTGCCAGCTGCTCTTTCAGTAACTCGGTCAATATTTTGGCAAGTAAGTTAATACCAATAAGAACGGCTTGGGCTCTTCTACTGGTAACCTGGATAAGAGATCCGTAATACTTGTAAGACTGTAACTTGTCGTCCACTGAGAGATTTTAATGACATTCACCAGCGAAGTTAGCTTGTCTACTATACAAATATATTTTTTTAGGTTCTTTATTGTCACTATAGATAGAAACAAAAAAGTCAGCAAAAAAAAATTAACCTGAAGCATGATTCACCATTAAAAGACATTTCGGAAAGTTATTTATTGCAATTACTTTTGCTATCTATATAATTCCAAAACCTCTTTCGACTAATAACAAGTGCATGATCAACCTTCCGAATATACACTGAATATAATTGTTTGCTTAAATTTTTACATTGTACGCGCAACTGTTAAAAATTTCGATAGTAAGAAGGTAAACCAGTAGATTTATTTAAAATCTGTGCATTTCTTTTAAGTTTTACAGGTCGATTTAGTTCACTGTTAAACCATATGGGGTAATTACTTGATTTGATAAATTGTAAAAGCATCATAAATTAAGTTATAAAAAGCATCATTTATTTTACTTGCACATAAAACATTATTCGAGCGAACACTTACAAAAAACACATTTAAAAGACAATAATTAAATTTAAGATGTTTAAGTGTGTTATCTGTTGCGAAGCATTTAATTTTCTTTTTTTTACAATTTTAGGAATCTTCGGATATATTTAATGATGATATTCTTTTCTCCAACCTCGACGCGTTTATTTATTAATGTTTTTAGTGTTTTTGAATGATTCCTTTGCAACGGTGTTAGATCAGACTTTATATTTATGCTGCTTTTAATTTATAAGTGTTTAATTGTTTGGCATATCCTCCTTCATCAGCGAACACCACTTTTATCGGTCGAGTATTGTCTGGTATTTTACTGATTCTAATGATTTTTATTACTCCTTTACAAAATTTTTTTAGGTTAATCATCTGCAATTTTCTCGGCAGTATTTGTTTTTGACGATTCAGGAAGATTATAAATAATAACGTTTCTGGATCAGTTCTTTTGCTCCTCGATTTCTGAGATAAGCTCAGTTGTATTCTTGTAAATGTTATCCTTAGATTTCAATAATAGGTATTCCTGATTTATTAAGAAAATAAATTCATTTTTAGAAATTGAATTTTAATTTGTTTTTTGATAATATGCGCAATAATCGATTCCAATGTACTTATCGATACATTTTCTGCATTTAGATGAACATAGATCACATAATCATTTATCTCTATTGTCGTTTTTAGATTCTTCTAATAGTCAATTTCCCAATCAGGGTTTTAATACATGTTGAATGTTTCCATTTTTTGCAATTAATACATTTACTGCCTAATGTACGAAGACCAAAATTCTTATGACATGTACCGGAAGTAATTACCATTTTAACAGTATAGTTTATTAAATAGGGCAGGACAAAACCAAGGTCACAATCACCAAGTGGCCGGTCAGCACAACACAAGACAAGTAGGCCACGGAAAAGATACAAAGTAACACAGAGGCAAAGGAGAATTTATAAGTTAATAATTATTAATCAATATATGCAACACAATAAGTAGTTAAAATGTAAATAAACGTGATCTATTCAAAATATAGGTTGGTTTAATATAATATGTATATTTCAAATAAATTAAACCAATGTTTGTTCTTAATAATAGGGATATATGGAAAATTGAACCAGTATGCGATTCAATTAAACACTGTTCTAATAACCACTCTTCAGTAATATAGCAAGAGCACTAACAAAATGAATACAATGTATAAAACATAAGCGAGAGTTTTAATTAAGAGTTGTAAAACATGAATAAACATAACATTATTGCAAAATTTAATAAATTTATTCAAATGTTTTTTAATGATGTTTTATTGACTGGAGGGTGGGATAGAGGCCACGCACCCCCCCTATATATACATATTAACTTTAATTACTGATTGCCTCCCTGTTTACAACAACTTTATTTACAAAATTTAAATAAAAGGTAATTGACAAAATATAATTTTTGAGTGTCTAAATTAATAAAAATTATGTACACTATACATGGAAAAGCTTCGAATCAAGCTTAAAATAAGATTCGCTATAGAAGTTCATTTATATTTTAACTTAAATTTGTATTATGCTTTTTGAATCACTTTCTCATTTATCACTTGGTGAAACATTTTGAACTATTACTGATGAAGGTTTAAATTAAATTACACTTGGTTTGTTTAACAATTTTTTTATATTTATTCGACTAATTTCATTTTCTAAGACATTATCATAAGTGAATTACAAAAGAACCTGATAAGTCTACATATAATAAGATCATAAGGGATTTTAAGATTGGGGAATTCCAAATCTCCTAATTGTAATTGTAATTCACTCTTGGTAATGCCTTAAAAAGCAAAATTAGTCGAATAAATTAAGTAAATATGTGAAACAAACCAAGTGTAATTTAATTTAAACCTTCATCAATAATAGTTTAAATAGATCACCATTGATTAATGAGAAAGTGATTCAAGAAATATTATGTGCCAGTGAAGCAACTCTCATTTCAAAATACAGAAGAAATTTATTAAAGCCAACAAACACATTAATTTAATAAAACATGTCTGAAACAAAACTTAATACCGAAATATATGAAAATACATATCAATCATCACAACTGAATAACGCAAGAAGTAGTAAAACACTCCTATCGAAATTGGTTATTTCAAGAAAGGAAACAGTTGTACAATACTAGGGACACTCTATCACACCTCCGCAAACTTGTACATCAACGACTTGCCAAACTGTTGCGTTGCACAAGATCGAGTTTAATAACATTGATGTCAAATGCAGAGAAGAAGCAAGAAGGATTGAATTCAAATATTATGAGAATCAACGGAAGAAATTAAACCAACTACGGGATGTACGGAACACCAATCGAAGAACTTCATATAGAAACATAAACATAACATCAAATGATATGTACAACGATGTTAAATTCTACCCTAGAGTCGTTAACCCTACTAATGTTTTATTTGACAAATCTGAAACCACACTTCTAGAAAAGAAAAATATAATCCAACAATAAACATTAAACACAAACAAAGAAATGGAAAGGTTAGGCATAGACGCAGATTTAATATGTAATAAATTATAATTAGAAAACACAATATCACTAACTAAATTAAAAGTTGCCAAAGCAATCACTAATTATAAAAAGAAATTTTTAATCAATAGTCATAAAAAACATTAAGTACAAAATCAACACTCAAACTGACGTCAACCTATGGGGACACCCTTATCCCTCCTTTTTGTAGAAATGCTCATGCCAAATTTTGAACTATCATGTTTAGCAACCTGATTTTAAAAATAAAAATAACATTTTATTGTGGAGTAGGTATATGGATGATATTTTCTGTATCTGGATAGGAAGAAACCGACAATTAAATTCGTTTGTTCACTATTAAAATTCAACAAGCCCGAAAATTCAATTTACTTCACAAACAGAAATCAACAATAGTTTAAACTTTTTAAATTTAACAACAGAAAAAGCTGATAGTAACTAATTGAATTTTAAAATTTATAGAAATGATATATTTGCTGATACAATAATCCCTAGCTCATCAAATCACACAAACCAAATTAAATTTAGTACTTTTAACTGGTATATGTTATATGTTATATTTTTTTTTATCATTCATGCTTTATAAAAAAATATTAACAAAAAATGACAAAAAAAATTACAAATTTTGTCGACATTCATTTGCATCAAATTTAGTTACTTATTTTGTTTAGCATTTGATTTCAGGATGTCCAATTTCAAATTTAATAAACATTCCATTAATGAGTCAAGATTTTGCCAATGATTCAAATACAATCAAAATAATAGCCCGAAATAACGAATACAATAGCGAAATACTTGACAACATCTTTTTCAAAATGTTGATAAAACATTTTTAAATTAAGGAAGATAATTATATAAAGTTTGCTAAACTTATTTACGTTAAGGATGCCAAATAAAATAAAAATATTGTAAAGGGAATAAATTTCGCATCATATGTACAAACCAATCTAATTTAGGAAAACTATTAATAAATAACAAATCCCTCATAGTCAAAATCAACAAATCAAAAAAGTGGGGTGGTTATGAGCTTAAGTGCAGTGAGTGTGATTCTTTGTATATCGGACAAACAGGAAGATCGTTTCATACGAGACTTGAAGAACACAAAAAATTAACATTAAACAACAAACAGTGTACAGGAATTGCAAAACATTGTATAAATAATAAACATTTTATAGATACAAATAATATTAAAATTCTATATTCAGGTAATAAGGGTCTCAATTTGAACCTCAAGGAGGGCTTAGAAATAATCAGAGTAATGAAAGCTGGAAAAAAACCTCTTCAACGATGAGGAGATTTGGAATTCCTCAATCTTAAAATCCCTTATTACCTGATTGTATATAAACTTGTCAGTTTCTTTTATAATTCACTATTGATAATGCCTTAAAAGGCAAAACTAGTTGAGTAAATATAGAAAAATTGTGATATAAACGAAGTGTAATTTAACTGAAAGCTTTATCAGTAATTAGATTATGCTTTATTTTTTATTACATACAAGGTTTTATTGTTTTGTAAGCAGCAAAATCATCAACGATTATTATTTAAAGTTATCATGTATATGTAGGGTGGGCGGGTGGCCTCTATCCCACTCTCTAATGAGTAAAACATAAGCGAGGGTTTTAATTAAATGTTGTAACATGTGACGAAACTTAAAAAATTGGTGATGTGGCCATCATAGTATTTTCCTTACATTTTTCTCAAAAACCATGAGATTTCGCAAATGCTACTTTTAACAATTTGCTTAATTTTGGATTCTTCACTTTTACTTGTTACATAAATTTCATGTAACTACTATGGTTTATTAGCAACAGGCAAAAACATCAAAATTTTTAATATATATTTTTTTCTCTCATATGAAGAACTTTACGAAACACATGTTTTAATAAAACTTGTTCAGTTTCTCATTATCTTTAACTTTTGTTTGAAAAGTTATGTAATAGTTTTCAAATTTAGAAAAATATTGAGAAAAACAGAACAAAATTGACTTCCGATTTATGAATGCTTACCAAAAGCTTTTCAGTTCTAGTTTTAAATGATAAAATCTTAAGTTTAAAGTTTCATCTCAAACGAATCATTCGTTTTTGAGATACAGCACCCACATGAATTCTCATTCACGAAAATAATACCCTATATATTCTACAGAAGGAAAGAATTCACATCATAATTTCTACTACTAATATTCATATTTAATTCAATTATATTTTATTTTGTTACACCCACATTGTAATGTGATAGTAAACATTTAGTGTTTTAAGTCACTCGAAGAGTTCTGTTTTCGAGAATCCACTTAGTTACGTTTTGTAATAAACAGATGATTGTTATGGTATTCTTTATATATTGATGCTATTTTATTGCAATGCATATTCTTTACAACACTTTTAAAATGAATATCAAAAAAATGTTGTTTTAGTTCTATAGATTTTAAAATATTAAAATTGTAATGGCGTAATATTATTATTAAAAAATAATTTAAATGATTGACTTTTATTTACAGTATGTATTCTAATTCTAATTACTATAATTGGCTGGATTTATAAACGGACGTTTATGAGTGTCTTCTCAAAATTTTAATAGTGAAATAGCTTCAGATTTTTGAATCTTTTTTAAATAAATAATACTCCAAAGTCAAGAGGAACATTATTAGACTTTTTTAGTTCAGATATTTTTGTCCAGCGGCCGCCAGTAATTTACTAGAAGGTAACTCCTAACATCATTCTGGGTATGTAGTATCTATTAATGTTCTGCACAAATATGACATTTTACAAACCACATATGAAATGGTGGACTATGTTTCAATTAATAATATTATTGCGTCAATAGATTGGATTTTGTTGTTATTTAAATTAAAATTAGACGATTAAATTGATATTTTTTTACAATATTCTTTACGACTGTATTAGTGATTTTATTCCAAAAAAGGCTGTGTATATGAGAAGTAGCAAATTTTCAAATTGTTTTAATTCTATTTTGAAAACATTGATTAATAAAAAAAGGCTATGCATTTAAAATACAAAAGTACCAGAGATATATATTATTATGATTTATTTAAACATTTTCGTCAACAATGTAAACATTTAAATTACTCAATATATAGGGGCCACATTCTAAATTGTGAGAGAAATTTTAAAACTAATCCGAAATCATTTTGAAAATTAGCTAATTCTTTTAGAAAAAGTAATAACATAACCAATTGCATGATATTTAATAATTGTGAATAATTTTGCTTCCATTTATTCGAAAGATGATTTATCTGATACTCCCAAATTTATACATAGCAATAGAGTTTTTGAGGACTTTATGCATATTTCTTTAAGGGATATATATGATAGCATTGACTGTCTTAAACCAAGCAATTACTGTGGCCCTGACAATATTCCGAATTCTTAAAAACTGTATTTTCACTATTTCTAAACCCTTACACTTATTGTTTATATGTTCATTGAAAGATGGTCACGTGCCAACTATTTGGAAATGAAATTTTGTGATACCTATTCATAAATCGGGACGTAGTGACTGTATTGAAAACCATAGGAGGGTATGTATTCAATCAGTTATACCAAAATTATTGGATAATATTATGTCAAAATTTATAAGTGATTAATTTAAACAATTACTTATTAAAGAACAGCACGGCTTTGTGGAAGGTATGTCGACAACATCTAATCTTCTAGTTTATACGGATTACCTTGTGAGCGCCTTTGAAGCTAGACATCAAGTTGATTCAGTATATACTGACTTTTCAAAAGCCTGTCGAACGGGTTAATCATTCAATATTAATTGCCAAATTGTCTACTATACAAAAACCATAGAGTAAATTACTGTATATATCCCAAAATATTCCAGCACTCTAGATTTAATGATTTAGTATATAGATGGCTGTAAAATTCCAAAAATTTTATAATAAATTCTTAATGTTGAGAAACATGAAAATTTCTCTGTCATGAATTTAAGAACAAAGCGACAGCTTTTAAAGTGCTCAACGTTCACCTTGAGTACACTCGCATATTTTATTAATTAGTTGCATAAACAAAACTAAGCACAGCACTGCAGTGTGTAGTGTAGAACGCGCGCGCTCAAATCGCGCATACTAATAATATTAATGGTGTATGCGCCGGGCAGTACAATAAATTATGTATTCCATGCACTATTATTAAACGTGATTTATGAGTTAAAATGGAATTTCCCAAAACACAAACAGTAGTGGAGTTTTTCTTATGTATATATATATTCCTCAGACGTAGTTTTCAGTTTTCCGGTCGTTTATCACGACCGCAGGGCAATCCGGTAGACATCAATTAGAAACGTATTACGCGGAGGAATCAACGAAAAAAATAAATAAAAAGACGGTGCATAAGTAAAGTAAACATAAAGATTTATATATTAAATATAAGGTTGAAGGGCGGACAATAAATGGAGCGCAGATTTCCGGAACGGGAGTGGGTCTCCTCCTGAACACTGTCCCGAAACCGGATGTCGATACCACTCTCCCCGCCATTGTTATCGGAATACCGAAATGTATATAATGGAAAATATTTTTATATTGTTCCGTTTCGATTTTCGTGCGTTACCGGTGTTATTGTGCACGGCTCCTTAATAATTTATGAGCGAGGGATTAGTTTACGCCGAAATACTTTTTATGAGTTTTGTAAGTTTTCACGCCCGGCGCCTCCGCCAGAACGACGTGATGTATATATCCGGCGTTATACTTCAATATTACGATGTATTAAATACAGAAATGATGCACCTATTGAAGGAATCCGTTAAAAATAGCAGCGCTTGGTGATTGTGTTAATTTTTAATTTCCAATCAAGAGTTGAATCAAACGGCGACAATTACGCTACAATCTTAATTAATTAAATTGATTGCAAACGTTTATTTTTTAAAGATAATCAATATTTTTTTACGTAACATTATAAATCTGTTAAAATATAGTTTTTGTTTTAGTTACAATCACTTTTTGATAACAAAGAATCCTTAATCAGATTAAGAGATTAAAGAATAATTAAAAAAATCTGTAATTCAAATTTGGTAATTAGTAATAAAGTATATCTGTTACAACTTTTGCACTAATGCCATCACAGCCTGGAGTGGATTCAGTTAGATTATTTATAATCCTGCGCATTTCTGGTAAGCTTTTTTTTCTTTATTAATGCTTGATGTAGTCAGATTACGCAATGATTTATAATAATCCTAGTGGATTTGATTTTTTATTTTCTTAAATTTGTTCAACGCATTGTTTCAAAGGGTAATTAATTTCTTAATGTTATCAGTGAGCCAAGGCGAATATTGTTTTTGTAAATGTGAATGTTTTAATTGGCGCATGGAGATCAAATAAGTCTATTAGTATTAAGGTATAGTATTCAACTTTTTCATCAATCGTATTTAAATAATAAATAAAATCTAAGTTGCAGTAATTTAGGTCGTTGATAAGATTATTAATATTAAAGTCCCTGAAAGGTCTGTACGAAATAGTTACTGGATTAAATTTAGGCTTAGAAATTCGAAAATTGCATGATATTAAATTGTGGTCAGAATAGTTATGCAAACTTCGATTTAAAGATTGCTTGCTGTTAATTATAATTATGTCAATAAGTGAAGATAAGTAAGTGTTACTCTGGTAGGGTTTGCAATTATCTGTTTAAATGAAATTGTTGATATAAATAAGTCAAACAATCGTACGGAATTACTATTTATATCCAAAACATTAATATTGAAATCACCAATGCAAAATATTTCCTCAGTACATGGAATTAAATTATTAACAGATTTGAAAGGAGGTCTGTAAACAACTCCCACACCATAGTTGATTTTGTGAAATGAAACAGTGAACCACATTTGCTCAATTGAATGATCGCAGTCAATTAATTTATATTTAATATGTTTCTTAATATAAAAAGCTACTCCTCCGCCTCTCGAAGGTCTGTCCCTCCTCATCAGTTTATAGGCCTCGATGTAACATTGATTATCAGTTATATTGTTATGTAACCATGTTTCGTATTGCAATAATAAAGAGAAGAGAATTTGTTTTTCATTAATCCATTCACAAACCTGAAAAAATCGCTGTTAGGAAAGAGATTTGCCTCAATTGAGGAGGTCCTTGCCGCTACAGATGATTATTTGGCAGACCTCGAAACATCCTACTTTTCCGACGGCTTGAGAAGACTGGAGCACCGCTTGAAAAAGTGTATTGTTCTTTGAGGAGACTACGTCGGAAAATAAAAATAAAAAACCTCATAAATACCGTATTTTTCTTGTCGATTCCGGAAACATTTCAGGGCGCCATCGTATATCCAGGTCCGGGATGAGGGTGCGAGTCCACCCTCGTTGTCTATCTTTTTTCTTAGTTACGCAGCAGCTAAGGCCTCTCGTTTGGTAACCCTGCGAGGTACTCCTCAATCGGGGGTGGCATACAGCAGCTTTGAAGTAAAACATGACATTTCTCCTCTACTAAGTTGGCAGTTAGTCGAAAGAGGGCTTAAGAAAGTCACTGTTCGCTTTGATTTGGACTCCAAGTTCTTCGTTATGGGAGCGACTGCGACCTCCTAATACAGGAGTAGCGATCTGTGGTCACTGAATCGGCATGATCTTTGCCTGAAAAACGAGGTGAGACCTGTCTTGTATACGCCTATTCCTTATTCATGAATCTCATCCATCTTGCTACCCTGGATGTCGCTTCAGCAGCTTTCATATCCTCTATCTTTCTCCTCTGGATAATGATGAGGATACCCCCTCTTCTTCTCGAGCCGTAGAATATCATCATGTCTTGTATTAGGGACAAATTTCGACAAAAATTATTTTATTAACAGATAGATACATTTTGTCAAGTGTTTTTATGGATTTTTTTAGAGAATTTATTAAAAGATGTGTAAACTGTTTTTTAGTTCGTAGATTGATTACGTCTACAGTATGTTGTAAATCATTGATTGCGATTCATTTTTATAATTCAAATTATAATAATAGTTTTTTTTTTAAATTTATAAATGGATTTTAGTAATTGTTACTGTAAATTCCCAAAGTGTGTTTATTTATGGTTTTATAGTTTTAATAAAGCCACGACATCAACTATACAATCATTACGTGAAAAAAAGTTATTAATTGAATATTATAGTTGAGAATAAGAATAAGAATAAGAATACATTTATTTCAAAATATTGCTGTTACAAAATAACAGTAAAAGAAATATTGTCAAACAAGGCATATGCATACAATATAAATATAAAAAAAAACATAGACGAAATGGTTTTAGCTGAGCACATTATTCATATTATGCATACACTATGATTACAGACACAAATATTCGTTGAGGCAGTATCGTTCCTTATCACATATGTAGTTATACAAAGACGTCTTAAATGTTCTGAGATTATTAATACATTTAATATTATCCGAGAGTTTATTATAGAGAGTAATTGAAGAGTAAAAGCAACTTTTTTCATACACTCTTAGTGTATGTATTGGATAATTATAATTTTTTGTTCGAGTGGATTGTGGTTGCAAGTAAATGTAAAGATGCCTATTTTTATAAAGGAACATAATCGCTTCATAGATATAAATACCTGTGACTGTAAGCAAACCGTTCATTTTAAAAATAGTTCTGCACGATTCTCTGTATCCTAAATTATACAGCACCCTTACAGCTCTTTTTTGTGCAATGAAAACTTTATCAATGAATTGACTCTGACCCCAAAAAATAATTCCGTATCTTAACTAGCTGTGGAAGTTTGAAAAATATACAATCCGTATTGTCTCACGATTTACATAACTTATCAGAACTCGCATTGTATAGCTAACTTTATTCAGCTTTGCCAGTAAATATTCAATATGTAAAAACCAGTTTAGATGTTCATCTATCATTATTCCTAAAAATTTTATATTTTGAACAAGCTGGTGATTTGAATTATTCAGAAAAACATGACTCGGCGCTCGCAGTTTGGATTGGACAGTTTTAAATAATATTAAATTTGTTTTGCTTTCGTTTAATATTAGTTTGTTTTCTTCCACATATTGTTTAATAGATAATAATAATAATAATAATAATAATAATAATGGTTTATTGGCATATTCTGAACAGTTTACACAAGTCAATTAATTTAGATTTCATTAGAGTTAATAATATTATAGGCTAACAATACATGATACAAAAATAAAACTTAAAACTATAAAATAATACATAAATCACACATTAAAATCAATACACGTTCACTAAATTAAAATCACAAAATTTACTTGATATACATTAAAATGGTACATAAATTACACATATATGTATAAAGTGAGTCACAATTTAAAAGAGTCGCACGAAGGGAAGGCGATGTTACTAAGAAATTTGCATCATCAGCAAAAGTAGTTAGATGGTAGATTTCTGAATTTATTATGGATTTGATGTCATATGACATATATTATAAATAATAGGGGGCCAAGGACACTACCCTGAGGAATTCCTACTTTGATCGATTCGCTGTTTGATAAGTAATTGATAAAATCTTGAAATATATTCACTTTCTGACTACGTTCGGAGAGATACGATTTAATCCACTTTAGCGCACAGCCTCTTACGCCATATCTTTCAAGTTTGTTGAATAATATTTCGTAATTTAAACAGTCGAAGGCTTTTGTTAAATCAATAAACATACCTATTATGATATGTTTATTTTCGAGACTGTTTCAATCGACTTACCCCTTAGGTAGCCATGCTGACAATTACTAAACAGCTTGTATTTCTGAAAAAAGTTAATAAGACGCTTGCACATAGCCATTTCAAAAATTTTAGAAAATCCCGGAAGAACGCTTATGGGTCTATAGTTTTCCATGAGAGTAGGGTCGCCTTTTTTATAAATAGGTGTTATTATTGCTTGTTTTAAATTGTCTGGAAATATGCCATATGTTAAGGAATTACCAATAATAAAAGTCAAAGGACTACACAACGCCACTTTGCAATATTTTATTATTGCAGTGGGAATACTATCAATTCCGCTGCTCATTTTCCCTTTTAAATCTGATATAATATTTAATATTTCATTTTCTGACACAGGCTCCACAAACATGGACGAAAATGAAACGGAATCCTGTACTTAAAATTATTTACATTTTGTAAGCCGTGTGTTAGATTAGAAACATTGTTAACAATAAAAGAATTGAAATTGTTGGCAGCTTGTAAAGGTTCCATGCCAGTAAAATAATTATTTTTTTGTTTTTTCGCAGCCTCTTATACTGTTCACAATATTCTATGCTGTTTTACTCTTATTTGATGACCGGCAAAGTTGACTTGAGTAATATGATTTACAAGACCAGATTGTATTTCTTTTTCATATCCTTATATGCATCTTTATATTCACTATCACAACTACTTAGGACATACAATATATCTAGTTGACTTTTACAATGCTGTACATTGACATCGTTATAGGATTTTACTCTTTTGTTATTATTTACAATGACTTGTTTCTCAGGAAAACATTCATTAAATAATGGCATTAAAATATTAATAAATCTTGACCATTGTGCATTAACATTTTGTGGATCACATGAGTAAACATCAGTCCAGTCTTTTTCATTTAAATAGGAATTAAATAGTTCTTTATTCTCGGGCGAAAATATTCTAATTTTTTTATATGTATTTTGTATTTGTTCACAATTATTAAACGTAAGTTTTACTGATTTATGATCTGATATTTTGTAATACACTACTTCTGACTTGTAATTTAAAATATTTGTACAAATGTTATCTAAACAGGTTTTGATGTTTAGCATTTCTCTAGTGAATAAGGAATGTGATGTTTGTAGACCAAATGAGTTTAAAAGAGATAAGAAATCAATCGCTATATTAGTATTACTATTTAAATTTATGTTGAAATCTCCACATACAAATATATTATTGTTTTCCTGTACAAGTTTTTCCAAGATTTTTTCAAATACAATCATAAAATCACTAATAGTAGAGTTTGGAGATCGGTAAAATGACAACACAACACATATTTTGTTTCCAAATCTAACTTCCACCGCCACAACTTCACATACACGTATCACAGACATATTTACAATGTCAGCTCGACACTTGCTTTTAACATCACTGCGACAATATATTGCTGTTCCACCATGTTCTTGTTCATTTCTGCAGTAACTTGATTTAAGTGTAAAGTTTTGTAAGTTATAGTTTTTTATTTGTGAATCCGACTTCCAATGTTCTGCAACACATAAACAAAAACAGTCTTTATACTGAAACAATATGCTTTTATTCGTGTTTATGTTTGTTTTAGGTTCCCCGCGTTTGCTCGAAAATTTGATTTTCTCGGTTCCCAAAACATTTTGACTACTATGTTTTGAGGCCAAAAATCATGTTTCAGAAGGTTATTTTTAAATGTTGCAGGCACAGTTACCTTGTAACTGCGGTAAGTGTTTGATTTAACAGATAGCTCTTCACATTCTACATCGATATTTGGAATTTTTGCTTTTATTAATGTTAAAACATCTTCCGGCGAGTTGTTTCAGTTTAGATATATGTATGTTTGATTTTGGAATGAATGCAGTAAGAGTGTTATCTTGACTTTTGTTGGTTCCATAAATAATATATTTTTTCTTTCTTCTGCTTGTTGCCATCTCAAATGGTTCTTTTTCATTTTCTTTTTCTTCAACAATGTTATCATTTTCATGATTTTTGCTTTTATGTGCATAATCAGGAAATGCTTTATTTAAAATTTTTGTGTTGTGCCGGTGCATCCGCCCGCGGCAATGCCGCTATTCCCGATGTTTAAGGGGGGGGGTCCTCAGATGACCGTGTCCGAACCGAATTTACTTTATCTCTGTCATTAACGTTACTTTTGTTGCCTACGTTAGAAACGTGATTTTGTATTTCTAACGATTTTTCTCGTTTTAAAATAGCAATCTCTTCATTCTTCTCTGCAACAGTCTTCTCCAACATTTCCATTTTTTCCAGTAATAGTCTATTACTTTGCCGTAGTTCAACCACTAGCATTTTAAACAATATAACATTATCATTGGTGGCCTCGCAGTTGAGGTTAGATATTAGATTTTCATTTTCGGCTAATAAAAGCCCACAGCACTTTTTTATTCTTCTTGCACAAGCAAAGTGGAAATAAGTTCCACATAAGGCACAGGGAATCCTGATCTGGCTGGTTTTTGACAACCTTTGCACGATTTATCTTGGGGAGCACTTTCACTAACATCTCTACACTCTGCCATATTCACAAGATAAGTTGATTTAAGAAATATGCATAGGTTTGTATGTACAGACTACCGTAACATTGATTTTTTGGCATTTAATGAGTGTCCAGATTAAATTTTTTTCCAGAAATTAGTGGAATGGTCTCAGGGGACCTCAAAACGGATATTTTCGTTAAAAAATGATCTAGAATCCATCAACAATTAGTAATAAAATTTATAATTAATTTTTAGGTTGGGTGGGTTACCCCTATACACCGGTTTATGAATGTTCACCAAAACATCTTCATTTCCAGTTTTTAATGATAAAACCTTAAGTTTGACCATTTGATTTTGAGAAACTCTAATTCATGAAAACACAACTATATAGTGAAAGTAAAAATTAATAATCTTGTATTTGTTTCTCATTCATCTCTTAGAGTAACATTGTGTTAATAATATAATTAATAATTTTATTTCGATTTACTTATCGTCGAACATTTTTTCAATTGCATTGAAATTATTACAAATAAAAAAAATCCTCTCCATTACTTCTGGTAGAGATACTGCACCGGTACAAAAAGAATTCTACCATTGATGCGGGAATCAGCAAATTGCAGCTGCATTTAATTCCCAGCGCTCCTTTTTTCCACTGTCAGTCTTTCAAAAGGGACGTTTATTTACCGTACGAATTCATCTCCTTAAATATTTAACACTTTCAAATCCAACGATGAATACGAGCTATTTCCGGGAGCGGCGGCGAGGGGGGTAACAGGGTGGTCCGGATGGAAACCAACACCCATCCTGGATGTATAGTTTCATCCGCACTTATTTCATTATTTAAAGCGCTTCGCCCGCGGAAAATTAAATACGCCGTAAAACCTACCTCACTCAAAACAAATTGAATTAAACCGAAAACACGTTATGCCTAGGTGTAAACGGAAATAACGTTTCATCCGATTAATGTATCCAATCTGTCTTTGATCATTCAATACGGGTCGCGCTCTCTTTCACAAGAAAGTTGTATTTATTTTTTAAACCCGCAGATTCGCTTGATGTTGATTTTCCGTGTGTATGTCGGTTGCGTGTTGATACCTGTATATCCTGTCCATGGTGGGGCCGTTAAGTTAATTAAATGTGTTTGTGTGGCAAGCCGCTAAAACAGTTGGACATTTAAACAGTTATACAGTTGCGAAACATGCGTGGCTAATTTTATTACTTGCCCTTTATCATTTGCGTATCTGCATGAAATGTTTAAATTTGAATTAATGTAATTGATAAGATAATTGGTGTATTAGGGTTTATTTGATCGAGATGTTTATTAGTTTGCTTGCGAATATAAACGGTGCGTGAATGTTTTAGGTGATCCGATGATTTTCCGGGCGTGTGACTTTCCATTGTGCTGGTGTGTTTGTATGTTGATCTAGTCGTGCCTCATATAAACCACTCTCCCCTTAATGTAATAAAGGGGTGCGCATATTTCTCATCTGTCCTCTCTCGCTTTGACTTTCACGGAGCGGTCGGGTTTGGCTCGGGTCTGGTTAGATGGCAATTCTGCGTCGTCGTGTTACAACCATAATTCTCCTCCATGGGTATTTTGCAGGTTTTTATTCCCCGGGCCACGGGGGATTTCAGCTCATCCACTTATCTCTTCTTTATTTGTAGCGTTCGTTCTTTCGTGCTATCGTCGCCCGCCGTCCAACTTTCCCTACGTGACCTCCGACCCTTCTACGTGACCGATTTGGAAACAATAATATTATTATGCGCGAATTTTTTTCCTTCTTGAGGAGGGCAATTTCGTTAGTCGGAAGCGGCACGTTCAGGTGGCTAGGGGAAGGATGGAAGGCCCGGCCGGTTATTAAGCCCGGGGGATGTTTCGCGCTCTCTCGCTGCGCCCCCACAGCGGGACGAAGAGATGAGAACGCCACCCCCTCTACCGCCCCCCTGAGGTCGGCGGTTCGGTCACGCTCGGTCGCATGAGATATTACGGTGCCAGTTCCAGATACTGACATGACACGCTTCATCCTTTAGGTTAATCCTGAGGCTCTTATCAAAAATATTCCCCCAGTCTCATACCTATCACTCATACACTTCAATAACGCCCACCTATAATACGAAACGACTTAGAGAAGAGTAGACGAAAAAAATTCCCAAATAGTGCCCATTCGAAAATAATTACTACAATTAGAAAGATAAAACTGGAGATGTGGCCATCATAGTACTTTCCCTATATTTTACTCAAAAACTATGAGGTTTGCGGCAAAATGCTATTCTTAATAATTTGTTCATTTTTAAATTCACTACAATTATTTCTTATATAAATTTCATGTAACTCCAATAGTTTATTGGAAATTGGCAAAAAATATCAAAATTTTTAATTTTTATTTTATTTCTTGAAAGTTAAGAATTTTATGAAAAATATGTTTAATTAAAACTTGTTCAGTTATTTATTACCTTTAACTTTTGTTTGAACCGTTTTTTTAAAATTTTTCATATTTAGGAAAATATCACCAAAAACATCCACTTCTGTGTATATTCACCAAAACTTTTCAGTTCCAGTTTCTAACGATAAAATTAAGTTTAAAGTTTTATCTCAATTGGATCATTTGTTTTTGAGTACAGCGCCTACCATCACACAGACATTACTACCCAAATGATGATGTGGCCATCATAATACTTTCCCTATTATTTTTGATGATGTTTTACTGATTGAAGGATGGAATAGAGACCACCCACCCACCCTACATATACACATAAACTTTAATTCCTTATCGTCTCGCTGTATCCAATGAAATTAATTACAAAATTCTTTGAATAAAAATGGAATTATAAAGGTTAAATTTTTGAGGGAGTGAATCAGTAAAAATTTGATGCACGATGGGTGGACAAACTTTAAATCTAAATTAGGTAGTATAAAGTAAAGAAATTAATTTACATTTAAACTTAAAATTTGATTATTTTTTAGTTTTTATTACATAAAGGGTTTGACTGTATTTAGCAGCAAAATCATCAAACGATTAGCAATTAAAGTTATCATGTATATGTAGGGTGGGTGGGTGGCCTCTGTCCCATCCTCCAATCAGTAAAAAATAAACAAGGGTTTTAATTAAAAGTTGTAAAATATAAATAAACAAAAAAATAATTACAATTTTTAGAGATTTATTTATAAAAATTTATTCAAATAATTTTTGATGATGTTTTACTGATTTACAAGAAAACAAAAAAACTACCAATGGAAAATGTCTGTACCTACGAAGATATTTTTTCCATTTCAATCCATAATTACTAAAAAACCGAATGTATGGAAATTCTAGAAATCTTCAATAGAAATTGATAAAAATTCTAGTAAGGTGTGAAAGGCTAGAAAACATCAAGAAAATTACCACTGAGAAATTTTAGAATCCTTGGAAAAAAGATATTTCAACTGGAAAGAGAAATTTCCTCTTAATTACGATAAGAAGCATTGAAATATTTCAGAAAGCATAAAAAAAATCTAGAAATCTGTGCTAATATAATCATCTAATTTTTTTATATAATTTAGAAGAAAAAATTAAATCTTGGCTAAACATTGCTTAAAAATTTGAAATCCTACAAATCTGAAATGTTTAATATAATTTTCTGAAAAATTCTAGAATGGAAGAAAATGCTAAATAGCAGCGAATACACAATCACTAGAGAGTTTTAAAACCTTTGAAAAAATTATAACTAGGAAATTAAATTCCTGGAATATTTCGATAAGATAAAAGAAAGAGAAGGATTGTTGATAAATTACAGAAATCTTGGGAGAAATATTTCATAAAAATTGTAAAACCTTTAATGACAATTTCAGAAATTAGAGAAAGGAAGTTCTAGAAGTCTGTAAAAGAAATTGCTTAATCATAATCATGTAATTTTTAATAAAGAGAATGGTTGCGACCGTTACTACGTGGTAATCCATACTTACACTGAATTGAAAAATTCACTATGTTTTAACTACAAATAATTATTGTAAAAATATTATATAACGTGTAGGCACAATTATATAAATCTAAACAACACAGCACGACTCGAGTTTCGACGTTTTATCGTCATTATCAACTTGAATTTTTCAATTCAGTGTATGTAATTTTTATTTTTCGTAAATTATAGAGAAGAAATTGCTTGAAGAGAAAGACCAAACTACCATAAGGAATTTTTAGAATCCGTGGAATTTCGCAAAAGAACTTCCTGGAAAACTCCGATAATATTTTCTCTTATTAAAAACACTACAACCTTTATTGAAAATTGTTGCATTTAGATAGAGAAAAACATAGATCAGAAAATGCTGAAAAAAAAAACAGAGAGAACACCAGACCTAAAAAGTTTTTAAACTTTCGGAGATAACTTTTGCAATTTAAACCTTGGATAAAAATTACTTTAAAGTTTGGGAACCTAGTCATTCTAGAAATCTAAAAT
Organism: Ontholestes murinus; assembly: GCA_963969525.1. NCBI lineage: Eukaryota > Metazoa > Arthropoda > Insecta > Coleoptera > Staphylinidae > Ontholestes > Ontholestes murinus. Next base: position 5,508,084 of record OZ018395.1, on the reverse strand, counting down.
TGGAATTGCTGAAAAAACTAGAAGATAAAATGTTTGAAAAACAATGAGAAACTTACCACTGGAAAATTTTAGAACCCTCGAAGCAAATTATTGCAACTTAGAAAAGAAGCTTTTGTAACTTTCAAAAAGATCGAATCGGAAGTAATATTGTTGTAAAATTTTAGAAATTTTTTCAATGAAAATTCTTGCAATAAAAAAGAACAAATATTTTAAATTTGTAAGGAATATCGATCAAAATTCTATAAACGTTTTTATTCGTAAAATATAGAAGATAAATTGCCGAAAAAGAAGGAAAAAATTACAATTAGAAAATTTTAGAATATTTCTTAAGAAATACTTCTGGAAATTTTGATAAAATAACAATTTCACAAAAACTCTAGAAAGACTAAAACATAGGAAAGAAAACGGTGAAAATAACTCGATGGTTAAGTTTTGCAATTTTGGCGTTAAGTAAAAATTTATAAACGATTTAAAAACCTACAAATTTGGTGAAAAACTCTAGAATGAAAAAAAAATTAAAAGGAAAGAAAATTTTGGAAAAACAATTTTAGAACCCTTGAGGAAAATTAATGCAACACGTATAAGAGAAGTTTCTGAAACTGATAAGATGGAATACGAAGAAATATTTTAGAAAATTTTAGAAATCTGGGAGAAAACTTTCATAAAAAAATCAAAGAAAGTTCTTGCAATTAGAAAAAAAAAACTAGAAAACTTTAAGAAAAATTGCTAAAAGTTCTATAATCATCATATTTTTGTCTTGAAATATAGAAGAGAAATTGCTGGAAAAGAGAGAGAACACTATTATTAGTAAATTTTAGAAATCTTGGAAAAATATTTCGCAAAAGAAAAATTTTGAAAATTCCGATAAAATGACATTTAAAAAAAAAAAACTTGAAGCCTTAATTAAAATCTTGAAATTAAATAGAGAACATTATAAGACAGAAAATACTGAAGAAAACTACCACTAGAAAATTTTAGAACCTTCAGAGATAATGTCTGCAATTTAAATCAAGGATAAAAATTACTTGAAAATTTGTAAACCTAGTAACTCTAGATATTAAAAATACCAATTGCTGAAAAATTTTAGAATGGAAGATAAACTTAAAAACTAGAAGAGAATATGTTGAAAAAATAACGAGAATTTTATAATTCTTGAGGTAAATTATTATAATTAGAAATCTAGAAGAAATATTTTATTTAAGTTGTAAAACCTACTATAAAATTTCTTATTTTGGAAATTTGTAAAAAAATACTTAAAATTCTATAATCAACTTTTTAAATAAAAAAGAAATTCAAAAGGTAAAATTTTTAAGTACTTTCCTTACATTTATGCAAAAAGACTATTCTTAATAATTTGTTCACTTTTAAATTCTCTACAATTATTTACTATATAAGTTTCACGTAACCCGTATAGTTTATGTTAGTAATTGGCTAAAAACGTCAAAATTTTTAATTTTTTATTTTTTTCTCGAAAGTTAATAATTTTATAAAAAATATGTTTAAATAAAATTAGTTCAGTTTCTAATTTCCTTTAACTTTTGTTTTGAAACGTTTTGTCATATTTTTTAAATTAAGAAAAGTATCGGAAAAAAACAAAAACGGCCGCGAGTAAACATCTACTTCCGGTTTTTGAATGTTCACCAAAAGCTTTTCAGTTCCAACTTTTAAAAATGAAACCTTAAGTTTAAAGTTTCATCTCAATCGGATCATTCGTTTTTGAGATACAGCGCCCACAGACATTTTCACGCAGGAAAACAATACTTCCCCTATATATACTATATAGGGAAAGTAATAAAAGAAGTTTATATACAATTATACCATAATTCATCCGAATAAATGCTTTGGATACAAATAATCATCTTAAATAATATGAACGCAACTTAGGAATTTTAAAGAAAGTACTGTTTGTTGAATATATTCAAACGCAAGACACCTTTTAAAACACTTTTCAATACTAAATTATAATGTAGTCAACTTTGGTTAATACCAATCCAGCCAACTCCAGATGTATTTTTATTCTCATGATATTTGAACACTTTAAACATTGTGAGGCAATTACAATACGCTCCCAGAAATAAAATACACGCCAGCATTTAACTATTCATTGTACTTAACATACCAGAAGCAGTTAGAGTGCCAAATTGACTTCTTGACCTTTATTTGTTTATTTCATTTAGGAAACGATTTTACAGGAATTCTTGCAGTTTGAGTTATCATTCTGGTTATAATCGATACTTGGATACGGCGAGACGATAAGAAATTAAAGTTTATAGGTATATGTAGGGTGGGTGGGTGGACTCTATACCACCTAGCACTTAGTAATCAATCATTATCACCCTCCTTTCAGTACAACGTTATCAAAAATTATCAAAAATTATTTGAAATAAAGTCAAATCTTAAGTTTTAATTTCAGTTTTTCTATTTTTCATTTTTAGTTCTGTATTAAATAATTCGACATTATTCTGATATACAAGAAAGCCAATTTTAATTATATTTGATCGAATCGTTTATGAGTACACATAATTGCACCCATACAGCCCGGCGCATCCACCATAGCTAACATTTTCGTAAAATCTACAGGATTACTTTTTTTTGTGTTATAAGAAAAGAATTATTTTATTACTTAACTTTTATTATTGTAATAACGTTCATAGCGAGGTATTGAATGTAATAATACAAAGTTATTAGTTATAATTCTTTAAAATATTGAATAAATATATTATTCATCTTAGAAAACTCATAACTTTTATGCAATAGTTTTTCTTTAGATAACGTAATGAAAAATTTACAATCCAGACAAACGGTAAAAGTTGAAATAATAATAATTTCAAAAAGGGTAGACGGGATAAACATATCGGTTTATTTTTTTTTTTTTTTTTTTCATTCGGTAAAACTATAAAGAAAGAAGAGTGCGCCGCAATAAATTTTGATACACACCATTCTACACACACAAACACAAACACGTACACGGGCATAAACACGGGGAGAGGCTTCACTATTTCTCCCATATAATATATTTGTCGTTTGTATTCAGGGGGCCGTGACGGCGGCGGTATACACATGCAGTATTTTATTTTTTTTAAAGCTTAGCGATAAATCAGCCCCGCGAACTTCTGCGAGTGGAAAAAGAGAAAGAGAGGACGAGAGAAATGGTACGTGTAACGTGTAACGTGCATAAGATGTGTGTTATATTTTGTTAAGACAGGTTTTGTGCCCTGCCGGCCCCTCTTCTTCGGTACACGCGATCAAGGATTCTGGACGCGAATTTCGGGCGTATAATCCCCGCGCTCTGAAAAGAGGTGGGAAAAATAAAGGGGGGTGGTTTTGGGGAAGGGCGAGAGAGAGATGATGCATTCACGTAGTCCGTTATTATTAGAGTTATAACTCACGTGAACTTGGGAAAACATCGGAGGGTTGAACTTTGCGAGCCCGGACAAAAACGCTTGTCGCGGCCCCTGAATGTTTCACAAGAGAAATTATCTGATTCAGCGGGAACATCTGTTACGCTCGCGCGACGCCCCTCCCGACACACGACGCCTTAACAAATTAACGCGAATAAAAATGGAATAAGAAGGGCGACGCGAACTAATTCCACCGTCCTTATAAATTATTAACGAAACCACCTCGCCTTAATGTATCTGCCAGAGGTAACTATTTCTACAACAAATTTCACAGGCGTATATCTTCGCCATAATAAATGAGCACTACGTATATATTTCAAATTTTGCTAGGAATGTATCACAGACACAATAATCCTCTCAGCGGTATGAATAACCAACGCAAAAAAATTATGGCACCGCTCAATAATTTACACCGCTACGAGTGAAACAAGAATTTATATTCATTCAAACTGTATAAGAGATAAAAATTTTAGACGTTATCAATTATAAAGCTGTAATAATAAGATTTGATCAATTATTCACAAATTCACTGACGTTTTTTCATGAGTAAACACTATTACACTTTTTAAACCCGGCGCATCCACCATAAATCAATACAAAAAATCATTAGTAATATTTCTTGAATTAAACTAATTCAATTCATATCAAGTTATATGAGAAACTAGTTCAAGAAATATTACTAATAATTTTTGTATTGATTTGTGATGGATGCGCTGGGTTCAAAAGTGGTGAAACATTTTGTAATACAGAAATAACACAATTTACGCTTCGTTTATAAATTGTGTTACTTCTGTATTACAAAATGTATATTTGTATACAATTATACATATACAATAATAATAGCCAAGTAAGGATTATTTGGTATACTACAATAATAATAAGTATTAATGAAAAATACTGCAGTATCCAATTTAATATATTACATATAATTAAACAACTTAATTTAAAGATAATTTCAGCTGTTATTTTTTATTATATAGACTGGTGATGAAAGACATAATAAAGAATAATAAAACTTTTGCTGTTGGACGAAAAATATGTATTACACAATACGAATAATATTTGTTGAAAAATGCAATGTTTAGTGCATGCATGAAACTTTAGACAACGCACGTTCCAGCTCTAACACAATTTGAAACATGTGCTCGAAACTATGTTGACACCTCGCATATTCCATTTGAACTACTACTTTTGTTATACTGAAAAACTATTCATATCACTGTTACAATTGTAAACTTTTATATAAACATTCGTATATTAAAAAGAAATAAATGTTGTCTAACAGCATAATAAATGTACACATTTTATTATTATTTATTTTCATTATTACAATTCAAATTATTACTACAGTTATGTCTACAGTAATTGTTTTAATGTATTATCAAAGAGTGTTTAATTGTAAATGGTTTTTGTGTATTATTTTTATTAATTACGTCCACACAATTTTTTATATCATTTAATGCAATTTAGGAACTTTATCAAATGATAAATAAAACTTACTTTGTTAATATCACACACGGAATTTATTTCGTAACTATAGTTTCAACCTTACGAGGCCATTATCAAACGTACGGCCTTGTAAGGTTGAAACTATAGTTACGAAATAAATTCCGTGTGTGATATTAACAAAGTAAGTTTTATTTATCATTTGATAAAGTTCCTGATTCAATATGTATCACAAAGTTATGGCTTCAAGCATCCAACATATTAATGCAATTTAGGTTTATAGAAGTTAAATTATGAAAACTCTCCTTTTTTATAAAGGTACTTTTTGTCAATTGTTTTTATGAACTATTAAAAGATCTTTATTTATCGATGTGCAAAATGATTTTTAAATAAATCCACCCATTGATTACGTCTGCACAATTTTCTAAATCATTGAATGCAATTTTTGGTCATTAGAATTAAAATTATTACAACAGATCTTTTATTACTTACAGGTTTATTTATAATTGGTTGTATTGCATTTATTTCTAGCAGTGCGCAATATTTTTGTGTAAATTACTCGATCGCTTGCGTATGCACAATTTTTCAAATCACAGAATGCAGTTTTTATTCTTACAATTAAAATTATGACAGCCGTTCTTTAGTTTACAAGTAAAATTTAGTAATTATTTTTAGAGATCATCGAAGAGTGTTTGTTTTTTAGAGATACTTAATGATTTTTTATCTAGTTTCCTCTATTATTTACGTCTGCATATTCTGTCAAATTATTGAATGCTATGTTTGTTTATATATATATATATATACAATTATCTTTATTTGGACAAAACTTAATACATGGAAACAATAAATATGGATACAATACAAATAAATGGTGTTAGTCCGTCTGGGCTATAGACCTAAAGTCTTTCAGCCCTGTCTTGAATTTAAGGTGAGAAAAAGAAAGTATCTATGCTAGCTAGCTTAACTGTCCTGATGATTCGCGCAAATGAATTGATGAATTGTGAGGGGAGGATGATGATATTTAGAAGGGATATTTGGGTTTCGGGGGATACAGAATTTGGTTAATATGGGTTGGTTGTGAGGATTATTAGCAAATTTAGTACTTAAGGCTAATATACGTTGGGAAATGGGTGGGATTTGGGTGGTTTCGTATAACAGTTCATTCGAGGGGTTATGGAGTGGATTGGAAGGGTGTCGGAGTTTAGTTAGGGTTCTTAGGGCGGATCTTTCGGCGACTTGGAAGTGATAAAGGATAGATGGCCGGATTTGGGTGAAGAGGATTGCACCATAATCTAACAAGGGTCGACATATCGATTTATATATGTGTGTAGCTGTTTTAATCGATATTCCTTGCCGTTTATAGGTTATTGATCTAAAATGCCGAGCCCTTGTTTTGATTTTGTTTTTTATTGATAATGCATGGGATTTAAAGGATAGTTTTGAGTCGAATAGGATACCAAGGTATTTACAGGTGTAGGTGGGATAAATAATAGTATTGTTAATTAGGATCGTAGGGGATTGTGGAGTAATTTTGTGATAAGGGATGAATAGTTGGGATTTGGAAGGATTAATTTTGATTCGCCATTTGGAGCACCATGCTTGGATGGAGTCGAAGGAGGTTTGAAGGGATTGTTGGGCGATTTGAAGGGAGGCTGAGTGGGCAACTAGAACGGTGTCATCAGCGAAGAGCAAGGAATATTGTGAGGGATTAAAATGTGTAGGATCAGGATTAGAAATGTCGTGGCAGAATATATTGTATAGGAGAGGGGATAAGGGAGAACCTTGGGGGACACCTTGTAAAATTGCAAAGGGCTGGGAAAGCGATTGTTTAACTCTAACTTGACAGGATCTATTGGAAAGGAAGTTGTGTATAAGGATTATTAAATGATGAGGTATTTTTAGTAGGAAACATTTATATAGGAGTCCAATATGCCAAACTGAGTCGAATGCTTTTTGAATGTCTAAGAAGAGTATAGCTGACTTTTGCCCTTCAAGGTGTTTAGTTTGCATATTGGACGTAAGGATGGTGAGAGGAAGTATTGTAGATTTTTTGGGAATAAAGCCAAACTGATAGTCAGGGATGGAGTTGATTGAGATTTGAAGGAGTTTTTGTTTGATGAGGGATTCAAAGAGTTTACCAATTACAGGAAGTAGTGTAATGGGTCGGAAGCTGGAAATAAGTGTGGGATCATTTTCAGGTTTGGGGATGCAAATAATTATACCGTTTTTCCATTCGGTAGGGAAATATTGGTTGGAATAGCAAAAGTTGAAAATTTTTAAAATAAACGTGTGGATTTCATGAGGGAGTTTTTTAAGGATTGATCTGGGAATTTTATCATGACCTGGAGAGGAGTTTTTACCAGAGTGTAAAATTGAAAAATAATCTGTCTCGTCTAATGAATCGTCGTTTGGAGGAGGTAATGGAGACTTGTCAAATGAAGCGTACCAGTCATTAACTAAATTAAAAAAGTCTTCATCGTAGCCATTATTGTCTGTTGGTTTAAATGTGGATTTTAACTGTCCTGCAAAGGCTGTTGCAATTTCTAGATCGTCAGTCAGTATGGAACCGTCGGTTGGGTGTTTAATATTGGTTATGTAGTCAGATTTTCTGTATTTTGTCAGTTTTTTAATTTCCGTCCAGTACGTCTTACCTTGCATTTCATTAATTTTGTTACATGTTTCTGTCCATTTATGTTTTTTAAATTCTAAAATTAGGATTTTGATTTCTTTATTTAGTTTATTAAATTTTTGTCTGAGTGAACTGTCGTCGTAGAATTTAATGTCTCTGTAAAGTTGTCTTTTATATTTCAAAAGTCGGAGGATAAATTTAGGAAGGGGGTATTTATAGAACTGTTTTTTTATTTTAGGAGTATTAGTTAAAATTGATTGGGATAAGGAGTGGTTAAACTTTGCAATAATAGTGGGATTTATGTCTTGTTCGTTTTGAAAAATTGTCATTATGTCCTTGGCTACTTTATCAATATTACAGCTCTGGTAATGGAAAATATATTGAGGTGGAGGAGGTGCGGGGAGTGATTGGGTATTTAAATCAAACTGGATGGATAAGTGGTCAGAGCATAAATCAGGGATAAGTGAAATAGAATGAATCAGTGGACGGATGTTGGATGTGCATAGGATAATGTCGGGTGTAGATGATTGGGATTCGTTCATTATGAATGTTGGAGGTGTTTGGATTTGGAGGAAATTGGAGTTTGAACAAAAATTATGGATATGTCGGGATTTTCTGCTATTGACGTTAAAGTCACCAATAATTAATGAATAATCAAACAATGAAGCTTTTGTAAAAATTGTATCGTCAATAGCAGAATTAGGATGGATATAAACAAGGAATATATGAAGGGTTATATTGTTAATAGGAAGGGTAAAATGGAGGCATTCATTTAATGGATTATTGATGCGGGGGGGATTGGCTTTACCAAAGGGAATTGACGGGTGAAAGGATGCGATGGAACCTCCTCGTTGATATGAGTTGCTAATGGTTGAAGGGATTTGTAAGCTTCTCCAATTATTAAAATTAAATTGATTTTTGGTTTTTGTTTCAACGAGGAGGTTTACTTGGATGGGATTATTTGATAAATAATGGAATAGGAGTTGGGATTTGTTATGAAGCGAATTGATGTTTGCATATAGGAAACGTATATTAGCCATCGATAACCTGCACATTTGCGGTGCTTACTCCTGCTGTTGGGGCGACTGTTGGGATAATATCGGGATGTTTCAGGTCAAACATGACGATGAACATTCGATTTCCTGAAAATGAAGCATGTGTGTCGATACTGTATGATTCGATGAATCGACGGTGCAGCTTTTTTAACAGTTCGTTTCTGTCCGTAGCTGAAGGCTTATTAATTTCAGTGGCGTATGTGTCAAGTATAAAGTCGTGCAATGTGAATGATTTGTGAACGCGACTGTTTTTCAGTGATTTGTCAATGTCTGCTGATTTTTTATTAGTCAATTGTATTCTAACATTCGGTAATCCTTCAATTGGTTTAATAGGGCGTTGTTTACATTTCATCGACCATGCAGCATGGCCCTCCTCCTTGCAGGACGTACATCTTTCGGGTTGTGTTGTTTTGCAAGATGCTGTGCTATGGTTTCCGGAGCATTTTCCACATTTGATTTCACTCGTGCAATCTCTTGTGGCGTGAGTGAACAAGTTGCATTTACTGCATGGTACGGGTATAGGTGCGGGGGCAGTACTTTCGACTACAGGGTATACTTTACACATGAAAGGGAATTGTCTTTTCAGTAGGCTACAGTAAGCTTCATGTGATGCCGTTATTATCCTGATCATCCTTGTTTTTTCGTTTGTGGCGCGGGAGATGATTCGTTTGCAGTAGCGATGAGTGATTCCCATTTTGGTGAGTTCGTCGCTAATATTTTGCTCATTTATTTCGGGCTCGACGGATTTTATTATACAGCTGTATGATATTGATGGCTCGCGTTTTTCTGGAGACGCAGTCGAGGCCGCGACCGAGTGTTTTTTTATTACTTTTTCGGCTTGCAGTGTGTTTAATTCATTTATCAGTTTCTGTTTCTCGGCGTTGGTTTTAATAATAAATCCCAGTTTAGTTTTAATTATAATCGCGGTTTGGTCAAATTGGCGACTGTGCCATATTTGGGCCATTTGCACGCGGCTTAGATCGTGTGTTGTGGTAAATGTGAATGCGTGTCGGTATTCTGTTTTTGTGTGTGACGACAGGCTGAGTGCGGTGGTAGTGTTGGTTGTAGTAGCAGTGATAACAGTAGGGGTAGTAGTGGTAGTAGTAGAGGTACTTTTGTTGTGCGGTCTTTTAGTTTTTTGTGTTACCTCGGATGAAGAAGTGTAGGCCGATGTGTCGGATTCGGATTGGCGTGGCCGTCCTCTTCCGCGCTTCTTAGGGGTCTTAAACTCCTCCTCGGAGTCGGAACCCATGGTGTGGGGTTGGTGGAATTACCACTATTAGAATAAACACACTTGTTGCTGAACAACGATAGTTTTAAGGTAAAACACGGATCACTAAGAAAACTCTGGAGCGTACGTGCGCACAGTAAGGCGACTAGCAAGCGAGAGGTATGTTTGTTTATTTTTACAATTTAAATAATAATTATAATTCTATGCAGGTGAAATTTGGGTTTTGTTTTAATAGATTATTAAAAAGTTTTTAGAGTGCAGAATGATTCTTAAGTAAACTCCTTGATTAATAACATCTGCTCAATTGTCGAAATCACTGAATATATTTTTTCCATTAAAATTATAATTATGAAAACAGTTTGTTTTATTTATAACTGGATTTTAGGAAATTGTTTTTACGGATAAAGATTGTTTATTCATAGATATCCGAAAATAATTTTAAGTACATTTCGTTATTATTAATGTCTGCACTATAATTAAAACTCATTGATGCGATTTTTGTTTTTAGAATTTAAATTTTGACAATAATCCTTTTTTTACAGATACATTTTATGTTTATTAAGAGGAAATTATTAATAGATAATTTTCAAATAAATTTAACTATTTATTACGCCTGCGCTATTTTTCTAATCATCACAGAATGCAATTCTTGTTCATACAATTCAAACTATGACAACAGTTTTTTTTGTTTACGAAAATTTTTTGGTTATTATTTTTGTGGGTTATCAGAGGAATGAGGAATGTTAAATTATAGATGTACGAAATTATTTTTAACTAAACTCAATTAGTATTCACATCTAAAGACAAACGTTTTCTCAATTAGTTTTCTTTGGACAATTTTTTTAAAATAATTGAATGCTGTTTCCTTTCTCATAATATTAATTTGGAAAACAGTTTTTTTTGTTTATAGATAATTTTTAGTAATTAGTGGAATGTTCTCAAGGGACCTCAAAACAGATATTTCCGTTTAATAAGATGTAAAATCCATCAAATATTAGCAATTAAAGTTACTATTAATGTGTAGGGTGGGTGGCGTTCTATTCAATGAAATGAATTACAAAACTTTTTGAATTAAAAAGAAATTAAAAAGCTAGATTTTTTGAGTGAGTAAATTGGTAAAATTTGATGCATGATGGGTGGGCAGACTTTAAGTCAAAAGTAGATAGGATAAGATATAGAAATTCCTTTATTGTTAAACTAGAATTTGGATTTTGTTTTATTTTTTATTACATGAAGAGTTTTATTGTTTTTAGCAAAAAAAACATCAACGATTAGCAATTAAAGTTATCTAGTGTATGTAGGGTGGGTGGGTGGCCTCTATCCCACCCTTCAGCCAGTAAAACATAATCGAGGGTTTTAGTTGAAAGTTGTAAAATGTAAACAAACACAAAATAATTGCAGTTTTTAATTGATGTGTTTATACAAATATTTCAAATGATTTTTGATGATGACTGGAGGGTGGAATAGAGGCCACCCACCCACCCTACATATACATCTTAACTTTCATTACTGATCGTCTCTCGGATTGAAGTAAAATTAATTACAAAACTTTTCAAATGATAAAATTTTAGAGGGAGGAAATTAATTAAATTTGTATGCTTGTAGTCCACCCACCCATCGACTTTAAATCTAATTAGTTTAGCTACAGAAGTCATTTATATTTAAACTTAAATTTGTATTATATTTTTTTTTATTATATACTAGGTTTTAATGGGGTGGATTGGTAATTAAAGTCTTCCATAATTGTTTTATCAGTTTCCTGACATATGTTTCGAATAATTACTTGTCATTTTCAAAGGTGTATTATGATTACTGAAAAAAAAAGTGCTCTAACCTTATATACTTTAACATGCAGTGTCTAAAATTTAAATTGTGCCTAAAATGTATGAAAATAATTTGTCTAAATAAATCTACGGAAGCCAAGATAGCAGTAAACAAAGCGACTACCTTTTGGCTGGAACTAGAAAATAGAAAATGATACACGAGAAGATATAACCTAGGACAACAGCTAAAGGTGATGCATACAGAATTGCTAAAAAGATATGATAACATTACATTTGATCTTTTCTCTGCTAACGTGCGTACTATTATTGATACACAAATTCACATTCACTATAAGAATCAACAGAAAAAACTCGAAAACTTAAAGCGTCGAAAACCAAAAACAAAAGCACATTCTAACATAGATCATATTTTCAATTTTCATCCAAGGATACAAAACTTAACAGATGTTGAATTCACATGACCAGAAATACTCGCCACACTGCAAGAACACAAAGACACATTTTGAAGCTTTAGCCGTAGATACCGAAATTGCTTTAAAACGTGCAAATAACAATACTACAATAGAAAAAGCAAGTTTTGCTAGTATAATAAAACATGACTTCAAGATTCAACAAAACCGAAATTTAGATTGTATAGATATTAAGGAGTTGAAGTTAATCAAATCAATAAAAACTAAATGTGAAAATCAATTAACTATTTGTAAAGCAGATAAAGGAAACACAATCACCATTCTAAAAAAAATAGATTATATAAACAAAGTACAAGATAATGACTTCATCGAATTAACTAAAGATCCAACCGCAGACACACAAAAATCTTTCGCCGCACTTTTAAATTACTTTGGTAAATTTTCGTAAGTGAAATATTTATTTTGCCGTTCGCACTTTTAAATGATTGCAAAGATGTTATTAGTAAAAAACAGCAGTACAAGTATAAGGAAATGGAGCCTAAAGCCACGGTTTTATATGGAATGCCAAAAATACATAAAGTTAACATCCCAATCCGTTTAGTAATTTCATATAATAACGCACTTACTTATAAAATAGCAAAATTTCTCAACGCCTTACTCCCAACCATAATCCAATGCAATTCAAGATTTTTAAAAAGGAACTCAATGGAATTTGTAGAAAAAACTAAACAAGTTCACATTCCACAAAAACACATTTTAGTATCCTTTGATGTCAAAAGTTTGTTCACGTGCATTCCAATAGATGAGTTGAAGAAACTAATAGAAATGAAGATAATAACTAGCGATCATGAGTCTAAACAAAAAATATTACAACTCCTATTTTTTGCATCGACTCTAATTATTTCCAATTCAACCATCAATTTTATAAACAAAAAGGAGGTCTGGCTATGGGATCACCATTATTACCATTGATGGCAGAATTATGCATGGCATTTTTTGAAGAAAAACTATTCAAATGTATTAAATTAAAAGCTTTTCTATTCTAGTTTTTAAAAATGTTCCATCTCACCTCGTTTTTTAAATATTCTATATAGGGAAAGTAAAAAATCTTTATTCAATTTACTATCGACGTGATGAATATTGAATAAAAAACTATGATTATTAATAATAAAAAGTGTATTTTCAATAGCTAGCTGATGTTTTTCTTATTTGAATTTTCTTGTACAACATAAATGTATCCACTATAAAAGATAATTCACATTGTACTTATAGAGAGCTTACATAAATGAAGGAATTCAACCGCAGTATTACGATCCAGCATCAATAACAAATTCGCAATAATCGGATTTTCCACCGAGGCGTATCTAATAAACTGCCGCAGCGAGGTTTCTTAAATACATAAAAGCTTCCCCGCTCGGTGCAACGCAATGCACGTGATTTTCGAAAAATAAGTAACCGTAATTAAAAGAAACGAATCCTCAGTTCGGTGAACGTAAATAAAATTTCCGCTGCATCCGCACACACAAAGCCGAATCGCGAGGGTCTTTAGTGGCTGTTGCCTAGGTCGTATATATTTTATGCACTATTATGCTGTAGGGCTTTACACATCAGGGACATAAGACAAATCAGGCCGTGCAGCTCCAACACAAGCTATTATCTGGGGGAAACGCACAGTAATCTAAACCTGAGATCATTCCATCCGCTGTTTACAATTAATTTACTAAACAAATTTCCGTCTATCAGCCATTGATCTCGACAGCTAACTAGATGTATGCGCGCATTGACTTGAAATTATAGCGAGAATTAATTGCTGATCTAATTAAGTCACGCTATATTTTTATACCTAAATAGTGGTCTTATTATAAACGTATATCAAAATGAATAATGGATATCACATATATAAAATGACAAACGTAAACGGCGGTGACTTTGTATTCTCTGTCCGGAACAGAAAATAAAACGTATATAAATGTGTTGTTACGACACCCGAAATTAATTAACGCTGCGTACGTGTCCTAAATGTTTAAAAATCCCGAATTCCATCGGAAGATATAAAAGTATACCGCTGACGGTAGAAAGTATTCTCTAGGGTGAAAGTAAATTTAGTCTATACAAAAAAATATTCAATTAATTAATTGATTATCTAAAAGATTACTTAATCCAAACCGATGGTGAATTTAAAATATTTAAAAAAATATTTTCTCACTATTAATTATTATTAAAATATTTTCTTTTATAGTTGATGCTTGAAGTCATTACTTAGTGATACATTTGATAACAACAAAGTGAACATTTTCTTATGGAATCTTTTACAAATGATTATCGAATTCAGAAATTTTGAAAGATCCCAAATAAACTACGTTTTATAAATATGCATTGCATTCATTAAATTTTGAAAATAGTTAATACCTACTAATATTATTTACATTTACAGTCGTAAAGATACAAATAGTATATCAATTATAATTTATTAAAATATTTTAGTTGAATTTCTATAATATTTTAATAATATTATTAATAAAAACTGACGGATATTTTTTCATTGTGAAAATTTAATTTTCAGAAATGAGTGCGTTGTTGCGGCGTTTTGTGTAATTGCCTGTAATTTATTAAAATTATTCATCGCATTTTACCTACCAATTATTGTGCGATAAATTAGCGACGCGTCGGTGCATGCTAAAATATTTATTTATTTCATATGCATTATGCAGAAAATTATTGCCACTATACTGAATACCACTTTGGATAATTATTTATGTACATTTTTCGTGTCTATATTTTCATTTAATTTATTCGTTTTATTGTACAAATAACAACAAAGTGATTCCTTTCTTTAAGAGGATAGCAAAAATGTATAAATATTAACAATTTAAGTTAACAATTTCTGAGAATTTTACAAGCTTTCAGTAATAAAAAGCGCACTCTGTTCTCATTTTGCTATTTGAAAATATAAAGAAAATCTGTTCAGACCAATTGACTGCTTTTACTAAACAAAAAAATCACGAAAGATGACAGATTGAAGAAGACATTTTTTGAATGTTTAATTGTGGAGGCCTTTACTTTGTGGTACATCTTGAATATACTGGAGAGAGAAAACAGTTTTGCTTTACCACTTTTTATTTAACTTTATTTAAGTATACGTGACGTCCTGTTTTCTTTCTCCAGATAATTTTTTAATATTTTAAGTTTTCCTAATTAACTATAGCATCGTGAAAGAATAATTGCTCTAATATTTTAGAACTCACATAAAACTTTTTTGAAATTAAAAGGTAAATAAGATAAGGCAAATAGGAAAACAAGTTGAAATTTTTTCTTAATCTGATGATAAAATTGCTGAAAAATTTATAAAATTTGAAGCCAAATTACTAAAATGAAAACTCTTCAAAGAAAATTTTGAAATTCATAAATATGATAAAGATGTGAAAGAAAGTCTTCTAATTCAAAAACTTTTTGAAGAAAATTCGCGTAAGCTGAAATTAAATCTGCTAAACAAATTAAACGTAAATTGCTTTAAAAGTCCAAAATTACCAAGAGTGAAATTCTAGAAAACTCTGATAAGAAAACTCAAAGCAAACTCTCAGAGGTTTCAAAGAAATATCACGAAAGAAAAATTACAAAGCAAAAAGTTTTTGAAAAATCAAATACATCAAAATTATAGAAATCCCCAATGGAAACCAATAGAAAATTCTAAAACCTTCAAATATAGAGAAGCTGAAAACTCCGATCTATCTATTAGTTAAAAGAAGAAAGCAAAATTCTGGAAAATTCGAAAATTTGAAGGACAATTTGTTATAAAAATTCAAAAAATCTTGGATTCTCAAAAGAAAAAAATTGGAATTAAACCTTCTTATAGAAATGAATAATGAAAATTGCCTAAAAATGAAAGAACTGTTACCGAGAAGATTCTAGAAAACTCCGAGAGAATAATAGTTAGGGCCTGCACAGCTTTTAAATATGTCCCTGAAAACTGGAGAAAACTCAAAATATTATTTATACCCAAACCAAGAAGGGAATCATTCAGACCGATTAGCCTCAAATCGTTTATGATCAAATGATTTTAAAAACCAAATCGGCACTCCACTATTTGGTTACTCATATTTGAAAAAACGTTTTTCAACAGCTTAGGATAAGCTTGTCTAAGGCTCAATACTCCAGTCGCACTTGAGTGGATAAAACAGATGAAACGAAGTTTACAAGCATAGGAAAACTACCATCTTCTCTTCTGTAGAACATAGTGAGTGGCGATATGCTAAGGAAACTAAATTAATTTCGGCAAGTTACTGAGTAACTTCGTGCGAATGTCGGCGATCTGGTCTGCACTTCTGACATATAGCGGCTGCAACGTGACTCCCTCATGTTCCCTGATGAATGTTCTCGAGATATCTAAGTGTTTCTTGCCCTTCGTTATCCGACCATCACTCGTCTTTTTCAACATATGTATGGCTCACTGATTGTTGATGAATAAAGGGGTGAGTTAATAAAGATTGGGTAGACCCACCTCCTTGTACATCAAGTTGCTGCTCCTTTCTGATGCGACGAATTTAGCAGACGTCATCAATGCCCGACACGGCTGCTCAATACTCAGCCTCTGCCGTAATGGCCACCAGTCCACATTACTGGTCCTCCACGTATCATGAGTATTCCGGTGGTTGATTGCCCTGAAAAACTGTTTTCTAAATAAACCGAGTCAGTATATGCAAACATGACATTAATCGATCATAGAAGACGTTCCTTTCAGGTACTGAAAAATGTGCTTCACCATTTTCCAGTGGCTGTTCATAGGTCGACTTTTAAATCTGTTCCTCATGTAGTTTACAGGGAAGCTCAGATCTGGCTGTGAGATGTTACTCAGATAGAAAAGACTTCCCACAGCTTCACGTTATGATATAAAGTTCGATGGCTGGCTCATCGTTTGCTTAATTTTTAAGGTCGGTAATCATCCCTCGCTCTATCAGTTTGTACGTAGTACTGCAGTTGCCAACGTTGTAGCGATATATGATTTGATAAGCATACTTTTGTTGATTTATGAAGATACCACTTGGTTGATCTTCAATTTGCATTTCTAGGTACGACAGTTTTTTTCGGAAATGTCTTGTCAAAGGTGATCAAAACTTTTCATTCAGTCTGTTAAGTATCCTTTACATGTCGTTGGTGTATATTGATGCATTCAGCCTATCATCAACAAATAGCACTATCAGGATTGTCTTGTCCTAATTGTAATAGATGCACGAGTCGTCATCGGTACGAGCTTGAGAGATTTCAGTTTTTGGGAACTTGATTTAGGCCGTAGAGACCCTTTTTCAGTCTGCACAATCATCTGGTTCTATCATCAAAACCCTCCGGCTGCACCATATATGTTTTTTCCTCCAAGCTTCTATCCAGGAAGGCTAATTTCATTTTATCGATGTGGAAATATTTAGAATTAGTCGATAGAGTCGTAACTGGTCACTGGACTAAAGGTTTATGAGTAGTTAACTCTTTCCATCTGCTCGAATCTTTATACGACCAGTCTTGCCTTGTACTTGCGATCCTGTTTTTCACGTAGAACTCTGGTGGTTGCACGAGTTCCCACGTTTTCATCCTAATAAGCGAGTTGAACTCCTCATTCATTGCTGCTAGCTAGATTGGTTTCTTTAGTGCTTCTTGTACTGGTAAACCCTACATTTCTCTAGAGATGGCGGTGTCCTCTTGAAGTCCTTCCTGTGACTGTATCTGCTTGGAATTCTCAGGTTCCTGCGGTCACGAAGATTCCACTTGTTGAACTGGTTCTACAAAGTCTTCTGAAGTATCGTCGAACTCGTTGCCATTGAGACATTTCACCATCTATGTCCTGATGACGGTGATACAGTTTGGGTTCACTCTCCTGTATTTCAGCTGGCTCCTCGCTTCTGTCTTCCATCCTGGCGTTGCTCGACTCAGATTTATCGTCCTCGTAGAATAGGACATCCACGGAGCTAACTATGTCCCGTTGGTCTGGAACATACACCCCGTAGCAGGGTGAGTTTATGTCGGATCCAACGAAGATTCCTTCTCTTGATTTCCTTGAAATTTTTGTCCGCTTGTGGTGTGGGGTGAGAACATAGCAGGAACATCCAAACTTTATCAATTTGTTTACGTCAACCTGGCTCCCAAACCATAGCTGTGCAGGACTATGATTAGCCTGCGAGCTTATACCTGTTTGATTTAGTGTGAAGACGGCATATGAAATGGCTTAGGTCTACAGATTTTGGTTCAAATTGTCCATGTGGATGGCTGACCTTGCAGCTTCCACAATTGTCCTCATTTCTTCATTCTGTTGCGATGTGTATGCCCTGATTTTGCTGTGAAAAATTCCCAGTTGCTCTAGAAGTTTCTGCACAGCAGCATTCTTGGTTTCTGCCCCGTTGTCTGACTTGATACATTTCACGCTTCTTCCGAACTGGTTTTCGACCAACTTAAAAAACGGTTCCAATTTTCGTTCTGCTTTGCCCTTGATCCTCAAGAATTAGACGGTCCCAAAATGTGAAGGATGGCGTGTTCAATTCCCTTAAATCGACTTGCACCAGATTCAATATTTGCTCAATGAATAGAGAGTGTCCTCAACATAGTGGTAAAATAGTAAACAGGGAAAATCCTATTAAGACGGAGCTGATGCTGTTTACCAACGAAGAGAAACCGGACAGAATTAAACTGTCCAGGATATTCAACAACTCTTCGTCTTCACACTTCACAGGTGAAAAATCGGGAATTATCCTAGATCTTAAATTGAAATAGAGTAATCATCTTCAAATCAAAGTACAGAAGGCATTGAGAGATCATGGGCAGTACTACCCAGAATCACCAAGTATGGCCTAGTGTTAAACTTGAAACTGCTACAGCATATGTAAGATCTTGCACGTATGCCAATCAGCAATGGAGGCGTTATTACCAGTTTTGCTATCTTCACACATCCCAAGAACTCATCAAGACTGGTAAACGAATGTGTTATGCCACTGGGGATGGCATCTGTAGATAAACAGAATTGCAATATTGCGTCAAACACAAGAGGGAACGATAGGGCGCAAAGCAAGTTGAAAGAACGACTCCACTTGTGCTCATTTCGGAAACACAATACGAATACCCAATGCTAAAATTGCCCAATATTGTGTTAATCTATCGAAGTTAAACCTATAATCACTGAATGTCTTTTGTCAATAAGGCCAATGTCCCTGCGTTATATAATCTAATATGCGAAAAGGGGATTGTTAATCAGAATTGAGAGAACTAACAATAGTGCCCTTTGCACCTTGCTACTAGTTATCGTCCAGCTTCTTTGAATTGCTTCTTCAGTAATGTGTGACACTAACTTATCATTTTAATTATACTTTATGATTTCAATTTTGGTGAAGAAATTCACTTGTTATGTTCCATATTGTTTCTTTTATTTTCAGTTTCCTGACACGTGTTTCGATCATACTCGATCATTTTCAAAGGTGTAATTACATATCTGATTCCATCAAGAGGGTAGCTCAATAAGTATCAACTATATGATTTCATCAGTATTTGCAAAATTTTCTACAAACTCTTAATACTGACCAACACTTATGCCCAACTAGTTTTCATTTTTGTCTTCAGGACCAACTTATCCTTGATTTTGATAAATACAAAAAAATCATTTAAATTATGCACAGCTATGAAACAACTGACAAAATTCAACTATAATCTAATTAGATTTTTTACAATCTTTTATCAAACTTCTTAGTACTATTAGATCGATTACTTTTGATGAGTTTTCTTACATCATAAAACACGAATCGAATCTCTCTTTTCAACGACGAAATCTAGTTTAATTTGATAACATAAAATTCAGGTAATAAAAAACATTAAAGAAAAAATCCTTTATTTTAGTTTTAATTCACAGGAACAAATACATTCAATTTACAAACTTATACACAAAGCTATTTCAATTTGTTTTACACATTCTTTTCCTTAAAAAATGATGGTAAAAATCAAAAGGCCGTATCCAGGATATTACTTCTGAATATTACTTTTTTTCGGCTTTGAAATCCTTCAGACGATCCGCACGTGCTCAGCCTTATGAGTATAAATGTCCCCTTTCTATACATCACCACCGACAGTTAAAATTTAACGGCTTACCATTCAAATAAATGATTGATATACTCTATTTTATTAAAATCAAAATTTTATTGTTGAATAAATAACCAATAAAGCTACAAAGAAATTTATTAAATAATTAAAATCGTATTTATTATTTTACGTATCTGTAATAATAATTAACTACAATTTATTTAAAAATTAATATTAACATTATAATTTTTATTAAATTATTTCTACCGATAAATTTATTTGTGTTCATTTAGGATGGACGGGTTATTAATAACGTGGGGGTATATAAAAAATAACGATGTGAGATTAAACGTAATTTTAACCGTTGGATGGATTACCGCCATGCTACATTAATTGATTATGATACGACGGCTGGTAGTCAGTTGTTGCCCGGCGGAGCCACCATAAACGCCGCCAGGCTTATCTCCATCTAATTGAGATATACACATTACGCGATGAATATGCATGCCATGAATTTACCGTCGTTTATGGCAGTGTTCATTAGCATTCATCATGGTCGCGCTCTCTTGTCTTATAAATGGTACATTTAGCCACCCAAATCAAGCACACGTCGATAAATTAAACATAAATTAACGTTCGATTTTTTTTATTAAACGCAATAAATTCATACATTCACACAAAACCTTCCTCTTCTTTATACATAAACAAACAGACGAAAAAAATATAGCAATATCCAATGCTGAAATACCAATGGCCATTCTGAAATACTCCACTTAGGGGATCAAAGGGTCGATCTTTTGTGCATCCGAAGATTGAGCGGGTGAACTTTCCTTCGGAGACAGACCATCCGCAAATAATACAGAGAAAAAAAGCTCGATACTGATGAATACATGCAAAACTTACGTTTATTAAATTCCTCATTTAATAATACGCCAGGAGGGAATATTTGCATTGATTTTATCCATTATTATGTGTCTTTGATGAAAAATTGATGTATTTTTTTTTAATAATTCAAACGAACTAATTATGTAAGCAATTTGGATCTCATCGAATAGCTCGAGATAGCGAGGAAGACGCCGGAAGGCGTAACGGAGCGGATATAAGATTTTCGGCGCGGCTTGCTCCCGCATAGCGGAGCTAGTTTATAATGATTATTTAGGGCGGGCACAAAGGGCCCTTCGAGAGTTGCCTACTACTACTAAACTAGTGCAGCGCAGTGCACGGTGTATGGCCTGTGGGGAGGGGGAGGGGGTGTGCGACGAGGCAGGGTATATAATCAGAAGGGCCTATTCCGCCGCACTTCCTTTCTGACGCTGAACTTAGTCTCGTGTCTTGGTCCGACGGGGAAATATATTTCATTCTTCCTTTATACTAGAGGCCGGATTATGTTTTAACTCACTAGACGCTCGTCCTCCTCTCTTCATCCACCCGTTTTAAGCTTGATTCAGTGGATCTTGTCCCGCCGCCCCACGCACACTACATTTCACATCTGAGATATAAACTATGCCCAGAAAGTTGAACAACAAAATCTCCCATGCTGGTACAGTTAACAAGTATGTGTATATACTGTTTCGCCTTTGATGATACGTTATTGATTCATCATCACTGTTTCCAAGACGTTTAATTGAACAAGGTCAGTGACATATAGTAGTTAAAAGAAATGCAAAGTTCAAATAGTTATATATAAGCAAAAAGTGTATAACGTTGAATAAAGCACTTTTGAACAAAAATTTGAAACAACATTCTTAAACTTATTATCATCTTAACGTAACTCAAGGAATCCAAACACTCCACAACTTGATTTTTTGTTGAAAAATTGTAACAATAGTTTCGACAACGAAGTAGTTTAGAGATTACCAAAAAAAATATTTGTTTGTTGGATAACAAAATAATAAATATAGTAAGCAAATTGCTGCAAAATTAATATACTAAAAAAAAGTAATCTAGAAATTTTAAAGGCAACTTTTAGAATATTCTGGTACAATTAAGCAAATTTCATGAAAAATTTAAACAATAAAATAATACTCAGTTCTATTCCATACCTCACTTGTTTATTAAGTGTTAAATGTACATTTCGTTCACAAGATAATAGACAAGTGAAGTAAGGAATACAACTAAGGGTAATTTTTATTTATGAAACACTTAATGTTAATTCAAAAAATGAATAGGTAGAGCAGAATAACTAGAAATAATATTATAAAACTAAAAGAGACAGTTCTGAAAATTATAAAACTGTTAAAACAAATTTTCGAAATTCATTCAAGAATGATTTTATTTCTCCGTAATTTTTCAGTGTTGAAACATGTAAGAAATATTACTGTAAATAAGTACCTTAGAGTGATTTGAAAAAAAAAATATGATCAAACCTAAATTCTTGGAGGAAAATTCAGGAAGTTAGAAGTAAAAAAAACTTAAAATATTTTAAAATTTTTGTTTCAATAAAGGAGGAAATTTAGAATTTTTTTTTAGGATAAACAAATGGAGAAACTATCTGAAACCCAGAAATACTGCAAAAAATTTATAAAAATTTGAGTTAAGAACAGTAGAAAATTTACAATAATAAAATAATAAATGCAACAAAAACAACCAACCAAAAAAGTTTTCTGTCAAAGAGTTACGATAAAATGATTTAAAAATAAGTACAAAATTCTCGAGAATAAAACAAAAAAATTAATTTAAGCAAAATTGTAAATATTCTGGAATCATTATTATTAATTATTATTTCTCATCTTTTCACCTGTACATATTTCTTCTCTTCATGTATTTATCTATTTATCTATATATCTATTTATCAAATTATCCATTAACATATCCATCTATTCCTTTATTTATCTGTTCATATATTCATCTGCCATCTATCATCTGCCATGTACTATGTATAATCTTTACATATTTTTACAAGCATTTGTCAACTATCATAGTTTTCTATGATTATTATTAATAATTATTTTTAGTCATCTTACATCTACTTATCAGTCTTCTGTTTATCTATTTATTTATTCATATGTTTATCTCTTCATCTATTCATCTATTAATCTATTAATCTATTCATCTATTCATCTATTCATCTATTCATCTATTCATCTATTCATCTATTCATCTATTCATCTATTCATCTATTCATCTATTTATCTATTAATCTATTCATCTATTCATCTATTCATCTATTCATCTATGCATCTATGCATCTATGCATCTATTCATCTATTCATCTATTCATCTATTCATCTACTCATCTATTCATCTATTCATCTATTAAACTTTTAATCTATTAAACTATTAATCTATTCATCTATTCATCTGTGCGTCTGTCATATATCATCTGACATCTGTCTTCAGCTATTTTTCATCTTGACATCTACCAACTCATATTTGTAAACTATCATATTTGTCTTCTATTATTATTTTATCTGTCATCTGCCAACTGTTTATCTACCATCTATACATCTTCTACTAGCAACTGGCAATTATTATATTTTTCTATTATTTATATAACAATAATAATAATAATTATTATTAAATAATGTAATAATCATATTATTTGTCATATGTTTATCTGTCAATCTTTCAGCTGTCATCTGCCATCTGTTATCTATCATCTTCACGTCTGTCAAATAGCATTTGTCAATTAAACTATTATTATGAAGTATTATTCGTCATCTGTCATCTGTTATCTATTTAATTGTTCATGAGCTTATCAATTTATCTGCTTATTTGTTCATTTGTTATTCTGGCATCTATTATGCATATATGATATGTATCTGTTCATCTATTAATCTGATTATTTGTTCATTTGTCTTATTGTCCAATTTTTCATTTGTTCAATTATCCCTTTGTTTTCTTGTTTATCTATTTTTCTGTCCATTACATCATCTCTTTATCTGTCATCTGTCACCTGTCATCAGTTATCTTTTTACATCTAACAAATAGCATTTATTTATTATTAATTATTATTTGTCATCTGCCATTTGAATTCTGTCCATCTGTATCTGTAATCTTTTCATCTTTTCTTTGTTCATGCGTTCATTTGTTCATTTTTTCATTTAGAAATTTGTTCATTTGTTCATTTGTTCATTTGTTCATTTGTTCATTTGTTCATTTGTTCATTTGTTCATTTGTTCATTTGTTCATTTGTTCATTTGTTCATTTGTTCATTTGTTCATTTGTTCATTTGTTCATCTGTTCATTTGTTCATTTGTTCATTTGTTTACTTGTTTATCTATTCATGTGTTTATCTGTCAACTGTAATCTGTAATCTGTCATGTCATCTGTCATCTGTTATGTGTGATGTGTTATCAGTCATCTGTCATCTCTCATTTGTCATATGTCATGTGTCATCTGTCATCTGTCATCTGTCATCTATCATCTGGTTGTCTGTCATATGTTTATCTCTGCATCTTTTTATATTATTATCTATTTATATAAAATGTATTAAAATCCTTTAGTTCGTTGTAGAAAATTAAATAATAAATTTAAAAATACGAAAACATTTCGTGAATCTACAACAATGAGTCTTACTAAGACTACAAAACAAATTAATTTGAAACAACTACTTCTCTAGCTAATACTTCGACAGACATTGAATAATACAAATTAATTTGCGTGTTACAAATAGTACAACTATTAAAGCAACACTAATTTGAATGGAATTATTTCTGCTGAATAAACTAATAAATGAAATCATTCTTCTTTCTAGTTGTCGAGATGTCCAAAAAGTTTAATTTGTTCTCTTCTTCTACTTCCATTGTAAATTGAATTTTGTGGTTTAACTGATTTAGTTGAGCTAGAAAAGTATCTAGTTGTCTTCTAGTACCGGTCCAAATGCAGAAAATATCATCGACATATCTGCACCAAAAGAAGACGTTCGACATTAGGTTGGATGTATGTGTGGATAATATTTCTTCAAAGTGTTTCATATAAATTTCTGCAATTAGTGGTGATAAGGGCGATCCCATTGTTAATCCGTCTTTTTGAATGTAATATTCGTTATTGAATTTAAAATAGTTTTGGTTGAGGCAAGTGTTGATTAAAGCAAGTATTTCTTTTGGGTTTGGATGTTTTGTATCTATTATTTGTTGTCGAAGAATTGTTTTGACTTCTTGCACGGGTATAGACGGGAAGAGATTTTTAACATCAAAGGACACCAAGATGCTGTTGTTTGGTAATTCCAGATCCTTTGTTCTGTTCACAAATTCTAGGGAGTTTTTGACTGAAAATTTGGATGTACATTGGAAAAGGGAAGGTAGGTGAGTGTTTAGAAAGGAACATATTTTGTATGCAGGTGCATTCATGTTGGGGACCACGGCACGTATAGGAAAATTATGTTTGTGAATTTTGATTAAGCCGTATAAGGTGGGGGCACTTAGGTTCATCGCTTTGTATCGGAATTTGTTTTTAGGGTCGATGATGGACGGAGCGTTTTTTATATTTTCTATTATTTGTTTTTGAAATTTATCGGTAGGGTCCTTTTGCAGTTTATTAAAGTTTTCGCTGTCCAAGAAATCATATACTTTCGAGATGTAATCTTCTTTTTTGAGGATGGTAATTGTGTTTCCTTTATCAGCTTTTGCGATTATTATGTCTTCGTTCTTGCATTTTGATTGAATAGCCTTAATCGTTTTCCAAATTTTGGGAGTTAATTTTGGTTTATTGCGGTGGAAATCTTCTTTGATACTGTTGGTTAGATTATGCTTCTGTATCTCAGATTCGGGATCTAGGCGTTGTAGGGCAATCTCGGTATCAATGGCTAGGGTTTCGAAATCTTTTTTGTTGTCTTTTGTATCTGGAGAGTATTTTAGGCCTTTTTCCATTAGTTTTTCTTCCTCTATAGTGAACTTAATGTTTGTCAGGTTTTTTATCCTTGGAGAAAAATTAAAAAGTCGGTTATCCTTTCTCTGTGTATGGTTCTGGACGACGTTCTTCCTTAACTCCGTTAGTTTTTTCTTTTGTGTGATATAATGTCTGTGAACCTTATCGTTGACGATTTCATTAGTTTCTGAGAAAAAACAGTCGAATGAGACGTTATGTAACCGTTTTAGGAGTTCTGTATGGATTATTTTTAGGTGTTGTCCTAAGTTATATTTTCTTGAGTACCATTTACGATTTTCTAGATTGAGCCAGTATAACGATGCCTTATTCACTGCTCTTATCGCTTCTATGGATTTGTTTCTGCAATTGATCTTCATATATTTGGGAGTTAAATTGTTTTTGATGCATTTAAGATTAAAATATATGTGATTGTTACACCGTTTCTACTTAAGTAATGTCTTCTTGTACATTGTAGCCAGCTTCGCTTATCACCACTAATTGCAGAAATTTATATGAAACACTTTGAAGAAATATTATCCACACATACATCCAACCTAATGTCGAACGTCTTCTTTTGGTGCAGATATGTCGATGATATTTTCTGCATTTGGACCGGTACTAGAAGACAACTAGATACTTTTCTAGCTCAACTAAATCAGTTAAACCACAAAATTCAATTTACAATGGAAGTAGAAGAAGAGAACAAATTAAACTTTTTGGACATCTCGACAACTAGAAAGAAGAATAAATTAACATACAAAATATACAGAAAGCCAACCACGACAGATACCATTATACCAGCCGACTCCCATCAATCCATACAAATAAAACATGCAGCACTCAACTCATACATCCACCGACTTTTAAATGTACCAATGAACACAGAAGATTTTGAAGAAGAATTAGCCATCATAAAAACCATAGCCACAAACAACGGATATAATGACAAGATAGTTTCCAAACTGATAAGAAGGAAATCAAATAAGCTAATATCTAAACACCTATATGCAGGAACACATAACGCCGACCAAACATCAAAATACTGTGCAATCAAATATACAGGCTATACAAGCAACAAGATTAGTAAAAAGTTAAAAAAACACCAAATTATCGCAATCCAAGTCAACAAACAAAATCTAGGGAACTTACTAATCAACAATAAACTGGACAAACAAGACCCACTACTTAAAAGCGGTGTATACCAATTAGACTGTCAAAATTGTGCTTCCATATATATAGGCCAGACTGGAAGAACTTTTAAAAAACGATTACAAGAACACAAACATTCCATCTTACATAATAATCTACAAACAGGGATCGCCGAACACTGTATCACAAACAACCACCAACCGGGAAAAATAAAACCGATACACATCCAAGAAAAGGGACTTAAACTAAACCTATTAGAGGGATTAGAAATTAAACGCGCAATTAAAGAGGGCAAAACAGTCGTAAACAACCACCAGGAAGTCGCAGCGGGGGGACACCTAATGATGTAATTTTTGTATATATTTTGTAATGTTACACCTTCTACTTTAGTATTAAGTTTGTACTCCTTTGATAATGAGTGTAAAAACTCGAAACACGTGTCAGGAAACTGCCAATAAAAACATGGAACGCAACAAGTGTCATAATTTTAATAACACTGTGAAATACCAGTTCCATCAAGAGTGTAGCCTAGAAAGTATTAATTGAACATAATTGTATAATTATTTTTATTAATTAAAGTCTTGTTTCGTTCCATAATTGCTTTATCAGTTTCCTGACATATGTTTACTGATAAAGCAATTATGGAACGAAACAAGACTTTAATCAATAAAAATAATTGTAAATCAGATAGTTTCTAAATCAAACATTTTGATATAGTATGTAAAAAAAACCTTCGTTGAAGTGGGTTCGAAATATTGTATAAATATGGATATCAAAGGTGTTACGGCATTTCAATACTGGAATTTTATCGAAATCGTAAATTCGTGTATCAGTTTGTAATACATGAAGAGGATAATAAACGAGAAGGGAATAAATGAGGGGCGTCATTAAAAAAATGGGCCGTGACCCATTATCGTGTCGTATCATCGGAAACTGATCGTGGCCGCAGACCGTAAAACAATATTTTTACGATCCAAGCAAGGGCGACAATAAAGATATCTTTATCGAGATGTTTTTATACCGTCTTTTCATCCCCTCATTATCTAATGCGCAATTATCGGACCGTCCCTTCTCGTAAATCAATCGACGATTAATGAACAACTATTGATAACCGATAATCGGTATTGGATAATAAAAAAAAAGAGGAAAATATATGTATAGATTCTTGTATCTACTACATTGCAAAGGTATATTTTATGGATGGTGGGTTTTGTTTGTCGCTTTTCTGTCCTGTTAAATTGTGCACCTTACATCGAATGTGATCAATGAAGGTAATATTTCGTAGCGGTGTATTATATCTTTCTACCGGAGTGAGCACGAAGTGAACATCTTTAAACACACTGCATTCTATGTATAGGATAGCTGCATTATCGATCTACACTTAAGTGCTTCCACTTATAAATCCTTAATCGGCTCGGTCATATTGGGGAAAGAGGTCTATATATATACATAGGAGGGGAGGGCAACAGTTTATTTAAAAGCTGGTTTATAGGTGTCTGCGCCCTAGATAAGCCGGATAATCCGCAGGTGTGTGTACATGCACCCCAATATATAGATATATACATCAAACGGTTTTAATATCAGAAACGTTGGCTGTGCGGAGGCTTAATAATCCGACGTGAGGCGAAACGCTGTGGATGACACCCTCCCTATATGAAGTATTAAACTATATACACACGCGAGCTCAAAAAAGAAAATAATTTACGTCCTTAAATTACATTTCCCGCATGTATACATTCCTATGCACTTAAATAAATACCGCGTCTATTGAATAATTCAGTAGGCCGGGGCTAATTCATGAATTATTGAATGATAATATAGTTGCGTAAGCATGCAAAATTTCCTTTTAAAACGCTAAAATCGATCGCGAGGACGCGAATTATCCTTCGGAAGCAATAAAGCCAACCTAGGGGGAGTAGAATCCCTAATTAATTCCCGCGATGAGACCGGAAGTAACGTTCGCTAAAAATCAAACCAATTTTTTTTATTTTTCATCAGCTGATAATTAAACTAACTCAGTGTCGGACGTAATTGGATTTATCCCACTGTTAAAATGTGCATGTGTGCTTAATTGAAAGTTGATCAGTGCCTAGTTATCGTCGGTGATCCGGTCGGCAATCCCTGCTTAAAATTTCGACCGACTCCATGCCCAATTATCTGGTAATAATTGTTTAATCCCATCAAATTAATCGCGCCCCGAAACGGCCGGTTTCAACTAATGGGCCACTCGAAAGTTGGGGCGCACCGCCACCGAACATTTCCCATGCACGAAACACTCCAAATACCAATCCGGTCAATTAATCTCATAAATTGTTTAAACGCGACTTAATGAGTCAAAGAGTCTAATATTTCGAATGTTCATTTCATACAAGTAGAATTGTTCGTAATTTATTTGCAGAAAATCAAATGGAATTTGAATAGTGATTAAAATAATAAGAAACACAAATAAATAAATTACATTATTTAATTATATGTTAGTGTTACAAATTTTTATTTCTAAATACTGCGTTAACAAATTTATATTAATTATATTAAAGATACTATTAAAATTATACAGTTATAATTGAATTTGTAATCGTGCACCTTGCAGGTCCAATTTGATTTCAACTTGAAACCGACAATCGTGTTAATTATTCGCAACGTCCGTTTGTTCAGTAAAATTGGAGAGTAATCCTCGCCCGATGATTTGTTTGTAATTATACACGATGTAATTCGTACCTGTCGGAAGGGGTGCGCGTCCGGTTGCGGGGGTCGTGGGTCGGCGTAAAAAGGGAACGGACCGTGTACGATCGTAATTTGCGTGAATTATCGCCGGTCTGATGGATGTTGATCTATCTGTTAACATTTATAACGGGCCGGGATTAACATACTTCACAAGGGGAGATGATTGATGTCAGCCTTTCGGGGGGTGGAGGAGGACAAATTGGCCGAGGGTGTTTGTCGCGGTGTGCGCTCGGTGCGATTTTTATCCCTTTTTTCCCTCTTCGCTCGCGCGCTTGACCGCAACACTGCTAGATTGAATTCTAGGGGTCGATTCTTCCCACACCCCCCCCCTTCACGACTAGGACAAATCGTCCCACTTTTCATCTGGCCGAGTGGTGTTAGGGAAACAGATCGGACCTGATCTCGCCCGTTCTACGTGCGCTCATTTTTCCCCATTAAAAACACCGTCCCACTTCAAATGATTACATTTCAGTTATTTAAATTAATTTAACTCCATCGATCAAATGAACAAAAAAATATTATAAAAAAAACTCGTTTCTATGTATGTTACACTATTTACTACAATTTCTGGTTTATTTTTTATAGTCGAAGGAAAAATTACCCATGTGTGATACCTTTTAGGGTAGTGTAGTCCCTCAAATAAATCTTTCAACTTATTCAATTTGAACGGTTCAATTTAACAACGACAAAGTTCTAAAAAATTAAGCAACTGAACAGAGATATAAAGAAATGTATTTTCAAATACAAAAGTAACAAATCAAAATCATGCGAGATAAGACCTATTGGACACAAATAAAGCGACTCGCAAAGTACAGAAAATCACTAAAATTATAGACCCTTCCGACAATTTAACAATCACTGACGATGAATTAATTTTAAATGCATTTTATCAATGTTAAACCCCGCTTTATCAATTAATCTCTCTCTGGTTGGTGTATTGAAGATGGGACTTTTACGAGCGGATGTTTGGTGAAGGGGTTGCAAACGCCTATCTACACAAGGGAGTTTTTCCCAAATCGTACAAGAATGTGAGACTAATTCCACATCCAAAATAGAGCAAACCCATGCATCCTCTAGTAAACATAGGTCTCTTTACCTCATGGACGTAGAGGATGGCGTTGGAGGTCTCTGTGCTCACCAGTCGAAGGATATCTGGATTCAAGGTCAAACATTCCTTCTACTCGATGCCCTAACCGGCGGTTATGATAGCGTTGCAACAACTCGACAGGCCAAACTAACTAGTAGTCATCATAGCAAGCTAACTCCTCTTTCAAAAATCTATTATGTAGGCAGTGAGGTCACATTTATGCTGCTAAAATGAAAGAAAATGTGACAACTGTGCAAACCCAAACGAAAAAGTGGATGAGCTTTATAATGAAGAAAACATTTTTACAAATAGCCAGGAATTTCTTAAAAGGTTTTAGACTGTTCAGATTTTTTTTAACAATGTGTCTTCCAAGATGTAAAATAAATCTTCACGACTTTCTTCCAGAGTTTAGGCAATCTTTCAGACTGGTACAATTTCTATTACAGATTTTTAATTTTTTCGGACATGTGTCATGCCATCTGTCATTAATCATATATCAGGGGTAATATGTAATATATCAACTGTCATAATTTATCTGTCATTTGATATCTATCATTTGGCAACTGTCAACTATCAACTGTCATCTGTCTACTGTTATCTCTCAACGGTCATTTGTAAACTGTCATCTCTCAACTGTCATCTGGGAAGGAAAGTCAAAACCCTTAAGAAAGTCCTAGGAATCTGGTATTGTCCTTCGAAAGTGCTGGAGATTTTTCCAAAAATACCAAATTTTTAGAACTTCCTTTAAAAATTCTCAATTTTTACATCAACTTTCCATTCATACACCTAGAATTTTGCAACAATTTTTGTCATATATGATCGGACTTCTTTCTCAAAACATTTATTTTTATAAATTGCTAAAAAATTCTTCGAGAGTTCTAAAACTCTCTAGCAATCTTTCAGATTTTAATTTATTGAATTTTCTAATAATTTCCCTGAATTTTATGAATCCTAAAGCGATTTTCTATTCAGATTCCTAGATTTTTCTTTGAAATTTCTAATATCTCACAGAAAATTATCTGAATACGAAAATAAAATACTTTAAACTCTTCTCTTTCGAATATTCAGAAATTTCTTCAAGGATTTTAGAATATTGTAACAATTTCTTTGTCCAACATTACAGAATTCATAAATTTCTTAAAAGGTTTCAGATTATTTCAAAAAATTGTCTTTTAGACTTTTAGAATATTAAGCAATTTTCCAGACAGAAATTCTCTGTTCTATAGTTTCTTCGAAGGTTTTAGAATATTGTAACAATTTCTTTGTCCAACATTACAGAATTCATCAATTTCTTAAAAGGTTTCAGATTTTTTCAAAAAATTGTCATTTAGACTTTTAGAATATTAAGCAATTTTCCAGACAGAAATTCTCTGTTCTATAGTTTCTTCAAGGGTTTTAGAATATCGTAACAATTTCTTGTCCAACATTTTAGAATTCATCAACAATATTTCTTCGAAGAAATTTTTTAAAAGGTTTCAGAAAATTATCTTTTAGACTTCTAGAATTTTAAGAAATTTTCCAGACTAATAGAATTTCTCTTCTACAGTTTTTAGTTTTCCAACATTGTTTGCCTTATATATTTGGACTTTTTAGAACAATACCAAATTGTTGGGACTTTCTTAAGGGTTTTGAATTTCCTTCCCAGAAGACAGTTGACAGTTGACAGATAACAGTTGACAGATGACAGTTAACAGATGGCACTTGTCAGATGACAGTTGACAGATGACAGTTGACAGATGACAGATGACAGATGACAGTTGACAGATGACAGTTGACAAGTGACAGTTGACAGATGACAGTTGACAGATGACAGTTGATAAATGACATGAAGGGAGGTCCGATGACAGTTGACAGATGACAGTTGACAGATGACAGTTGATAGATGACATGAAGGGAGGTCCGATGCCACTCGGGAAAACGTATAACAGTTGATAGTTGACAGTTGACAAATGATAGATATCAAATGACAGATGATTTAGGACAATTGATATATTACATATTATTGCTGACAGCTGATTAATGACAGATGGCATGACATAAAACAGTTGTTCATTTCATCTACATTTTTAAAAATATCCAAAACATTTTGCCTCCTATGTTTGGATTTTTTTCCTGAATATTTGTTTTAACAAATTGAGAGAATTTTCTTTAAGAGTTCTAAAAGTTTACAACAATTTCACTTACATTTTTTTACAAATAGCCAGGAATTGAAGGGTTTTAGAATATCCAGATTACATTAAAAATGTGTCTTCCAAGCTGTAAAATAAATCTTCACGAGTTTCTTTTAGACTTTTAGTATTTTTAGGAAATCTTTCAGACTGGTACAAATTCAGATTTTTAAATTTTTCGCTGGAGAAATTCCCAAATATACCAGACTTTTAGAACTTCCTTTAAGAATTCTCAATTTTCACATCAACTTCCCATTCATGCACCTAGAATTTTGCAACAATTTTTGCCACATATGAGCGGACTTCTTTCTCAAAATATTTATTTTTACAAATTACGAGAATTTACTTCGAAATCTAAAACTCTCTAGCAATCTTTCAGATTTTAATTTATTGAATTTTCTAATAATTTTACTGAATTTTATGAATCCTTAGGCAATTTTCCATTGCTAGATTTTTCTTTGAAGTTTCTAATAACTCACAGCAACTTTTCATATTCACACTTTTAAAATACTACAAACACTTCTCTGTCAAATGGTTAGAAATTTCTTCAAGGGTTTTAGAATATTGTAACAATTTCTTGTACAATATTCCAGAATTCATCAACAATATTTCTTCGAAGAAATTTTTCAAAAGGTTTCAGTTTTTTTTTAAAGGAAATTGTCTTTCAGAATTTTAAGCAATTTGCAGAATTTCTCTTCCACAGTTTTTATTTTCCAACATTTGTAGGACTTTCTTAAGGGTTTTGAATTTCCTTTCCAGATGACAGTTGACAATTGACAGTTGACAGATGACAGTTGACAGTTGACAGATGACAGTTGACAGATGACAGTTGACAGATGACAGTTGACAGATGACAGTTGACAGATGACAGTTGACAGATGACAGTTGACAGATGACAGTTGTCAGATGACAGTTTTTCTTTAAGAGTTCTAAAAGTTTACAATAATTTCACTTACAGATTTCTTGAATTTTTCGATATGTTCTCTTTAATATTTCTAGAATTATTAGAATTCTTTTCTTCCTTCATTTTTAATTTGCAGACTGATAGAATTTCTCTTCTACAGTTTTTATTTTTCCAACATTGTTTGCCTTATATATTTGGACTTTTTAGAACAATATCATATTTCAAGAACTTCCTTAAGGGTTTCCTTTCCAGATGACAGTTGACAGTTGACAGTTGACAGATGACAGATGACAGTTGACAGATGACAGTTGACAAATGACAGTTGATAGATGACATGCAGGGAGGTCCGATGCCACTCGGGAAACAGACCGTCTTCATTACATTACCTGTGTCTGTAACAACAAACGTAAACGTATGACAATTGATAGTTGACAGTTGACAAATGATAGATATCAAATGACATGGCATTACATAAGACAGTTGTTCATCTCATCTAAATTTTTAGAAATATCCAAAACAATTTGCCTCCTATGTTTGGATTTCTTTCCTGAATATTTATTTTAACAAATTGAGAGAATTTTCTTTGAGAGTTCTAATAGTTTACAACAATTTCACTTACAGACTTTTTGATTTCTCCAATGTGTTCTCTTTATTATTCTAGAATTATTAGGATTCCTTTCTTGCTTCATTTTGCTAGCCAATGTTAATACTTGTCAAGTACTTTTTTCTTTAAAATAGTTAAAGGTTTTTTCAAGGATTTTAGAATATTGTGACGATTTCTTGTCTGACATTCCAGAATTCATCAACACTATTTCTTCGAAGAAATTTCTTAAAAAGTTACAGATTTTTTCAAAAAATTGCCTTTTAGACTTTTAGTATTTTGAGCAATTTTCCAGACTGACAGAATTTCTGTTCCACAGTTTCTTCAGGGGTTTTAGAATATTGTAACAATTTCTTGTCCAATTGTTTCAGTTTTTTTAAAGGAAATTTTCTTTTAGAATTTTAAGCAATTTGCATACTGATAGAATTTCTCTTCTACAGTTTTTATTTACCAACATTTGTAGGACTTTCTTAAGGGTTTTGAATTTCTTTCCCAGATGACAGTTGACAGTTGACAGATGACAGTTGACAGTTGACAGATGACAGTTGACAGATAACAGTTAACAGATGACAGTTGACAGATGACAGTTTTTCTTTAAGAGTTCTAAAAGTTTACAATAATTTCACTTACAGATTTCTTGAATTCTCCAATATGTTCTCTTTAGTATTTCTAGAATTATTAGAATTCTTTTCTTGCTTCATTTTCAATTTGCAGACTGATAGAATTTCTCTTCTACAGTTTTTATTTTTCAAAAACATTGTTTGCCTTATATATTTGGACTTTATAGAACAATATCATATTTCAAGGACTTCCTTAAGTGTTTTCCTTTTCAGATGACAGTTGAGAGTTGACAGATGACAGTTGACAAATGACAGTTGATAGATGACGTGAAGGGAGGTCCGATGCCACTCGGGAAACAGACCGTCTTCATTAAAGTACCTGTGTCTGTAACAACAAACGTAAATGTATGACAGTAGATAGTTGACAGTTGACAAATGATAGATATCAAATGACAGATTATTTATGACAATTGACATATTACATTTTACTGCTGACAGCTGATTAATGACAGATGGCATGACATAAAACAGTTGTTCATCTCATCTAAATTTTTAGAAATATCCAAAACATTTTGCCTCCTATGTTTGGATTTTTTTCCTGAATATTTAACAAATTTAGAGAATTTTCTTTAAGAGTTCTAAAAGTTTACAACAATTTCACTTACAGTTTTACAAATAGCCAGGAATTGAAGGGTTTTAGAATATCTAGACTTCATTAAAAATGTGTCTTCCAAGCTGTAAGCAATTTGCAGACTGATAGAGTTTCTCTTCTACAGTTTTTATTTACCAACATTTGTAGGACTTTCTTAAGGGTTTTGAATTTCCTTCCCAGATGACAGTTGACAGTTGACAGATGACAATTGACAATTGACAGATGACAGATGACAGTTGACAGATGACAGTTAACAGATAACAATTGACAGATCACGGTTTTTCTTTCTAGTTCTAAAAGTTTACAATAACAGATTTCTTGAATTCTTCAATATGTTCTCTTTAATATTTCTAGAATTATAAAAATTCTTTTCTTGCTTCATTTTAAATTTGCAGACTGATAGAATTTCTCTTCTACAGTTCTTATTTTTCCAACATTGTTTGCCTTATATATTTGGACTTAAGGGTTTTCCTTTCTAGATGACAGTTGACAGATGACAGATGACAGTTGACAGAGTAGAGTTGACAAATGACAGTTGACAGATGACATGAAGGGAGGTCCGATGCCACTCGGGAAACAGACCGTCTTCATTACATTACCTGTGTCTGTAACAACAAACGTAGACGTATGACAGTTGATAGTTGATAGTTGACAAATGATTGATATAAAATGACAGATGAATTATGACAGTTGATATATTACATATTACTGCTCACATATGATTAATGACAGATGCTATGACACATGACAGTTGCTCATCTTATTTACATTTTTAGAAATATCCAAAAAAAAATTGCCTCCTATCGTTGGAATTCTTTCCAGAATATTTGTTTTAACAAATTGATAGAATTTTCTTTGGCAGTTTTAAAGTTTTAAAAGGGCAGATGACAATTAATAATTGACAGTTGACCAATAATGGATATCAAAGGACAGATCATTATGACAGTTAATATATTACATATTACTGCTGACACATGATTAATGACAGATGGCATGATTTATGGCAGTTGCTCATCTCATCTAAATTTTTAGAAATATCGAAAAAAATTGCCTCCTATCGTTGGATTTTTTTCCTAATTATTTATTTTAACAAATTGAGAGCTCTAGAAGTTTACAACAATTTTACTTACAGATTTCTTGATTCCTCCTATATGTTCTCATTAATATTTCTAGAATTATTACAATCCTCTTCTTGCTTCATTTTGCTGGTTAATGTTAATACTTGTAAAATACTTTTTTCTTTCAAATAGTGAAAGATTTTTTCAAGGATTTTAGAATATTGTAACAATTTCTTGTCCAACATTCCTGAAATCATCAAAAATATTTTTTACAAGCTGTAAGCAATTTCTTCAAAGGTTTGAGATATTTTCAGAAACTTGTCATTTCGACTTCTAGAATTTTAAGTAATTTTACAGAATGGTTGAATTTATATTAATATTTCAGACATTTTATCATCCAGCCAACATGGCTTTAGAGGTTCTAGATCAACAATCACCGCAACTATGGAATTTATTGAAAAATACCTTTATGCTTTCAACAATAATGATGTTTTACTAAAAACTTTTCTTGATTTACATAAAGTCTTTGATGGTATGGATCATGAAATAATGTTACAAAAGCTACATATGTATAACTTCCATCCCATAAACTGTAAATTAATAACATCTTTCGCTTGTATCAAATTTAAACCAAACGTTGAGAAAACTATAGAGTTACTTTTCTCTTTATTTAATTGCAATCACTCTTTTAAAACATCGAGAACATTTCTACGCATAACCATTAATTGTGCATTGCTATGGAGTTCGCATACCTTTACGATTTCTAAGAAGGTGGCTAGCAATATATTCACACTGCTTAAATAAAGAAGCTTCACGCACAGCCTACTTCGATCTGATGCAAAGTCATTTAATGTACGGAAACTGGGCTTGGGGTCACACATCACGCGCAGAGGAAGTATTTAGTCTACGAAAACAAGCGGTTAGGATAATTTCAGAAAGTACTTATAAGGAATATTGTTGCCCATTATTTGTTAGAGAAAAAATCTAACTCTGCCTGCTATTTTCATTTTAAATCGATTAGACTATTTCATGGAGCAATGGAGCAACGAAAGAGCGAATTTGGCATCAAATTGTATTTAGTGACTAGTCTAGATTTTATTTGGGAATCCAGGATGGTCATAGGAGGATGCGTGGAATCCAAAATAGTTGTGGGAACGCAATTCTGTACATATTACTTAGTTAATTGTATAATGCTTATAACTAAAATTATTAAATAAATTCCACCAATGAAACCAATTGGCGCAGCCGGTAGGATTATCCGACTATCTTAACTTGTACGTGCACTTGATTCACTGATATATATTTCTGCTCTATAACGTTATACCTTAATCTAATCCATCAGTATTTTAAGCATTCAAAACTATTGTTAGCAATCCACATTATCCGTTAATAATTAATACAATTGATGAATTGACGAAAGCTTCACGTGAAATCCATCCGCTCCTATAAGTCAGCATCTGTAATGCCTCTAATGAAGGCGAAATACAGCGTAATATGAGCTGATTATCCGTACACACACAGAAGAGCACAGAGCGCCGATAAATTAGCTAACTAGCGGTACCGTTATTTACGATAAGATTTTGCGTTAATAAGGGAAACTATTTGCGTTTCGCAATTTCAGACCTAATTGAATCGCAACGAAATTATACGGCGAAGAATGAGCGGAACTTTGTACAGGAGCCGCCACTGATTTTACGCGTTGTAAAATTATTAACTCGACGGCTTATACGAGTGAATGCACCCGTTATAGTTCCTAAACTCTATTAGGTTTTAATTTCCTAATCTTTATTAAAATTAATTTGTATATTAATTTTAACATAAAATTTATTTTAAAAATTTGCTAATCGTTAAGATTAAAATACAAAATAAAACACATAGTTACTTTAAATAACACTACTAGGGTTTGAAGTTAATCTGTAATTCATGATAAGATCATTAGGGTATCATTAATGGTATTATCTTGCTTAATGCATACCTGGAGAGTTAAAATCCCTAAATAAAAATTAGTTAAGCTGATGTGATCAAAAATAGATGGAAACCTGTCGAGATATTTAATCAATAATTTAATACGATGAATTAAATTCTCACTTAACCCGTGGTGAAACATTATTATGTTCACTAATAGTAAAATAAAAGCAAGTATTTAATTAACCTTCTAATCAATAATTTAATCTTTCCAATCGTCAATTTATGACGTTACAAATTGAGTTTAATATTAAAATACGTATTTTCATAATTCGTACTAAATAATGAATATAAAAAATGATTATTACGTTAATCGTAATTGAAGTAATATTTAAACATTCGTTTTACGTTATGAAGTGGTTCATTTCGAAGATATAATGCGGCGTATAATATAAATCTCCGCCGGTGTGTAGTGATGTTAAATGGTACGTTTAAAGTAAAAATGGCTTTAAAATAATAATAAAGGGACCACCTACCCATCGGCCCGTGGTGTATAAATCAAATCGGGAAAATATGAATAATTCTCCCTATAAACACACCAGAAAGGGGCCGAAAGTCGTCCCATATATTTGAATGAGAGCGCGCGCTGTTCTTAGCAATGCAAATTTATCGCCCCCACTGCGTTTTATTTTATTTTTCCATCCCCTACATTATATATTCTAAATAAAATAATATACCGCCGAATTTATTCCCAGTTTGAATCATTCCCTGGCGCTGGATTTTTATCTGCTTTTTTTTCCATGCCACCAATGAAGTTTATATATATAATATTAAATCCTTTTTTGTATAGTGTTATTTGTAATTACACCGTATAACTATTGTATTTACACTTACCCACCTACCTACAATAAATATACATATAAACTTTAGTTCCTTATCGTCTCGTGGTTTCCAATCAAATTAATTACAAAAATTTTTGATTAAAAAGAAATTAAAAATAGTATTTGATGATGGAGGCGTTTACAAGAACTTAAACATGATTTTCAAAATTTTCTCAAACATTGGCTAATTTAATATTTCAAAGTCAATTAATAATCTTTCCTCAGATAGTATTCGTCATGTTCCTTACTAATTTACTGTCAAATGCACTGATGATGCGGATCAACTTCAATCTGATTTATTTTATTATTATTTTAAATCTATCAATTATCACTCACTGAATCAATACTTAGCTTCAATTGATTGGAATACTATTCTTAAGGATTCATATATAAATGTATCACTGAGATGCTTTCATGAAGTTATGAACATAGGCTTGGAATTATTTGTCCCATTGAAACGTAGAAAAACGTCTACTTTTCCTAAATTGTTTAATAGTTAACTTATACATCTAATTAGGCATAAAAAAAGCACAAGCGGAATATAAATTGAATTCTACTTTTCATAATTATTAAAAATTCAGAAGCTCAGTGCACCAATATAGAAATAACACAATTTACTCTTGGTTTGTTTCACTGTATATTTAAATAAATATACAGTGAAACAAACCAAGCGTAAATTGTGTTATTTGTATATTGCAAAATGTTACACCACGAGCTACATGAGAAACTAATTAAAGAAATACTCAGTGCACCAATTTAAGTATAGTTGTTTTTGATGAATTTTTTAAAATAAGTGAAGTAAACATAGCACATAACCCAAAAGCATTTTGGAATTTTGTCAATGATTGCAACAAAGTTTATGGTTTTCCAAGAAATATGTTCTATGAACAAGAAAATAGTAACAATAGAGTTGATTGTGTAAACTTGTTTGCAAGCTTCTTTTCTAAATTATATAACAATGATAACTCTCCCATGCCTAGATTAAGCAATTTTGAAAATGCTATTACTTTGAACTCTTTATCGGAAGTTTTTGATTGTTTGAATGGTTTATCTGATTCTCTTGCGGCTGGACCCGACGGATTGCCACCATATTTATTTAAAAGATGTGTGTATACCCATTCACAGCCCCTTCATTTCCTATATTCTCAATCGTTGAGTTTTGGTATTTTTCCTGATTTATGGAAACCGTCAGCCATTAACTCCTTATATAAAGATAAAACAAAGGAGAACGCAGCTAATTATAGAGGTATTACTTTGCAATCAACAATACTTAAAGAACTAGATTAATTAGTGGCTAAGCTGATGTGGGATTGCAAAAATCCCACTCGTGAAGAGCAGCATGATTTCTTGAAGGGCAGATCTACATTGACCAATTTATTATCATACCAACATGTTCTACTAAATACTTTAGAAAAGGCCATCAAGTGAATGCTATTTATACTGTCCTATCTAAAGCATTTGATTGCGTAAATCACGAGTTTATGTTAAACAATTAAATTTTTACATCTCGTATCTTTAAAACTTGGAAACACTCGCTATGATTTTAGTAAATCAAATATGTTGATTCTCTTAAACCTAAAATCTCTAAAGCATAGAAGATTTATGTTAGATTTATGTTTCGGTTTTAGATTGGCGAATGGACTTCTTGATTACAGATATTTATAGTCTCATATACATTTTATTTTTTTTGAAAAATAGTCGTCTATTATTTCGTTCACCTTCACATTCAACAAATTATGGTCTCAACAACACTCTCAAGCGGTTTATGAACCTTTGTAACATATTGAACTCTAAAAATTGCCTCGAGTAAACAGTCACTTTCGGTTTATTTTCAGTTCCAGTTTTAAATGATAAAACCTTAAGTTTAAAGTTTCATCTTAAACATATCATTCGTTTTTTAGATACAGACATTCCCAATCACGAAAACAATACTTTCCCTATATATTCTATATAGGGAAAGTAAAAATTGAGTTTAATTACTAAGAAAGATTCATGATGGATAATCATCCGCATGATTGCTGATGTGTCACGTGTAAATTTTATAACGCGAAACTTTATCTATTAAAAGCTTTACTCTCTATAAATTCTCCCCCCATACTCAATTTATTTTATGAGCACTTTGCCCTGAGAAATTTATGAACCCTAATGTTTATGCAAGTTCAGTAATTATTTAAACAGTCACCGCGCTGATCGAATTACTCGCTGGTTACGTTATCATCATAAAAATTATTTATAGATTAGCTTAAATTGTACAATAATAAATACACTTTTAAATAATACTATAACATTATATAATAATTCCTCGACGTAAAAGAGATTTAATATTAACCCCACGTGTCCCTCCGTTAAATCAAATCATTACATTTGTCTGTCCCGATTACCCGACGCTCATCCCCAAGAGGATGACAAATCTTGACTAATTTACATCAATTTGCTACTTTCTGTCGTCCAGGACACAAAAACCCCGCCGGATTAATCGCGGACAAACCCGGAAAACCCCCTGCTAATATCCACCCACCCCGCAACATCTCGAAACGGCACTCTTTAGACTTTTTTCGACGGTGAAACGTGCCAATTTAAAATTCCTGATACAGTTTCCATTTTCAGATATTGTGTTTTGTGCACGCGGGTAGCGTATTTCTCTTTATTTTTAATATTGAAAGGAAAGAGTGACGCCTACGGGA
Source organism: Ontholestes murinus (assembly GCA_963969525.1). Classification (NCBI taxonomy): domain Eukaryota; kingdom Metazoa; phylum Arthropoda; class Insecta; order Coleoptera; family Staphylinidae; genus Ontholestes; species Ontholestes murinus. The sequence continues at coordinate 5,465,901 of OZ018395.1, read as the reverse complement.
CACCTTATTTCCGGAATATTGAATATGGATACGAATCAATATATCATGTTCAGGCCTTATCTTAATTCCACAGGAAAGTCGAATACGAACACGCCAGCCTAGGGAGGGATGGGGAGTTGAATGTATTTCCACCTCTTCTTATAAAATTTTGATTATAAACGTCATTGGTTTAAGGTTAGCATTAAGGACTCAAAATATAATCGAACTGAAGTTAAAAAGTGTAGTTGTTGATTAGTTGCTAAACAAATATATTTATTTGGCGCCCAACGTGGAGCATAAGGATGTTTTATTGATAAGGCAAAAAATAATTGCTAAACAAATATATTCAAGTTAAATTTCGTGGTCGATAATTTGGTTTTTTAAAAACTATTTTTATTTATGTCACGCGACTGGGAACTACGACTCGGGTTATTTTAATTTACGAAATAACATAATAATTAATTTAATGATGAATTAATACAGGACGTGTCTAACTGGATTACAAATCTAATATTATTACAATACATGCGCGCCAGTGACTTATATAAACTATAACTTACACACTAAGCAAAACGCCTACATACGATTGCCTCATCTACTTACTACGCTCAAATAAATGAATATGAATATTAAAACAATAGATTAATTATTAATTAACAAAATAAATAATAATATAGGGCATTGTTGTAGCTGCAGGTTACTCTTCCCTCCTCAGATTCGGCACACCGTGAGAGAGAATTAGGGGTGACGACCACCATTTTGGTCCTAAAATATTTAAGTCCTAGGGCCACTGCACCTATTGGGATTAACACATATAAAAAGAGTGTCCATGCACTGGGTTTAAGAGGGATGGATGTTTCTGTAATGTTGGGCACTTGAGCAAACACAGGGACGTCTTCTAGTTTAAGTCTCTTTAGTTTTATAGTAAAGTTGCTCAGTTTGTAGGGGTCTATTTTCAGTTCGGATGCACTTATGAACACTGGGCTTTCCGATGTCTCTTCTAACTTTGGCACTTTGTTGTTTTTATACACAAGGTCGCACTTATTCGGTTCGATTAGGAAGACTCCTTGTAGGTAGCGAGTCTCTTCATGGTCGGGGCAGATGACCTTGATTTCTTCTTTGTATGGGAAGACAGCTAATAATTTGTACATGGTAGTTTCTCTAGGTGATCATTATTAATTTCAAGTTTGGTGAATTTGCATAAATCCAAAGTTCCATTTAGTAGTAATTTTGCCTCGCAGTCCGCTTGGAAATTTAAAATTAAGTCATTCTTGCATTGAAATTGACCGTTGCTACCAAAGCACAAGTCACTTAGAGGCAATATTTTTTGGTTAATATTTGATTTTAGTAAAACTCTAACATTTGGAATTATAGTAACGTAGTCTGACTCGTACTTTGTAGGGATGGGGTAAAACTAAATGGATCTTTGTAATTGATGATTAAAGATAGAAAGTAGTGAATTTGTGTTTCTTCAATTTTGCAATCGACAGTTATTACTGATTCGAAGTTAAGAATGTTTTCGGGTTTTAGATCAAATGGTAGTTCTTCGTTGTAATGGGTTGAAATTTTGATTAATTCGTCGTACAGGTCCTGAGGTCTAATTATGTCTGAGCTCAAGACTTTTAATTTGCATAAGGCTAAATTATTTATAATATTTTGCAGAATATTTCCAATTAGGCCAAAAAGTAAGATCAGCTGATTGTATAGATCTTTCGTGAACAGGATATGTTGATGATCGACATCTTCTTTGAATATCGCGTATAATTGCTTGATCCTGTGTTCTGATTGTGTGAAATATCTTGAACGGTTTTGTTAAAATTTTGAATAATTTTTGTATTAACACTGTAGCCAAATTTCAATTGATTTTGGAGATTGTTTTCATTGTCTGTCAAATGTTTTAGTATTTTATTTATTCTTTATATTGCCACTTATAGCTTTAATTACCGTACCCAATCCATCAATTAATCCTCTTTTAATTCGCTTGTTTTTTGACACTCAGTTGAATTGTCTTCATTTTTTTCGATTATATCATTTCTGGAATAATTTAGCAATTTATCATAGTTTTGGAAATCGTTTTTAAATTTTGAAATATTATTCGTCGTTTCTTTCAAAAATTCGTATTGAGCATTTAGATTCTCGAATTCTCTATAAATGGGTTCTAAATTGTAGTGGTGTACTAAAGGGTGTTTAGATTTTTCTACTTTAGCTTTTCCTAAATTTATGGGCAGTAACCCTGCGTTTTTTGTAATGTCTTTAATTTCGAATCCGATCACAGGTGTGATGAGAAGTAACCTGGAATCGATTGGTTATTATTATTATTTAATTTTTAGAAGAACTGGATGTTAGATCATCTAGTATATAAATGTTCATTTGTGTGTTGCAAAAATATAGCGCCTATCATGGTTTTTACAGTTTTATAATTTAGATTATCGAGTCCGCAGCCTAATTTAGGGATTGCCAGTTTTGTTATTTTATTATTAATACAAAATTGTCTCAAATTAATTAAAGTGTTGAAAAGGTATTTTAACGTAGGTTTATTAAAGTGGTATTGTTTTGTATCAGATATATGATGTATCTATTGTCTTCTTTTAAATGGCATAATGAGTGGACTTGTGGGTTTTGTTTGTAGAGTTCCCTAATTTTGCCAAACTTTAATTTAAATCCTTTTGCTATGCCCTTGTTAATTTTTAAGTCTTGACTTACGCAAAAAGTTTAAAGGGACATTAAATAAATCGTCTCTTGCTTCTACAACATTATTATTTTCAATAATATCTTTCGTTTTTAAGCAATTTATAAATGTCTCGAAATTTAAGATATTTTTAGTGTCAAATATTTTTTTCCTTGGCCTTTTTATGTTTGATATGTGAATTTTTCCTACTTGGTTATGGTGTCTAGTATCATTTTCGGCGGTCTTTCGGTCGGGGTTTACACTTTTGATTATTTCTTTTTTATATCTATTTTTTGTTTTTGACTGTTTTTGTCTGTCTTGAATAAACGCTTCTTCTGGAATTTTTGGAATATCTTCGCGTGTTGTGTTACGTTTTTCAATAGCTCTAGTTTTATTTTCGCTTATAGTATCATTAATTTTTTCGTATAATAGTTTAACTTTACTCTTGTGAGTTTGGACGTAATTGTTTGTTAGTGCTATTTCTAAGTCAAGATCTAATAGAGAGTTATTATCAATATGCCCAGAAATTATTTCAAAAGATTTAAGTTTAGTTGTCGAATGAATTAAATTGTTTTTTATATAAATTTTGATTGTTTAATAGTCTAATGTGTTCCACTATTGTTGCGTTCTACTATTCCGTTCGATTCGGGATGTTGCGAGCTGATAAAATGAATTTTGATATGGTGAATTTCTAAGAGTTCCCTAATTACGGTATTTTTAAATTCTAGGTGATTATCTAATATGATTAAATTTGGAGTTCCATGGTGACAAAGGAATTTGATTAAATTAGTCGCGATTTTGATAGATTGGTAGGAATTTAATTTGTACATCTGGGTGTATTTTGAGAATGAGTCTATTATAGTCAGAAATTTAGCATTTTCTAACGCTATATAGTCGATATGTATTATTTCGAAAGGTTTCATAGCCGTGGGGGTGTTATTGAATTTTATTTTCAAGGGTTTGCGTTCATATTTTGAGACTAAGCAAGTCTCACAGTTATTTATGTAATCTTGAATAGACTTCCTTATGCTAGGCCAATAATATATTCTTTTTAGTTTTGATTCGGTTTCGTCAATACCACGGTGGTTGGTCTTACCCTCGTGATAATTTTGGATGATTTCTAATATATCACGATGATCTTCAACGTCCGTAAGAAAGTTATTGCATTTTATCATTTTAATCTCGGAATTTTTAAAATAGTTTTGGAGGACACTACTAAATGTTTCATATATCGGGTTCTTGAAATAGAGGTAGTAATTTACTTTGGGTACAATATATTCTTTTATAAAGTCAATTATTTCGTTAGCAAAATTGTTTTTTGAAAATTGAACATTAATTCTCATTTTTTTATTATTGAATAGATTAGTGATTTTTGGTCGAGATGGTGAGTGTGATACTTCTGTGATAATTATTTGGTTGTCGCCAATGTTTACGGGTTTGTCAGAAATGGTAATATTTGTTATTGGATGTTCTAAACTAGAATGTATAGTTGCGCCATCGTCTTCAATATAGTTTACGTGAGTTTCTGCGGGTTCTATAATTAGTGATGATTGGTCATCATTTTTTTTTAGGTATTCTTCTAGATTTGGCCCGTATTCTTCGTTAATGTTTAGTTCTATTCGCGAAAGTGCGTCACCATTTTATTTAAAATACCTTTTTTATAGACAATAGAATAATCATATTCGGCAAATTTTAGGCGCCACCTGAATAATTTTGAATTTGGTTCTTTCAACGACATCAGTCATTGGAGAGGCTTGTGGTCTGTGACTATCTGAAAGGTACGCCCAAACAAATAGGGGCGGAAGTATTTCACGGCCCAAACTATCGCAAGTAATTCCTTTTCGATTGTCGAGTACCTGGTTTCTGAATCATTTAATGTCCTACTAGCGTATGCAATGGGTAGATCTGACCCAATTTTACCTTGCGATAACACGACGCCGAGAGCTTGATTGCTGGCGTCTGTGGTAAGTATAAACGGTTTAGAAAAGTCGGGATATTGAAGTAAGGGATGATTTGTCAAGATATTTTTGCAGAGATTAAAGCAATTAGTGTAGTCGGGGTCATTAATATTGATAATAGAATTCTTTTTTAAGCATTTAGTAATTGGTTTGGTTAAATCAGCGAAATTTTTAATGAATTTCCTATAGTATCCTAACAGTCCAAGAAATCCTTGATTTGTTTCGTCGTCTTGGGGATCGGGTAATTTTGAATAGCTATTATTTTGTCGGGGTTTAGTTTAACACCTTCGGGTGTAACAACATGGCCTAAATAAGAAACTTCTTTTCGTAGGAATTCTGATTTGTCTAATTGGATTTTAAAGTTAGACTCTCTTAGTCTTTTGAAAACTTCAGTCAGTCTGTTAACGTGTTCTTGTAAACTAGTGGAGAAAATTATAATGTCATCCATATAGACAAGGCAATATTCATTTTGTATACCTCGTAGAATATCGTCCATAACGCGTTGGAACGTCGCTGGGGCATTTTTTAATCCGAAAGGCATCCTCAAAAACTCGTAATGTCCGTTGTCAGTATTGAATGCTGTCTTAGGGATATCTCGTTCATCAATTTCGATTTGGTGAAATCCCGATGCCAAATCTAATGTCGTAAAATATTGTGCTTTGCCTAGTTTGTCTAGTAGGTCAGAAATATTAGGAAGAGGGTAACGGTCACCTATAGTTTTTTCGTTTAGTTTGCGTTAGTCAAAAACGACATGCCATTTTCTCTGGCCTGACGCGTCTCATTTTTTAGGTACTATCCAAATTGGGGAGGACCATGGGCTATGAGATTGTCTAATTATCTTCTGTTCTAACATTTCTTTTATCTGTTTACTTATTGCTGTTTTTAGCTTTTCCGTGGTCTGGATGTTGCACTTAAGCTCAGTTTGTGATCTTCGGATTTTTACTTTTATATTCCATTGCGTCTTCTTGTGTAGCCTCTATATCGAACTTAAACTGCTGATGCTAAGAGAGTTCTTCCTCAACATATGTCAATTTTGAATTGTACTTCCTATGAAACTAGAAGATTTCGTTTTCTTCCTTTTTAAACTTCAAATAATAAACATTTACTTTTTCTAAATCACCTCTCCTTTCCTTACAATATTAAATGTTTTGATATAATAATTTTTCTTTAATTACTTCAAATAATAAAGCTATAATTTTTTAAAAATAATAATAAATTAGAACTTTTTTTATTGTTACAAGTAAACGTCTTTCATTTCTGAACTTTCTTTGACATTAAAAGTTCGAAAGCGTCTTTCCTTTAATTATAAATTTTCTTTATAAATACACAATTTTCCTTTATTAACAAATTTTAAAAAGATTTTCCCTCCCTTTTAAAATGCTTCTTTATTTAATTTCAATTGAACAGATCGATGTGATTCCGCCGCAATATCAGACGACCCTTTTTTTTCCATTTCATTTGGGGCGCGTATCTTGTTGAGGGGGATAAGAGAAAAGATTGGGGAAACCGGGGCGTGTTTCACGCACCTGAAATAATAATTGCGGGCGAACCGCCGCCAGGGAGGAATACTTTTGGGGCCTCTCTGGGGCGCCCTCGAATTTATCATCGCCTCGTTACGATAAATCACTCATACATGATAAAATATTACAGCCACTCGCGTTGGCAGTTTAGAAATTTGATGCGCCTCTCAGTTCCGGTTAATTTATGTCCCCGGAAACGCGGACCCGGATGCATCGCCCGCCGCCGAAATCTTAAGTACGGAGAGTAAGTTTGTGGCTTATCAAGAAAAAATGAGCAAAATTTTATTCAAAACTTATTTTGTTGAGTTAACTAGTCGATTAGAACGAATAATATTTAAAGGTGATACTAATCTGAAAGATTTTAATAAAATATCTTGAATTTTAGTGAATAACAGAAAAACGTTTAACTTTTTTAAACTACTTTTTATATTTCTAACATTAATATTGAAATCTTCACTTATGTTTTACTCATTGGAGGGTGGGATAGAGGGCAACCACCCACCCTTCACATACACGATAACTTTAAATACAATTATTGAAGATTTTGCTGTTTACAAAACAGTAAAACTTTCTGTATAATAAAAAATAAAGCAGAATCCAAATTTAAGTTTAAATATAAATGACTAACCTGATTTAAGCTAGATTTAAAGCATTTCCACGTATAATGTATATAATTTTTATTAATTCATACACTCAAAAATATTACTTTTTCTTTCGGTTTTCGAAAAAAATTAATAACAATTCTTGCTTTGAATATAGTTTTCAGCAATGTCTTTTATAAAATTTGATTTTAGAAATATTTATTTCCAATTTTCGAGAAATTTCTGCCATTTTGCACCAATTTTTATGTCAGATTTCAAGTATTTTCACACATTTTGCTTTGTATCATCCAAATCTCAAGAATGTATTTCTCAAATTGCAAGATTTTCTTTCCAGAGTTCCTCAAATATTTTGGAATTTACTCCAAATTTAGTTAAAATTGTAAAATTTTCCAGAAATTTTTATTTCTGATTTTTAAAACTTTCTTCTATTTTTTAGTAGTAACATATATTTATTGACAAATTTTGTACATATTTACATTGGAATAATGAATAATGAATGAGGTGTTAATGTATTAGTTTGTCAAAAGGCTATCGTCCATAAGTCTTTCTGCCTTGTTTTATTCTATTTTTTATTTATCGCCATTTCTTCAATTTTTCTAGTTTCAGGATTTTTTTCAGTAATTTATACATTTTTTGCTCTACATCATCTAAATTTTTCAACAATGCAAAATTTTGCAACAATTTTTCTTTAATTTAATTTTTTTTAGATTTCTAGACCTGATTTTAAGTGTTCTAAAATGTTTCTGTTATTTGTCTTTAATTTTATATATTTCTTGCTTTATGTCATCCACATTTTTCAAGAATGCATTTTTTTGGTAATTTTAGTGCTTTAATTTTATAAAAATTCTCTACTTTCTGAATTTTGTATGTTATTAATATTTTAACAATTTTTTACTTTTATGTTATTAGAAATATTGAAATATTTCTTTTATAAATTTTACTTTTATTTTTAGAATAATTTAGACTACAAAGAATACAATAAATTTGCTTCTAGATCTCTAGAGCTTCTCGGCAAGTTTCGTATCATTTTTTAATGATTTTTTACTATTTTTTTTATAAACTTAATGTTTAATCGTTAAAAACTGAAAAGCTTTTGATGAACATTCAAAAACCGGAAGTGGATGTTTACTCGAGGCCGTTTTTTGTTTTTTTCTGATATTTTTGTAAATATAAAAATTTTTACAAAACTTTTCAAATAAAAGTTAAATGGAACAAGAAACTGAACAAGATTTATAAAGACATGTTTTTCGTAAAGTTCTTAATTTGTGAGAAAAAAAAATAACTTTTCAGAAAATGTTTTAGATTTTTCTATAAATTTCAGTAATTTCTCCTCCATACTTTTATTTTTTATTGCAACTCCCTTTCCAAAGAATTTTCATCGAGAAGTCTTGAAATTTTTACAAGTTTAGTAAAGATTTTATTCAAGAATTTCAAACTTTTTCTATTAGAAAATTTTCTTCTAAATTTCTATAATTTTCTCAGATAATCCATACTTTTAGTTTTCTTACATTGAGGTTTCTAGAATTTTTCACAAGATTTCATTTTAGATTTATAAAACTTTTTTTGAGGATTCTAGAAGTGTACAGTAATTTCTTTTACTTATCTAATAAATAAATAGATATTTCAAGAATTTTTAGTAAAGATTTCAAAAGCTCTAGATTATTTAGAAAGCTCTCCCAAGATTTTGTTTAAATTTACAATTTATTAGGATATTTTATGCAGAATTTCTAGAACTTATATAGAGGCTTCTAGGAGTTTCAGGAATTCCTCCTCCATATTTTCAGTTTTTTATCTTCCTTTTCAAATAATTTTGATCGAGGATTTGAGAATTTTTCACAAGTTTTCTTTGTAGATTTGTAAACCTTTTTTGGAGGATTCTAGAAGTTTACAGTAATTTTTTCTTCATATTTCCTGATTTTTTAGCAAAGTTCTAGATTTTTTAGTTCGTTTCAATATTTATAGAATTTTCTTTTAGGATTTGCAGTAATTTCTCTTCCAGATTTTAATATTGTCTTATAAATTGCAAAGATTTCCGTCGGTGCTCAAATATTTAAAAAAAATCTTTTACAGAACTTTACACTTTTTTTCGAGAGTTCAGAAACTTCCAGTAACTTTTATTCAGATTTGGAGGCTATAGATTTTTCTAGAAAATCTGTTCCTAGAAATCTAGACTCTTTTTAGTTATTTCTCCTTCAGATATCAAGATTGTTTTTGTAATCTGTCTTTTAAACTGCGAAGTTTTTAGAATTTCTTTTCTAGAAATGTAGATTTTTTTGTAGAATTCGGGACATTTCCAGTAAATTGCGAAGATTTAAATGAAGGTTTTTTTAGAAAATTTGTTTTTAAAAATCTAGACTTATTTTTGAGAGTTCAGGAAATTTGAAATAATTTCAAATTTTTTTCCAACTTTTAAATCGTAGAGTTTTTTTGTGGCTCTTGAATTTTTAGAATTTTCTTCTGGAAATCTAGATTATTTTCTCGAGGGTCCAGGAAATTTCTAAAAAATTATTCTCCAGAGTTCAAGTTTTTTTTTGAAGTCGTCTTTTAAATTGCAAAGATTTTCTTTGCGGCATTAGGATTTTCTAGAATTTTTTTTTCTAAAATAATGGCCACACCCTCTTGTAGATTTTGTTTTTCAAAATTGTCTATTATTTCAGAATTATTGATTGTAGTGTGTTCTAAAGGTAAATAACTTCTTGCCCAAATTAAATTTTTTTTCAACTTTTCTTATAAATTGCGAAGATTTTCTTTCAGAGTCTAAATGTTTTTTAATTCGTCTTCTTTTCGAGAATTCAGGTAAATATTAGTAATTGCTTTTCTAGAACTCAACATTTTGTTTCAACTAGAGGCTATAAAATTATTTAGATAGTTCTAAATTGCGGAATTTTTCACGGAGGGTCTAGAATTTTTTAGAAAATTTTCTCCTAGGAATGTTTTCTTATTTTCGAGAAAGTTTAAGGAATTTCTCTTCCCGATTTCAAATTATTTTTTCAACTGGTCTTCTAAATTTCTAGGAGGTTCTAGAATTTTTAGAAAATTTTCATTTAGAAATCGACTTTTTTTCCAAGGGCTCAGGAAATTTCTCCTTCAAATTTCAAGGTTATCTTCTAAATTGCAAAGATTTTCTTGAAGGCTCTAGAACTTTTTAGAAAATTTGATTGTAGAAATCTTTTCTTGAGGGTTCAGGAAATTTTCAGTGATTTCATTTTTTTGAGGCCCTAGATTTGTTAGATTTTTTTATAATATAATACCTTTATTAACGGTAAATAGGGGGGTAATTGGGTAATTACTAATTTGTAAATGGAAACCAAATGATACTTTTATGTAATCTATTCTGTACATAAAAAAGGAAAAGGATGTTAAATATTAATTGTCTGAAAAACATTTTAGACAATTTATAAAGTTAATATTTTCTAATCATTTAAACGAAATATTTTGGAAATATTGCTTCGTTTTTACAAAATTCCATTACTCGAGTATCTTGTGATTCTTGATGATATCATTTACTATTTCCAGGAATTCTTTCCCCCCATATATTTCATAATTTTGGCTGTGATATCATCTATACCTGGAGAATTTTCTTCAAGAGTTAATTTTTTATTTTTAGAAACTTTTCTTTTATGTTATTCAAATTTGCTTGATTTTTTAGAAAACTTCTAGAAACTTCCAAGTAATTTAACGTCCTCATTTTTAGAAACTTTGTCCAGAGTCAAATATTTATTTTTTTAGATTTTAATTTTATAGAAAATGTTACCAATTCGTGAAGAAAATTTTTTTAATGAAGTTTCTCAGAAATTATCGGGTGGTTATACTTTTTACACAGTTTTTCTTTCTAGCTTCTGAAATTTACTAGAAAATTTTCTTCTCACCCTAATTGAAGAATTTTCTTCAATAATTCACTGTATTTTTTTAATTTTTAGAAACTTCAAACATTTCTAATATTATATTATTCAAATTTGCTTGTTTTCTTTAGAAAATTTCTAGAAAATTTCAATTCATTTTGCGTTCCTATTTTTACAAACTTTATCGACACTATTTTTTTTTTAGATTTTAATGCGTTTAAAAAATTTTAGCAATTTTCCAGAATTTTTTCCATTATAAATCCTAGAAAATCTTCAATAAACAAATAAAGCAAGAAATCCTGGAAAATATTAAGGGTCTGTATTTAAAAATTCTGGAAATTAGTATAATTCTAAATAGGTTCCAGAATCAATGTGCAAATTCGTAGAAATTTTGCTAAGGGTTTTAAAATTTTCTGCATTTTTTTTTTCACAAATTTTTTCAAAAATTTTTTTTTGAGACATTTCAGCTTTTCTTATCTCATCGTAATTGTTCAAGAGTTAATTATTTTTTTTACATTAATTAATAAATAAAAAATTAATTTTCAAATAATATTGATTTTTTAAATTTGGTTCAGAGTTCAGAGCCAAGCATGTTTCCCCTAAATTTCTAGAATATGTTAGTAATTTTTGGTTTACGGTTTTACTTTCGATTTTTTAAATTTTTTCTGGTAATTTCAAACATATTTTGCTATATTTCTAGAAATTTTTCGTTTAGGAATTTTCGCTTCAAATCGTAATTATTCCTCAAGAGTTTTTTTTTGCTTTACTTGCTTTATTCTATCGAAATTGTCTAGTATTTATACAAGGATTCTTGAGATTTCAGTAATTAAAAATATAAAATATTTAATTTCCAAATTCGGTCGTAGGCTCTCCTTTCAGGAAGAAATGCTAGATCTAACAAATCCATGATTCTCTTAAAGGGTTCTCGAATTTTTGAGTAATTTAAAGTCCAGATTCACGGAATATTTGTCAAAATTTGTAGAAATGTTTGCAGTTTTATTTCAAGACAATTTTTAATTCAGGGTTTTTCCCCCAAATTATAAGAATTTTCTTTGACAATGAATTTTACAGAAATTTTTCTTATCAAGCATTTATTACTTTAACTTTTCAGGTTTCTAGAAATATCCAGTAATTTTCTGTCCAGATACCCAGAAATTTTTTCGTAGGTTGTGAAATTGCAAAGTAGTTTTTTTAATATAAATTTCTAGAATTTTTTAGTAATTTTTCTTTCAGAGATTTTCATTAGGTTTTGAAAGGTTTTTCTTTTTCTAAAAATTTAAAATTTACAATTATCAACTGAAATAAGTCCAGATTATTTGAAGTTGGTAAGGTTTCTTTTTAATTTCTTAGAAATTGTATAATTGTTTCGAGATTTTTTTTCCAGAAATATTTTCTTTTAGACTCTTGGATTTTTCTTGCTTGCTTTTTTTTTGTTGGAATTATTAAATGTTCTAAAATTTTCTAGTAAGTTTTATTCTACATTACTAGAAAATTTGTGTTTGTGAGTTTTAGAATTTATAAACATTTTTTATAGATATCTAAAATATCTCCGCAGTTTTATTTTTTCAATTTTTCACCAAAGGTCAAGAGTTTTCTTAGATTTAGATTTTTTCATCTTATTGTATGTGAAATTTACTAGGATTTTTTTAAAGGGTTATAAAATTTTCTAATAATTATAATTCTAGATTCATCAAAGTTTCTAATGTTCAAGAATTTTTATCAATTTTCCTGGCAATTAATTTTTTTTACAAATTATTTTTATAAAATATTACAATTTTTAGCATTTATCGCTTTACCTTATCTGGATCTCCTACTAGATTATTACTTTTTGTCGAGGATTCTAAATCCTCTATCCCACCTTCCATTAAGTAAAACATCATCAAAAATTATTTGAAATATTTGTATGAATGCATCAATTTATGTTTATTTATATTTTAGGTCTTTTAAGTTTTGGTGAACACTCATAATCATGTAATTTATATTACAAGTAATTGTTAAGAATCCAAAATTGGGCAAATGATTAAGAATAAATTTTTTGCCTCATAGTTTTTCAGAAAAATATAGGGAAAGTACTATGATGGCCACATCACCATTTTTGTTTTTGTTTTCGAGTTGTGTACTATACTTTTTTTCTACTCCCATTCAGTATAATTTGGAATACTTTGCAATATTGAGGTTATGTTTCACTATTAAAACACTTCGCAGCATCGAATAAATGCCCCAAAGAGATGAAGGTTTGTATTTCTTACTTACTTCGCCAAAATAGGCTACTAACACATTTTCCGAAAAAGACTGAACACTATTATTCATACGCCATGAATTTAAGCGTAAACCACTTCGTAACGCGATTTGGATTTTTCCAAGATCCGCTGCGGTATGTTCTGATATTTGCCTAATTTCTGGTGAAGTTCCAACAATTTCTTCTGTCGAGTCACCATCACTCATTTTAACATGAATAAATGAATTATTAATAATAATTAAACGAAAATAACGTCAATGTAATGTGTATTCAACAACAATAAATGTTAAATTCATTTGTCTAGGCTACTTGATTGGAGTTTTGTTATAATAATGGTTATGTAATATATTACGTGCTAGTTTTTTCTTCATTACGTGCGTGTTTATAATGCCTTGGTTACTAATTAACAAACAATTGCGTTATTGCCTACTTACTACTATGGGAGTAGAAAAATGAAATGTATATAACAAGTAATTGTAAAATATAGGGAAAGTATTATGATGGCCACATCACCATTTTTTTTTTTTTTAGAAGTATACGTCTAATACAATTTATTTTATAAACTAATTTCATCCAGACGAACGTAATAGCATCTATAATACTTTGTGGAAAATTTTTTAAAATCTCCCCACCGTTGATAAATTCAATTTGATTTATAATTTAATGATGGGGAGAGGAAAATATAATAATGGAACTAAACAAGTGACTTTATGCATTAGAATGAGAACGTATTGAATTTCCTCATACACGTTGTGTTATTCTGGGAGGATTAAAATTTCCTAAACAATTTTTAATTAAATTAATGCGTCGGCGGAATAATCCGGCAAGGTATTATCCTCGGTCGTGATTATGAAGTGCCCCCGGAGAGGCGAGAGAGAGGTAGTGTATAAAACACAAACTCAAAGACCGTCCACAAACTAGTTATATTAGTTTTCATTATTAGATCCCCAATGTAGGGCACAACTAAAGCTATTAGCATGTAGTGCGCTGTACGGCCGTGGCCGCCCCCGACGTGGTGGATGTTGAGTGTGTGTATCTGTTGGGGCGTTGTTTGATTCGCATTTACGCTCCTCTCTCAGGATGTGTGCAAATGGACGATGCATCTTAATTTCTGCAAAGGAGTATGAGAGGATAAATCGTCCTCGTAGTAGATTAAATCCTGCACTCTAAATCCGCACGGATGCGGCGTTACCGACGAGGAGGTTACGACTGTGACGCTGAAACGGGGAAAATATTCAAATTTGTTGGTCATGTGGGAGGTTTTGTTGCGGTGGTTTCAGTCGGAATATGTGTTTGTGTTACGTAAATTTTGAAAGGATTATGAAATAATAATCACGGACGCCGCTATTGATATTTTAACTAAAATTATATTAATACGATAGGAGTATCATTTAATTGATTTTAATTGGTTCATATTAAATCTGTTTTAATTGTATCCGCAGCTAAATATTCTCTACATCCCTTAAAACAAATTATATAATAAAATCCATTAGATTTAACAGAGTGAAATTACAAGTAAAATAAGTACAATAAATAGAATAATATGATTGTTAGTGTTAGTCTGTTAAATGGCTATAAATCACCAGTCTTTTAGACCGAATACATTAGTTTCTATGGATCTCCTTCGAATCCAGATTTTCACCACGTGGTGAACTTCGAGGAAAACATTATTAGATAATTTTTGGGTATATTTTGGAGATTATTAACTGTACTTGCACGATAGTCGTTAACTATCACAGAAACTTCTAGATGAGAGGCTACAAATTTATTTTGGATTTACGACCCGTCACAAGATACATCCATCAAGGACAGCTACAACCTACAACATGGATACATTAAAACAGCTTTCGAAACAATTATTAATTAGTTTGCCTAGTTTATTTTTAATCTTTGGCTTAATGTTTGAAAAGAGAATTTTGTCCACAACATTATTTTTTATAATAATCAAAATCCTTTTCAGCAATGTTCTATCAAGATTTTTAGTAATTTCTTCATGGAATTTCTAAAATTATTTAGAAATTTGTTTTTCTAGAAATTCAGAAATTTCTCATAGATTTTTCAAGATTATCTTTAATTTTTTCTACAAATTTTCCAACAATTTCTCATCAATATTTTTCATTTTTTTTTTCATTAAATTTCTAAAAAAGTTTTTAGAAGTTTATCATTGAGAATATCTAAGATTTTTAATCATTTTTTTCTTGAAACCTTCCAGTAATTTACTATCAAATCTTTTAGAAATATTTTGAATTATTTAGCATTTTGTTTTTTTCTAAAAATTCAGAAATTTCTCATACAAGATTTTCCAACATTTATTTTTACATTTCTTCTCTGATTTTTCCAACAATTCCCATCAAGATTTTTCAGGGATTTCTTCATTCAATTTCTAAAATCGTTTAGTATATATTTATTAGAAACTTTCATAGAAATAAGTCAAATAAAAGTACTTTTGGGCCACCATCATTTTCATTGTCATAGAAATTTTCCTAATTTTTATAAAGATTTATTTTCTTCTCTAAATTTTCATGTATTTTCCCTTCAAGATTATTAAGTAATTTCTTATGAAATTTCTAAAACTAGTATGCGTTAATATTCCAGAATTTTTTTAGGAATTTTTCTGATATTATTTAACATTTTCTCCTCTAAATTTTTCCAAAATTTTCCTATCAAGAATTTTGATTAGCTTTTTTTTCTAGAACTTTTCAAAAACTTTTCAAGAATTTCTAAAGATTATTAAACTTTCAACGTTAAATTCTCGAGTGAATTAAATATGCAATTCATTAAATTGTTTGGCATTTATTTTTCTAAAAATTCTTATAATTTTTTCCCCAAAAATGTCTTGAACTTTTTCAGCAATTTCCCATTGAATTTTTACGTAGTTTTTTAATGAGATTTCAATTTTTTTCATAGAAATTTTCAGAAATTTGTTTTTAAGATTTTCAAGGAAATTTGTTCTTCCATTGTCTCTAAATTGTTTCGCATTTTTTTCTAATAATTCTCATATCTTTTTCCCCTAAAATTGTCTAGGGCATTTTATTGAAATTTTCCACCAATTTCTCATTGAGATTTTCAAGTAGTTTTTTCTTGAAATTTTCCGGCAATTTAGCATCAAATATTTTAGAAATATTTTTAATTATTTAGCATTTTGTTTTTCTAGAAATTCAGAAATTTCTCGTACGAGATTTTTCGAGATTTTTTTTACATTTCTTCTCTAATTTTTCCAACAATTCCCATCAAGATTTTTCAGGAATTTCTTCATTTAATTTCTAAAATCGTTTAGTATATATTTTCTTAGATTTTTTTATAGAAATAAGTAAAATAAAAGTACTTTTGGGTTACCATCCTTTTCATTGTCATAGAAATGTTCTTAATTTTTTTACAGATTTATTTTCTTCTCTAAATTTTCTTGTATTTTCCCTTCAAGATTATTCAGTAATTTCTTATGAAATTTCTAAAACTTTTTGCATTATTATTCTAGATTTTTTTTGATACTTTAAAGAAAATTTTCTGATATTATTTAAAATTTTCTTCTATAAATTTTCCCATCAATAATTTTGATTAGCTTTTTTTCTAAAACTTTTCAAAAACTTTTCAAGAATTTCTAAAGATTATTCAACACTTTCAAAGCTAAATTTTCCAGTGATTTTAACATGAAATTCATTAAATATTTGATGGTGGTACATCTTGAATGATTTATAAATGAGACTTTGTTTTACCGCTATATTTTTAATGGCAAAACAAAGTAATTGTGTCTCATTTACAAATCGAAATTCATTAAATTGTTTGGCATTTTTTTTCTTCAAAAATGTCTAAGGCAATCTCTTGAAATTTTCCAGCGATTTTCCATTGACACTTTTACGTAGTTTTTTAATGAGTTTTCAATTTTTTTCATAGAAATTTTCAGAAATTTGTTCATAAGGTTTTCAAGGAAATTTCTTTTTTTTACATTACCTTTAAATTGTTTGGCATTTTTTTCTAATAATTCTCATATCATTTCCCCTAAAACTGTTTAAGGCATTTTATTGAAATTTTCCACCACTTTCCCATTGAGATTTTTAAGTAGTTTCTTCATGCAATTTCGATTTTTTTAAAAAATTTTTAATATTGTTTATTGAGATTTTTAAGAAAAATTATAAGTTTTTTTTTACATTATCTTCTCTAAATTATTCAACATTTTCCCATCAAGAATTTTCAGTGAATTTCTACAATTATTTACCATTTTTCTTCTTCTAATTTTTTCAGTAATTTCTTCTTTAAGTTTCTAAAATCGATTAGTATGTATATCCCAGAAGCTTTGAAAATTTTCAGCAATTTCTCATTGATAGTTTTAAGTAGTTGCTGAATTAGTTTTTTAATTTTCTTTTTAGAAATTTCCAGAAATTATTTCTTAAGATTTTCCAGGAGATTTTTTTATTACATTTTCTTATAATTTTGTCTTTTAGTAAATTACAAATGTTTTTATTTTTCTAAAATAAATTAAGAAATTTTTCAACAATTTCTTTTTGAATTTTTCAAGTAATTTCTTCATTAAATTTCTACAAATATTTAGCATTTTCTTTTATTCTAGAAATTTTCCATGACGAGTTTTCTAGATTTTTTTCATAAAATATCTAAAATTATTAATTAATCTTTTTATTATTACATACATTAATGTAAAGAAAATGGAGGGTGTGATAGTAGACACCCACCCACTCTACATATATATTGAAATTTCAACCAGAATGATTTTTATTTTCAAAAAAATTCGACATCAATTCTGTTGTAGTTTTCAGGACACTTAAAGTCTCAAAATGATTGAAATACAAATGTATATGTAGGGTGTGTGGGTGGCCACTATCCCACCCTCCAATTACTAACACATACTCGAAAACTTTACTAAATCATTTTCTTTTATTAAGAAAATGTATATTTTTTTAATCCTTCAATATTCTCTTCCATTTATTGGTTTTTTATTTGCAACACACGTTTATATAAACAAAAAGGAGGATGCAATAGTGGCCACCTACCAACCCTACATTTACATTAAAATTTCAGCTAGAAAAATTTTTAATTTTCAAAAAATTTCAACAGTATTTATGTAGTAGTTTTCAGGAAACTAAAAATCTCACAGCGATTAAAAAATAAATGTATATGTAGGGTGGGTGGGTGGCCACATGAAAAACCAATAAATAGAAGAGAATATTGAAGGATTAAAAAAATTATAATTTATTCTTAATTAAAGAAAATAATTTAGTAACGTTTTCGCGTATGTGTTAGTAAATGGAGGGTGGTCACTATCCCAACCTCCATTTGCTAATACATACGCGAAAACAAAGCACACAAAACAATAAGCAAAAAATCCAAATGAAACATGTTAAGATATCAAGTCTGTTAGATTTTCAAATTTGGTTTATTTTAAACACTAGTTGTGGAAAGTCAAAATAATAAATAAAGCAAAAAAACAGATAGAACGGAAATCAAAAGATAAACGCAAGGGTTGGAGAACAAAGGATGGCAGACAAAAGTTAAACAACACAAAACCAATGATAAAATATGAAGGTCAAAAGACAAGGAAGAAAAACAGCAGATAGAAGACAAAGGATAAACGCTAGAAGACAAAAGTCAGATAAGAATTAACAAAGGCCTAAAAATAAAGGATAAAAGACGAGGACAAAAGAAAAATAACAAACTATAGAAGATAAGAAATAAAAAATTAAAGATAAGTGATAAATGTAAATTAATAAAAGATGAAGAACAAAAGAGAAATGTCGAAGTAATTAAAGGCAAATGATACAATAAATATGAGGCAAAGGGCAGAAAACAAAAGGGAAAATCCAGAGGAAGGTGAAACAAAATACAATTGAGAAAAGTAGAGAACACAAGACATAGAATAAAAGACAAACAAATGATAAAATACTAAGGACATAGATATTGTAAATGTAGCGTTATTTTATTTGTATATATTGTAACAATTTTTGATAAAGTTTAAAGACAAAGGAAAAATGACAAAAGACGAACGAAAAAATGAAAGATGAAGAATACTAGATAGAGGAGACACAGACAAAAGATAAAGAACAAAAGACAACGGATAAAAGTCAGAGACACAAAAGACATAAATAGAATGAAAGAAAAATAACAGAAAACAAAAGTCAAATCAAAATTGATGGCAAAAATTAGTAGGCAAAGAACAAAAGTCAAATAATACAAGACCAAGTATAAAAGGCAAAGAGAATAAATGACAAAAAACTAAAAACAGAAAACAACAGTTTCAACCAAACAAGAAAGAACCAAAAAATAAAGGATTGAAGACAAAGGAAGACTATATTTTCGTAAATACTGTCATGTATATTCAGAGGGAATCGTAAAGTATGAAAAGACAAGAACAAAATGCAAAGGAATAATAATTAACGAAAAAAGGGTGAAATGATACAGACAAATTACAAAAATAAAAAATTAAAAACCAAGATGCGAAACACACAAAATAAAGAAGACAAGGCAGAAAAGACAATGGACATTAAAGTTTATAACAAATGGTAAAGGAAACATGACAAAAATTAAAGGTTAAATAAAGTATCAGAAGAGTTAAGGCATAGAACGAAAGTAAAATGACTAAAAGCAAACAACAAAAGACAATTCAACTAGAGTTTCAGTACTCGCAATAATTAATAGAATGAGAAATACAAGACAAAAGAAAACAAAAGTCAAAATAGATCAAATACAAAGAACCAAACACACAAAAAAATAGAGGATAAAAACCAGAGGACAAAGGATAAAGAACCAAAGAGAAATGTTAAAAATCAAAGAACAAAAGAAAAATTAAAAAAGTCGAAGCTCAGAAGGCAAACAACAAAAGACAAATGATATAAGTCATAGAAAGTCAAAGGGATAAGGACAAATGATTTTAAAAATAAAGGTAAATTACAAAAGATATTTGCATGAAGGAAAACTGGGGAGAGAAAAGAGGATAACAATGGCGAGAGCGAGAGGAAGAAAAAGATGGATGTGTGAAAGATAAGGGGAATGCTTATTAAACAATGAAGGGAAGGATGCGTGGATACACTTAGAGGAAGACTGTAAGGGTGTGGATGTGGAATGGGTCTAAGGGTGTAAACGGGTAGTAGAATCGATGAGAGAAGACGTACTTGGCTCCATATAGTATCATAGTGATACTTATTTGTCGGTCGAATTAAAACTATAATAATTGATCTGTTCCACTTGCTGATTAATAAATATTAATTTATCTTCCCGTTCGCCCTGAACCGCAGTTAGTCGTTAGCACTATGAGTGGTCTGTATAAATTTGGCGCCCAACGTGGGGCGGCGTTCAAGGTTAACTCAAGCTGCCTGAACATGACCCACCAGTAACTTGGCAATAATGGCTAGAAGTCGTAAAAGAGGAGCTGTTAATGCACCCACACGTTGAATAATAAAAATTAATTGATCGCTCCACCTGCCCTGAGCTACACTTAGTCGTCACCACTCTTCGGATCAAAGATAAAGGATTAAAAGCAACAGACAAGAACAAAATACAGATGATTAACAATAAAGGATCAAAGACAGGTTATAAAAGTCAAATGGCACTAGTTGAATGAGAAAATAAAAATAGAAAAAATAAATGATAAAAGGTAAAAATTAACGGTTTTATCGTGAAGGATGCAATGGATACAAAATAAAGAACCAAACTCTAACATTTTTAAATGTATAAATTATACACTAATACATGCAGATAATTCAAATGCACTATTAACTAATTCGTTCCCGCAAATATTTACATTACAACCATAACTAATCATGTTGCTCCGGTATACTAAACCCTATATTCAATTGTAAATGCGCCGGTCCCGGAAATTCCCTCGCATCGTCCTACAATCGTTTCACAAAACGTATTAATCCGAAAGCGAAATAAACGATCGGTCGAAAAATTAATAAACGTCTCCTGTAATCCCATCGGCCGTATCTGTGACTCGCGAGGCAGTCAATTTGTCAGATTTTCCGAAGGCGTCGCCGTTTTATAAATTCTCGGAGGGAAAATTAATTGTTTGATTAATCCCCGGGTCGGCTCGGCGAAAAATCGGGGTCCCGAGGTCGGTTTCCTAATAAAGATTAACACAACCGGGGAAAATCGCTTAATTAAAGATTAATTAAGTCGCTAAAAACACGCTGTCGATTTTTGTTTTCAGGAATTACTCATGAATTCGTAAAATTCATTACGGAATTTAATTATTCCGAAGAAAAAAAAGTTACTCCTGTAGGCTCTTTTTCTTAATTTAAATTCAGGTGGCCATTTATTTTGACGGGCCTTATTAATGGTGGTTGGTCTCCTCCGACAGGCGGCGGGCATTTATTTTTCTTATGCGGACGTTTGTGTGTTCTCGTCGTTTTTTTTTTGAAAAAGGGAAAATCTTAGATTTATTTTTCTATTTACGGGAGGGACGTTCCGCGCGATAAATTAACGACATTTTTCATTTTCCCTCGCCGCTTAATCGCAACTGTATGTGGAATCACGTAAACAAATTTATGGACCTAGATCCTGTAAATATTACATCATCTAGATGTTATTGCCGTCTATTCATCATGTAAATTTATACCGAAGTGTTTAGCGGTTACGGCGAAAAACTAATATATTTATTTGCGTACGATTTAAAAAATTCGTATATAATATAAAATATTTGTGGAACTCATTCGCACACTTTAACCGCCGCGTAATTGCGAGCGTAAATGGATACGGAAAAGCGTCGCTAATAAATCAGAGACGCTATATTATTCACCAACAGCAGACAACCCCAAACAGTTGTAAATCTCACCGTTTTCAGGCTTTAATTGCCTTCCGAATGCTGACACCGCGAACGTGCCACACGAGTTCGCTTTTTTTTCAACACACGCCCACACGAAAACAAACAATAAATAATAATAAACGCCGCCCGGAGCGTCAGCTACATCGCCCGGACTAATTATTGTACAAGTTAAAGAACGTCGGACGTGATCTGTAAGCGAATGAGTGGCGGATAAACACTGTGTTATTTTAAGGGCGAATTCTAAATAGGTGTGGATTTTGTTGAGGTTTAACACATTATAAATCAAAATATAACATTGATAATAAGCAGAAACAAATTTCTCATCAACTAATTGACTAGTGGTCTTACACCATTTTTTATTTAATGACAAATTCACAAGTGTTCTGGGATGTGGTCTATGTATATTTCTGTTTCTAGCAAGTAGGTGTAAATAATTACTTCAGAATGGTATTTTATGTCAGCATGTGCTACAAAAAAGAGAAACGTTTAACACGTTGATGTTAAACAGATTAGAGTTTATCACAGGGCAGTTGTGTCATTCTTTCATTAAAAAATAAAACGTTTCAATTATACCAAGAACAACAAACAAAAAACAATTGAAAATCAACTGACAAATGACATTTACTGAAAAAAATGACAGTTAAAAACAGTTGAAATAAAAAAAACAATAGAATTATATTTCAAATAACAGTGTAAAAACTTTCTAAAAATACACATTAGTAATGATTAAAACACTAGAATAAATTTAAAAAAATAAGTTGTTTATAATTATTTTTAGAAATAACTATTGGATTAAAGAGAAAAAAAAATTCTTTTTGAATGAGGCCATAGCCAACTATGGTTTTCATTTTAAAAAAATGTAAGTTTGCGTCATATATCGGAAAATAATGGCGATAAAAATTGTCTGATTATTTTTTATTAATCTACATAAAATTATCTAAAACTTTGTTCTGTACAGTTTTTTTCTATCTGTTATAATAACCGAGATATATTGATTTGAAAAATTTGACACTTTTTACTTTTTTCAAAATATCTAGTTACCCTTGACTTTTTTGAAAACTTTGAAAGTGGAATTTTAATCGTCTCGTAAATCTACACTTTTTCCCCCATTTAACCATTTCTCTATCTCTTATGGTTTCCGAGATCCCCATAGAGAACATCTAAAAAAACTCACCCTGTATATAAATTAAGTAAAAATCTAAAATTCGAACTTCAATTGTTTTTTACTTTTTCCACGATAACTTTCAAAATAATTATCAGTTTATGGAAATTCTTGTAGCAATTGATTCCCACAATCAAATTTATTCAAATCAAGAAAAAATCTAAAATTTGAACTTCAATTGTTTTTCAGTTTTACCACGATAACATTCAAAATAAGTATCAGATTATGGAAATTCTTACACCAATGAATTCCTACAATCAAATTTATTCAAATCAAGTAAAAATCTAAAATTCGACCTTCAATTGTTTTTCAATTTTTTCACGTTAACTTCCAAAATAATTATCAGATTATGGAAATTCTTGCACCAATGAATTCCCATAATCAAATTTATTTAAATCAAGTAAAAATCTAACATTCGAATTTCAATTGTTTTTCAGTTTTTCAACAATAACTTTCAAAATAATTATCAGGTTATGGAAATTCTTCACCAATTATCGATTTCTACAATCAAATTTATTTGAATCAAGAAAAATCTAAAATTCGAATTTCAATCGTTTTTCAGTTTTTCCACGATAACTTCGAAAGAAATCATCAGATTATAGTAAATCTTGCACCAATGGATTTCTACAATCGAATTATTTGAATCAAGTAAAAATCTAAAATTCGTACATCAATTGTTTTTCAGTTTTTCCACCATAACTTTCAAAATAATTATCAGTTTATGGAAATTCTTGTACCAATTGATTCCCACAATCAAATTTATTCAAATCAAGAAAAAATCTAAAATTTGAACTTCAATTGTTTTTTAGTTTTTCCACGATAACTTCCAAACTAATTATCAGATTATGAAAATTCTTGCACCAATTGATTCCTACAATTAAATTTATTCAAATTAAGTAAAAATCTAAAATTCGAACTTCAATTGTTTTTCAGTTTTTCCACGATAACTTCCAAAATAATTATCAGATTATGGAAATTCTTGCACCAATTGATTCCCAAAATCAAATATATTTAAATCGAGTAAAAATCTAACATTCGAATTTCAATTGTTTTTCAGTTTTTCCGCCATAACTTCCAAAATAATTATCAGATTATGGAGATTCTTACACCAATTGATTCCCACAATCAAATTTATTCAAATCAAGTAAAAATCTAAAATTTGAACTTCAATTATTTTTCAATTTTTTCACGATAACTTCCAAAATAATTATCAGATTATAGAAATTCTTGCACCAATGAATTCGTACAATAAAATTTATTTGAATCGAGTAAAAATCGAATATACTGAATACTTGTTGCTCTACTTTCTTGACATATTTTCAAATTGGGTAAAGTAGAACACTTGTTTTGTTCCATAATTTTATTTTCAGTTGACAGTTTAACTTTGAAAATGATCCTAACCGATCGAAACACGTGTCAGGCAACTGAAAATAAAATTATGGAACAAAACAAGTGTTCTACTTTACCCAATTTGAATCTAAAAATCGAACTTCAATTGTTTTTCAGTTTTTCCGCCATAATTTCCAAAATAATTGTCAGATTATGGAAATTTTTACACCAATTGATTTCCACAATCGAATTTATTTGAATCAAGTAAAAATCTAAAATTCTAACTTCAATTGTTTTTAAGTTTTTCCACGACAACTTTCAAAATAATTATCAGATTACGGAAATTCTTGCACCAATGTATTCCTACAATCAAATTTATTTGAATCAAGTAAAAATCTAAAATTCGAACATCAATTGTTTTTCAGTTTTTCCATGATAACTTCCGAAATAATTATCAGATTATGAAAATTCTTGCACCACTGGATTCCCACAATCTCTTCTCTTGACCTACCTTAACAATCTTAGTATTAACCAAGGCCACGAGTACGCGAATGTAGGTCAAATATACGCTCGCTCAATGCATCAATTATTGAGGTAGGTCATGAGTACGCTGGGTTAATTCATAATTTATTGAAGCAGATTATGAATATGCTAGCGTCTTGCTTGAAATTTTATACCGAGGGGATGTTTTCTATTCTAACAAATTTTAAATCTTTGGTAGTTTTAAAATGCTTTAACAAAATAAATTGTAGAAAATATATAAATGTTTCTATAATTAAAAGTGCGCTACGTATTTGTAAGCCATATTTTTATTATAAAACCTTGTCGTATGTTCTAATGATTGGAGGGTGGGATAGACGCCGCCCACCCACCCTACATATATTCTTAAACTTAAGCTAGAATACAGTTTTAAAATTCAGGAATTATTTCGTCACTAACAGTGCAGTAATTTTTAGAAAAATAAAATTGTAACAGTGATGGAAGTACAGTTATATATGTAGTTTTAAAATATATGTAGGATGGGTGGGCGACCTCTATCTTACCCTCCAATTAGTAAAACATGCTCAAGTGTACAAAATAAATCGTGGAAAAGATATAAATTTTTTATAATTAAGAGTGCGTGACTTGTTTGGAAGCAATTGTTTTTTTGTATAAAACCCTCGCGTATATTTTAATGATTGGAGGGTGGGATAGAGGCCACCCACCCACCCTACATATATTTTAAAACTTAACCTAGAACACAGTTTTAAAATTCAGGAATTATTTCGTCACTAACGCTGCAGTAGTTTTTAGAAAAAAAAATTGTGACAGTGATGAAAATGCAGTTGACTATGTAGGGTGGGTGGGCGGCCTCTATCCTACCCTCCAACCAGTAAAACATGCTCAAGTATACAAAATAAATTGTGGAAAAGATATAAATTTTTCTATAACTAAAAGTGCGTGACTTGGTTGTAAACAATAATTTATTTGTTGAAAACCCTCGCGTATGTTCTACTGATTTGAGTGTGGGATAGAGGTCACCCACCCACCCTACATATATTCTTAAACTTAACATAGAACACAGTTTTCAAATTCAGTAATTATTTCGTTACAAACTGTACAGTAGTTTAAAAAATGTGACAGTGATGGAAACACAGTTGTATATGTAGGGTGGGTGGGCGGCCTCTATCCTACCCTCCAAACAGTAAAACATGCTCAAGTATACAAAATAAATTGTGGAAAAGATATAAGTTTTCTAAAATTAAGAGTGTAAGCAATTATTTGTTTGTTTAAAAACCCTCGCTTATGTTCTAATAATTTGAGGGTAGATAGAGGACACCCACCCACCCCACATATATTCTTAAACTTAACATAGAACACAGTTTTAAAATTAGGAATTATTTCGTCACTAACGGTGCAGTAGTTTTTAGAAAAATAAAATTGTGACAGTGATGGAAGTGCAGTTGTATATGTAGGGTGGGCGGCCTCTATCCCACCATGCAATCAGTAAAACATGCTCAAATTTACAAAATAAATTGTAGAGAAGATATAAATTTTTCTATAATTTAAAGTGCGCGACTTTTTTGTAAGCAATTCTTTTTTTTTTTAAATAAACTGTGGGAAGTTCCTGACGAGCAAGAAAAAATTGTAATTGGTTGATTGCGTAGATGTCTAGATTGGCATTACATCATATTATGCACAAAGATATAAATCTGCAACTCTGAAAAATTCATTTGGTACAATAATTAAAGCCCCTGGATGTCCGTCAAAAAATTGACTTTGTAATCCAGGCAACAGAGCAAATTTCAACGATTATTAATAACTTGTCTTTGGATAAAGCTAGTTTCTATCTTAATGAACATGTGGATAAGCAAAAGTACTGCCTTTTGAAGGCGAAAAATCCAAAACACATGCATTGGATACTTCTACATTCGACTAAAGTCAGCATATGGACTGCGATGTTGAGGTGAGAAAGTATTAGCACTTACTTTTTTGAAGATGAAAATATGCAGTAAAAATAATTTCAGAGCATTATGTAGAGATGTTATACATTTTTTTGTGCTTGAATTACAAACCTTTCCTAGCTATAACAGAAGAATATAGTGAGAATATAGTTTCTGCAGAATAGAGCAACATTACACAGGTTCAAAACGACTTTGACATTTGCAAATCATTTTTCTTTTATTTTGTGATAACATGCAAACTTTTTCTAACAATTCAGAGAAGATAAAAGAAAAAACACTTAGGAAGGATTTATTAGCCTTGGAAAACTACAGTTATTCAACTGGCACAAGCGTTAGGATTCTTTTTAGAAACAGCGCAATCGGTAGGATCATACGCACTTGTCCGCTTTGTTCTTTATAGATCATCCTTAAAATTATGTTAAAAAGGATCCAGAAATGGACATATTAATAAAAAAGCTGCACCTAATATTTAATTTCATTCTTTTAACCGAAAATATTTATTCTTATGCTATGTAATAGTATCAAAAGTTTTTCTAATTTGAAGTAGATACCTATTTTTTTAATATTTCGAATAAATAAAATCTAAAGCTTTAGATTAAATATAAAATTTAATTTTAAATAACCTTGTTGCATCAACGTGCTACATACTAATTCCCAGCAAAAGGTAATACTCTATATACAAAATTAGACGTAACCTGAATTTCCTCGAATAATATAAACGTAACTAGGGGAGTGTACATGCATACACGCTCCTAAAACAACCGCTCGAAACGTGCATGTTAAATTTCATTCTTCCCGGATGACTCTCGACTGAGTCCTCTCTTCGTTTCGTTGATTTTTTTTTGTTCTTTTCTCGTAGAATGCACAGAATAAATTGGAATTTTAAATGGGCGGAGAATAATGACATCGAGTTAACTACAAGGCATAAGATTTAAATTAAATTACGTATGACGTTTTAAAACTTTATGAATTTAAATCAACGTGACTTGTTCGCCCTTTGTTGACGGATCACGTCCGGACGACTTGATGTAATCGTTATTTCCGTTCGTACTGCTATAGTGTTTATATTTTATTTTATTCGATATTAAATTAAATACTAATTACATTTACGTTCAAAGATGAATGTTGAATACAATTTTTATAATAGGATTACAAAGTTCCATTGTAATCACATTGAAAGAAACAACAGTGGAGGGTAGGAGTGTATCTTGAAAAAGATTAAAGTCAGACATCATCAAATTAATGCACTCGCTCAAAATGGAATGCATCTCGATATGCAAACACGGCATTTCCTCCCCTATTGCTAGAAAGGATTGAGTGTTTGTTAATTCGCTTGTCGCGCTCGATAAAAAGTGGATTGAGAGTTGGGGCACGGACAAATTGCGTTATTTTCGCGTCTGTTTCCGGACTAGACGGTAACTGCAGTTGATGTTTCGCAGGCAATGAAACACCTACCCTCTCCACCCCTTGTCTCCCGTCGCACAAACCCCCACCCACCCACTCATCCTGCCTACCCTCACGTAATTGTGTAATGGATCGAACGCCAGGGAAACTAATGTGTACACTTAGGACCAGCAATTAAATTTATATACGTTTATATCATATTATATAATGGAGATCTGTCAGGTGCACGAGTCGGGGGGTGATATCTCTGTTCGGACCCGTGTTCTCCGGAATTTATAGAACGCGGCGCAATATAACAATGGAATCTAATTGGAAACGGGGTAATCGATACTTGCATGTCTGCGAGATGTGGGATTCCCATTGCGTGATGTGTGAAATTTTTCAAATGAATAAATATTGTAACAACATTATGGAATTTCTACTGTAAAGCCATTTTATACAATGTGCTCAATGATTTATTGTAGTAAAAACTAAAAGAAATTCCTTTCTCTTGTCTGTGTTGTTTTATTTCAATTTAACATTTAAAATTTTTGAGAGGTACTATCTACTAAAAAGTGCTTTGCATATATATTGGAAATATTCTTAAGGGGTTAATTTGGATCCTTGAGGTACCACAATTCTAAATCCTTGAATGTTTGATTGTTTACAAACTCTGTTCATTTTTTGATTGTTTAAATATGTATGAATTCGATCCGAAGAAGTTAAATGTTTCAATTATTATTTAATTAAATTATGTTTCAATAATCACTTATTATCGATAACATATTGAGAGTTCGAAGTAATCGGACGTATAAATAAATTTCGATTAAAAAAATAACTATTTTCATGAAAGAAAGTTGTTTGAGGGGATCGGTAAATCACCGCATCATTAATGATTGATGCTTTTCATTAGGTCCATCGCGTCGGCGTTATCGATTGAAGAGAGAGGAACGGTGCTCCTCGCGTGCTCCGGGCAGTTATCCCGGAGTACGTCCCTGTGTTTTTAAGTTCCGTTCCGGAGTCACGCTCCTCCGTATGAGTTATTGCTCTGCCAGCTACAGACATGCTTCATCCCTTAGGACAAGGGGTTAATCTTTACACTCATCTAGAAATGTCCCGACGACATCTTGAGTTATTCCCTGGTAAAAATTTACACGGACTATTTCGTCCCCGGCGACGCGTGCTGGGACCGCCGCCCGCGTGTAATAAAAGTAATAAAACGTAGGGGTAGGTGTTATTTTTTTCGGTGACGGAGCCGCAGTCCCCTGGGAACACATGTGTGTGTGTGTGATGCATGGCACAGGCATAATTTTCAGACTGTTTGTTAATGAAACTCCGCGCTCTGGACCCTTGATAGGGTTCATTGCGTGGTAACCAGGACTCTATTTGCCATCGAATGATTGGACGATCCCTCGAAATCAATATGTTTAACCGCAAGGCTAGTAAAACATTAATCAATTTATTAATTGGATATGTATCCTAATATACGTAATGCATATATAAATTAACTTCTGTGTTGCTTTTTTAATCATGATTCTTAATGATTTTCTGACTGATTTAATAAATATTTACCTTGAAAATATTAACATTTGTCACTATCACTAACTTCATAAACAGTATCCCAGTATCCCAACCTGCAGTGTTAAGTCGCTGATATAGTAAAATTAAACTTTTTTGATCTATAATTTTATAATTTTTGGATTAGTTTCAAAGTCGTTATCTAAATTCAAGTCTACTTTTTGTGCAGTGTCGTTAGAAAATTCCGTATTAATGACATTACTAGTGTAGTTGATGTTTTTGTTAATAAAACTATTGATTAATATATTATCCAAACAATGTAAGCTTCTAGATCATAAGCGATGATAATTTTGTAGCCGAAGGAATTAATTAAATCATTTAATTTTTGGTTTAAATAACAGTTGTACAAAACTTTACCTGCAAATATGATATATTTTTGCTTTGGAAATGATAAACAAGAAATTAGAAAAGTCTAAATATGGTAATCTATATACGCAGTCATTTTTAATGATATTGTATTTCGAATGCACATAATTCGCACAGATTTTTGGTAGAATGTTTCTGGAAAGTTTTTGCTCTATTTCGTTCTCTTTCACTCACTCTCATTCTCTTTTGCTATATGTTATTTTTTCTTGATTTCTTTCCCTTTCTCATGCTCCCCATTTTGCTCTCTTTAGCTTTTTTTGCTCTACCTTATTCTGTTTCGCTCTCTCGTGCTCTCCCACGCTCTTTTGTGCTCGCTTTCTTACTATATATTCTTGTATAACATATTTTTAATTGTAGACTATTAGGACGAAACATTTCATATTCTTCCTTACTCTCTATCTTCTTTTCCTCTATATCGCACTCATTCTATCTAGCTCTATTTCATTCTCCTTTGTTTTTTCTTTTTTTATATATTTATCTCACGCTATCTCTCCCTTTCTCTCTTTCGCTCCTTTTTTCTCCCCTTTGCTCTCTTTCGCTCTGTTCTGCTCTCTCATGCTTTCCCTTGCTTTATTTTTAATTAAAGACTAATACGACGAAAAATTTCTAATACTTTCTCGCTCTTTTTGCTCTCCCTTGCTTTCTCTCTTTCTTTCTCTTGCTTTAATTATAATTGTAGACTAAAAGTCTCTCACTCTCCCTAGCTCTTTTTCTCGATCTGTTTCGCTCTCTCACACTTTTTCATGTTCTCTTTCGCTCTCTTACTCACTCTTTGTCTTCTATAATATTATCATAAATCTTCGCATCCCTCCAAATAGCTGTAATGAAGATTAAATGGCATTATTTGAGCATCTCTCGAAGCGTTTTGAAACTTATGATTTAATTATCTGCGCCGATTTCAACTTGCTAAACTATTATGCGTTTAAGAATCAAAGTTTCACGTGTCACGAAGTATTAATGTTTACGAATTTTCTCTCTCGAGTAAACTTAATTCAATGCAACTCCATAATGTAATGAGAGAGGTAGACTACTGGATTTGGTAAGTATTTCCGAGTCTTTTTATTGTACCGTTGGGAAAGCGAGTGAAATTCTGACTCTCAAAGATTTACACCATTCTGTATTGTCTTTCAAACTTGCTTTTAAAAATTATATTAACTTTTCGCCGCATTCTCATAACAGTCAGCCTAACGAATATAATTTTAAAATACTCCGCCTGGACTTTATTATATCAGGATCTCCTAAGTGTCGATTGATCGTTTCTAAATGGAATATCTAAGGTAGACGATTCATGTTCTCAGTTCCATAATGTCATATAGTTTAATTTAGTTTATTATACTTTACCTTCTTTCCAACAGAATACATAAGAAAATACAAAAATATTTTATAAAACAAACAAAAATTTGAATGGATGAAGCTGCGATAATCTTTAACTTTATATTCTCTATTTCACAACTATATACCCAAAATTTAACCCAGAGGAAAATACAGTACCTATATACCTTGGTATACTTTGGAAAACATTAGAAGGGTCAAGCAGAAAAAGAGACTTCGTTATCAATTGAAAGAAAACTCTTTCAGTTATAGAAGATTTCGATTTAAACAAATTCGGGAATCTCTCAAGAGACAAATTCGTAGTGCCTGCAAGGAATATATCCATAAAACGCAAAATGATATTGCTGAATACTCTAAGAAAATTTTGGCTATTCGTTAATTAACGTAAAGAGCAAACGAGACTTACTAGATCCATAAAAATGAATGGTGTGATTTTAACTACCTCAGAAGATATTGTTCAAGGTTTCGCCGATAAATTTAGTCAAGTGTTTAGTGCTACCACGATCTATGACGTGTGTACAAACAATGTTAATTTCACTTTGTTGAGCAATCTTAAGATTAAGGTGATTTGGTAATGTGTTACTTAAAAGCTGTGTTACCTAAATTAACTATGGGAGCCGATAATGTTCCGGGTTTTATTGTGAAAGATTGTGCCAATGTGTTTCCAAACCGTTATCGTATATATATACTATCATAAATGGCATCTTACCATACCTTTCAGACAGACGTCAATTTGTATACTATTCGGGTTTATGTAGCCAAAGTGGTGTTCTTCATGGGTCTAAATTGGTCCCGCTTTTGTTCGTTATATACTTGAATAACTTTGGAAAATATACTTTGGAAAGTATTAAAATAGTGAGCTTCTTTTGGAATTCTATATGCTATCAATACTTGCCTATGCACAGATTTGTGGTAGTTTGTAACTAATATAAACACATACATGGAATCACTGATAACCAATGTTACATTTTTTCTTCCGAATTCCTAGATTTAATAGTCGAAGCAACCAAACGTTTTTCTTGGATATTCCACGTACAACTCATCACAATTTCTCACCATTACATAAAATAGTGTTGCCCTATCTCGTTCTTATTTACTCTCTATCGTCCTCTCTCGCTCTCTTATGCTCTCTTACTCTCTCGCACACTCTCTTTTAGTCTCTTCCGTTTTCTCATAGGCTGTCTCATTCCTATTCTGTCCCTTTCATTTACTCTTTTTCTTTCTTCTTCTATACTGTTCCTTCGCTCTCTTACGTCTTCACTGCTCTCTTTAGCTCTGTTACTCTCTCCTAAATATTTTTAACAATTATGACAAAGTATTTCTCATTCTCTCTTTTGCTCTTTTTCACTCTCACACGTTCTCCTTTGCTCTCTCTGTCTTGTATAACTACATACTTTTTATTTGTAGACTAAAAATCTTTCATTCTCTCTCGCTTTCACTTGCTCTCGTTCTCTATTGCGATATATTGTTCTCTCTCTCTCCCTTTTGTTTTCTCTTATTTTCTCTTGTTCTTTATTGTACTTTCTCACTCTCTTGCTGTCTTTCTCTCTCTTGTAGAACTGCATATTTTTCTTGGTTAGAATTAAAAACACTTGAAATAAAACAACACAGTTGGGAGGGTTTCACATTTATTGTTGAACACTGCAACATGTTTCGCCACACAGTGGCTTCATCAGGCAGATGAATTTTATTATTAAGGGAATGCTTGTGAAATACCAGACTTTGAAGATAAGGTATCTTACATCGCCAGGATTGGATTCCAATAAATTGTGATATAGTTGTAAAACTATTCTTGTACTTTTTAGCAGATCTGGTCTAAATAGTTTCTCTGTAGTAAAACTGGCATAATATTGTAAAATAGTCTGTTTATAACCAATATTTGTGTTTGCAAAAATATAAATGCAAATTGGTTTCTGTGGGTTGTACAAAATAAAAGTTGAATTTAGTTGCGAACCAGAGCTTGTAATCCAGAACTGAATTGTATTTTTGTGGAATGATATCACTGTAACAGTCTATTTGTTATCACTACGATTATTATTTTCCTGAATGTTCATGTCTATCACTGCCTACATTGAAACCCCTGCGTGCATTGCTTGTTGCAAGGATTTCACTTCCACTGGATGAAGTAATGACACCTTCTGTGTTGTCAGATTCAAACTGGAACTTATCATTACTGTCACTATAAAATGTATTATCTCTGGATCTTATAGCCATCGTGTGTAGGATGTTATAAAGTAAGTAATATGCGGAAAACTTTGCTGGTTTCTCTGGTAGTAACACTGAAATACTGGGTCGACAAACTGAAATTCGTTCTGACCCTACCATAGTCTTGCAACGTAAATTTACAGTACACGAAAGATAAGATTTGATCGTTAGAAAGTCTCTAATCTTATTGAGAGGCAACTTGACTTCTTAGGCTAGTATATTCATGCGTATCTTATTGTTTACGAAGACGGAGGATATTCGTCCGCAAAGTAGACTAAAAATTCCTAATCCCTCGCTCTTTATCTCTTTATCATTCTCTCCTGCTCTTATTATTCTCTTTTGCTCTCTTATGTTCTCTCTCGCTTTCTTTCGCATTTTCATACTTTCCTTTCGCTCTCTTTTGCGCTGCTTCGCTATATTTCACTCTGTTTTGCTCTCGAACACTTTCCCTTGCTCTTTTTTGCTCTTGCGCTTTCCCTTGTCTTATATAACTGCATATTTTTAATTGTAGCCTATAATCCCTCATTCTCGCTCGCTCGCTATTACTCTCTTATGCTCTAACTCGTTCTCTTTTGCTCTATCTTGTTTACTCTTATTTGCCTTCGTTCTCTCCTGTTTACTCTTGTTCTATATCGTTATTTGTTGCTCTTTCTTGTTCTTTCTCGCTCTATCTTGTCCTGTCTCGCTTCTTTCGCTCACTTTTCATCTCTTCCGCTCTCTTGCGCTCCCTTTTGCTTCTATTTGCTTATTCTCTCTCGCTGGTTATCACTTTCTTATGCTTTAACTCGTAATCTTTCGCTCTATCTTGTTCACGCTCGTTTCCCTTCGTTCTCTCCTGTTCACTCTTGTTCTATGTCGTTTATATCTCTCGGTTTCTTTTGCTCTGTTTTGATTTCTTCTGCTTTCTTGCGCTCTCTTTCGCTCTGATATACTCTATCTCGGTCTCTAGTGCTCTATCACGCTGCCTTTGTCTCGTACAACTGCACATTTATAATTGTACATTATGATGACAAACAATATCTCATTTTGCCAACTTCTCTTTCGTCTTCTTACGTTCTTTCTTGGTCACCCTCTTACACAATCCGTTTCTTCTTACATTTTATTTTCATCTCTATTTTCTATTTCTAAGAACATTATTATTTTCTGCCTAAAAACTTGTTTTCTACGTGTTCTTTTTTGTTTGTTTTTTTTATAATTTCTGTCTTCTACTTTCTAATTTCTGTCTATTATTTTTATCTTTCATATTCTGCGCTAATATAAAGACTTTATTTTATAAACTCAGTTTCCTACCTTTTTAGCTTATATAATCTGATTTTTGTCTGAATCTCTTTTTGGCTTATTGTTTTGGGTCTTCTACTTTCTTGTAATTCTATTTTTTGTGTTTTGTCTTTAATCTTTTATCGTTTACCTGCTGCTCTAAACATCTAGTTTTCTGTTTATTTTTTCCTGTTTTGAGCTATTTTAGACCTCTTTTTTTAACGTTTGGCTACATTTGTTTACTATTCTTTTCTTCTTACTTTTGCCATTTGTCTTTAATGTCTATTTCATACCCTCTATATTCCAGCTTAAAACTTATCCTTTGTCCAATACTTTTGTCTTGTTTTTCCCTTCAATTTTTTTATCTGTATTATCTTTTTACGTTTTGTCAGATTTTTTAAATATTGTTTGTCATCTATTTTCTTACTTTCGGCTATTACCTTTACCATCTCTATTTAATCTTTATTTTTTGCTATAAAACTTTAAACTTTTGTCTTTAACTTTTGTTTCTTATCCATTTTTTATGTATCAACTGCATTTCTTGTATACTTACTAATGTAAGAAAATGAAAATAAAAGGCAGAAGACTTAAAACTTGTTTTCTTCAGTTTTTAATGAGCTCTAAAAATTTTCTTTTCTGCCTTTTATATTTTCTGTAACTTTTGTCTACATCTGATTGCCATCTTTTTTAAATTAATTATTCATCTTTTGACTTTTGGCTTTTACTTCTCTTTCGTATTATCTATGTTCTGCCTTAAAACATGTCTTTTACATGTTATGTTTAATGCCCTTACCTTCTATTATATGTCTGAAATTTCTTTCTGCGATCTGTCTTAATTTGACTTCTATTTACAGACTAATATCTATTATCTTTTTCTCTTTTTAATATGCAATATTCTTCTCTGAAACACAAGACTTTTGTCTTTTTCCCTTCTACCATTTTGGCTTATACTGTCTGTTCTGCATTTCTACTTCTATTTTTTTGTTTATTATCTTTTGTATAAATGCAAGTTTATAATTGTAGTCTAGAAATTCTTCATTCTACTTCGCTATAAATCGCTCCCTCTTGCTCTATCTCGTTCTCTCTTATCTTAATCGCTCTGTCTTAATCTATCATGTTATATTTCACTCTCTTTCCCTGTCTCACTCTCTTCCATGCTCCTTCACTCTGTCTCTTGTATAAGTTATATACGTATTTTTATTGTAGACCATTAAGACAAAAATTCTTCCTCATTTTCTATCACTTTTACTTACACGTTCTCTTATGCTATCTCTCGTTCTCTATCTCTCTCTTTCGCTCTTTTATACTCTCCCTTGCACTCTCTCTTACTCTCTCACTCTCTCTGTCTTATATAATTAGCATACATTTTTTTTTAACTATAATTTAAAAAATCCTTGATTATCCGCTCTCGAATTAATTAATCAAATAACTTTAATTGTGCAGCATCGTAACGTCGAGGACCGTTCGTTGCACCTCATAACCAGCTCGCAGATAGTAAAGTTTCAATTCTATTATTGCAATTCGTGCGATCCCGATCATTAACCACCACCACCACCTTTGGAAACGTCGGCAGCACATGGTCTCCACCAAACAGAACATTAATTTCGCTCGTTTATATAAAAAATAAAAAAAATAAAAAGGAAAGCAAACGCTCGGTCTGCGAACAATTAGTTTTAGTCTGCATCTACGATTACAATCCGCGTTACCTCTTTCACTTAATTCTGATTGTTCCTAATTAATTTAAGTAACGCCGCCTTAGAAACAAGAGATTTCCTTCTTCACCGTCGCTTCGCTGCAGCGACAACATAAAAGCGAGATGGTTTGTTGTTGAAAAATTTATTCGATGCGATGAAAGCTACTGTTTAGATACAAATAAATTAATAAATTAACTCCAAAATTATTCAGAGCATTTGTAAGATTAAACTTAATGTATATTTATTATTAAGTATAATGTTAAAACTAAATTATCAACAGTTCTTTAAAAAATACCGCGATATTAACGCGTCCACGATCAAAAGTAAAGCTAATTAATTAACGCTCGTAGTTTTAATTGTAATCTCGGTGATTACGTTAATGGTTACTGGAATTTGTATTAATTAGCACGAATTAGATTTTTCCTTCGCTGTTTTATTTCTTTTTTCCCTCTCCGTCTCTACACGGAGCAGGTAGGGTGGACTGTAAATAAGAGATGGGTGGAATTAAAGGGTGGACAGTGTGATATGAAGTCACCCGGGGGGCAGTTCTCGCCGTCGCCGTAATGTCCTTCCGACGACATTACTAACCCCCGGTCCGGGATTGAGGGGATGCGCGGGACGTACGGAGGGCGCTTAATGTTGACTTCCACCCTCGGTGGATATCGTGGAACTGTAAAAAATATCCCCACTAATGTCTACAACTTCATTAAGCTTTTAGCTTTTTACTGGGGATAAAAAAGGCTTTATACCGACCCGGAAATCTTCACCATTTGCTCATCCCCCGCGCGCCCACGGACGTTATAGTGCCCTCACGGTATAATTAAGCCGATAACTATTTTAATGGTGGCGCATTAAAAGAAAAGATAGGACGGTACGAGGGGATTTAATTAAAAATCAATAGGAATGATTCGAATTGGATTACAAGGGATATGATACAGTGCGGATAATTCGTTTGCGAGCACTCGCCGCACTGAAAGCCCTTATATAAGCAATGTAACTAGGTTAAGCTTTTAGTTAGGAGTTGGACAAGATGAGTTTAAAAGCTATTTAGGGATTTCCATAATAAAGGCGGTGGACTGCTAAGATTCCGAAGAGTGCTTCCCATTTGCGAACGTCCACCCACCTTAACCGAAAACTCTGACTATACTGTATACACACACACACACACCCACACACACACATACATGCATCTATATATCTTCACATACAATCGCGTGCGAATAGCGATAACAATTTGTGTTCCTCATGTTTGCGGAACAAAACCTCCATCCAGGGCTTTATCAGACTGGTAATGATCTCTCCTCTCTATCGCGTGTTTATCTTACGAATGTTAACCCCTTTAAACTGCATCGGGGATTATGCGAATATCTTGTTGATGCTAAAACCATACGCCTTGAAATATAAATTCCGCTAACTATAATATTGTATAAACAGCAACTGCCATTGTGAACAATTATTAGCTCCATAGCTGCATGTTATTTCAATTTGTTTTGTCCTTGTTTTGGCGACATCACACCGAGATAATATGGTTTCGCCAGTTTCGACTGTAAATGCGAATTTTAATTATCTCTTATGTTAATATCTGGCTAACAATATATATGCAGAGAGTTAATAGTTTTGGTGGATGATATTTTGGAATAATATCAATAACGCAAAGATTAAACTCACGGACTTTAGAAAATAAAAATCAGGTCTTTCAATTCTTTCAAAATAAAGCTATTTTTATTTAATCAACTGTCACTTATCTTATCTCTAATTTTACAACTATAAACTATCACCTGCAATCTACCAACTGATGTCTGTCAATTATCAAAAGTCTACTATCAAATGGAATTTGTCATAATATATTATTTTTAACTATCAACATGACTTATGGCTAAGATAAAAGTGTAGTAACTACCAACAGTCAACTATCAAAAATCATCAATCATTATGTGCTATATGTTTATTTTAGGAATTGACAATTGTATATGTCAAATTTCATATGCCGTAATACATTAATCTGTCAATTATCTTATGGCATATGTCATTTTTCAAATCTTCTATGTTACTGTACCACTATCAAGTGTCATCTGTCAGTCCATTGTAAACAGTCAAATGTTACCATACCATCTGCTATTAAATATCAACAATAAACTCACAAAAATTATTTATTAATTACAACTATTAAAAGACAGTTACAGTATGTTGTAATTGAACTGTTGTCTGTCAAGTGTAAAATACCATTTGCTATCGGGTATTATTTTTCAATTATTAACTGTCAGCTGTCAAATTTTGTTCATTAATTATCATCTGTCAATTGTCATATATCAAATTGTATATGTTATATTATAATTATTAGTTGTAATCTGAAATATGTC
Organism: Ontholestes murinus; assembly: GCA_963969525.1. NCBI lineage: Eukaryota > Metazoa > Arthropoda > Insecta > Coleoptera > Staphylinidae > Ontholestes > Ontholestes murinus. The sequence goes on along the minus strand of OZ018395.1, from coordinate 5,427,213 downwards.
GAATATTATCTGCCGTCATTTATTATTTTTAAACTATCAACTAGCTGTCAAATATTATCTGCCAGTTATTATATGTCAACTTTTGTTTATCAAATCTTATATCTTATTATAGAACTATTTACTGTTAACTCTAATCCCCTTGCTGTCGCCTGTCAACTGTCATGCGATATTTAAAATTATAACTATTAACTGTTAACTTTAATCTTTCAGCTGTTGGCTGTAAACTATCATATGACATTTAGAGTTATTAATCATTTTGTAACTTCCTACGTTTAACTATCAAATATTTTTTGTCAACTCTGATTGATCAAATTTTACATGTTATTTTTTATAACTATCGATTGTCAGTAGTAATCTTTCAATTTTTCATATGTCATCTTTCAGCTATTAAATTATCAACTGTTGACTGTCAATAATCATCTGTCATCTGTCATTTAATTAATCTTGTATGTCATTTTACAACTGTCATATTAAATCTGCCATTTAGTTTTATTTTTGGATTATCAACAGTTGAATCATCTGCAAATGTCAAATGTTATTTTGCAGCTTTTGACTGTAATATGTCAACTGTCAGGTATTATCTGTATTCATATATTATTTTTAAACTATTAACTTTTAACTGCCAAATATCATGCATCAACTGTGATGTATTTAATCTTATATTTATTCTACAACAATCAATTTTCAGATGAAATCTGTCATCTGATATCCGTCAACTGTAAAATGTCGCCTGTCAATTATCAACATTATTGTACAAATTTGTATTTTACAATTATCAACTGTCAGCTGAAATCTGTTAATTGCAAAAAATCTACCATTATGTATTATGTTTAAAGTATATTGAATCTCATGTTATTAAATATCAACTACCAGCAGCCAACTGTCAATTGCCGTCTGTTAACTGACAGTTGTGAAATATCAAATAAAACTGACAACTGTCAAATGTCGTCTGCCATCATATATTATTTTGGACAACCAACTCTCAAATAACATATGTCATTTATCAAATCTTAAACCATCAACTATCAGTTCTAATCTGACAACTGTCGTCTGTCAACTGTCGAGTGTGGTATGCATAAATAAATAAATAAGTGATTAAATAAATAAATAAACTCTCAATTATAAAATATTATTTGTCAAATTTTATTTATCAAATCTTATATCTTATTTTAGAAATATTTATTGTCAACTGTAAGCTTTCAACTGTCACCCGCCAACTGTCAAATGTCATCTGAAATTATTAGTTATTTCTTCATAACCTACGTTTGACCATCAAATTTTATCTTTCAATTATTATTTAATAAATTTATATATATAATATAACTATATATATATTTATATATAGTTATATACTATTTTTACAATCAAGTGTTAATTGTTAATAATCATCTGTCAAATGTCATTATTTGACAACAAACAACTGTCAGCTGTATCTACACCTTTGATCTGTCAACTGTCAAAAGTCAAATGTCGTCTGTCAATGATTATTCATCAAATTTTGTATTTTATTTTATAATTATCAACTCTCAGCTATAATCTGCAAATTATCAAATGTTTTAAAGTATCAACTGTCATTTATTAAATCCTATATGTTATTTTATAACTATCATCTATCGGCAGCAAACTCTCAATTGTCGTTTGTAAACTGTCAAATGTGAAATTTTATCTGCCAGCTCTGTCAACTGTCAGTAATAAAATCGTATACGTTATTTTACAAGTATTAACAGTAAATCTGTTACTGTCGCCTATCAACTGTCAATTGTCATCATGTATCAGATAGTTTGGACAATCAACTGTCAAATAAGATATGACATTTATCAAATCTTAAATCCTCAATTGTCAGTTCTAATATATCAACTGTCAAGTATCATATGCATAAATAAATAAATAATTAAATGTTTAAATAAATAAATAATCTTTGAATTATCAAATTGTCGTCTGTAAACTGTCAATTGTGAAATGTTATCTGTAAGTTCTCTGTCAATTTTTAATAATAAAATTGTATATGTTATAACCTGTCACCTGTCAACTGTCAAATGTCATCATATATTAATTTAGGAAATCAACTGTCAAATAGCATATGTCATTTATCAAATCTTAAACTGTCAGTTCTAATCTGCAAACTGTCGACTGTCAACTGTCAATTGTCATTTGCATAAATAAATTAATAAATGAATAACGATGTAAATAAATAAACAAATAAATAAATGATTAAACTCTCAATTATCAATATTTCAACTATTATCTATTAGCTATTATCTGTCAAGTGTTATTTATATAATATTATTGTATCTGATTTTCAAACTGTAACCGTTAATCTAATCTACTAACTTATTTTTTATTTTTAAACAACTTACTGTAAACAGTCAAATATCTTATGTCAACTGTTTTATCAAGTATTTTATGTTATTGTACAACTAAAAAGTGGCAACTGTTGTCCGAAAAAACTTAAATGTCATCTGCCGACGTATACTATTTTTGAACTATAAGTTGTCAACTGTCAAAGATCATTTGTCATTTATTTTCTGTCAACTGCTATTTATTAAATATTGTATCTTATTTTACAACAATCAATCTGTCATTTTTTATCTATTAATTGTGCGATTTTATTTGTATTTGTGTATATTTTATTCCAACAATAAACTCCCAACTTTTAAATATCAAAAATCATCTGTCAAGTATTATCTGTCAACTGTTATTTATCGACTGTTAACTGTAAACTGTTAATTGTCTATCACATATTATTTTTTATATATCATCAGTCAACTGTTAAATATTTTCTGTTTATTACAACTGTCAACTGTTAGCAGTAATCTGTAAAACGCCGTCTGTTAACTGTCAAATATCATATGGCTTCATATATAATTTTTGAACTATCAACTGTCAAATTACATCTGTCAACTGTCAATTATGAAATCTTAAATCTTAGTTACCACTGTCGTCTCTCAACTATTAGCTATCAACGGTCAGCTGTCTCTTAGCTGTCGAATATTAAATGTCTTCACACATTAGCTTTGAAATATCAACTGTCAAATTACCATCTATCTACTGCCATTTATCGATATATTATATCTTATTTACAACTGTCAACAATTAACTACAAACTACTAATTGTCAGCTGTAATCTATCAAATGCCTTTTTCCAACTGTCAAATGTAAGATGCTATAATATATTAATTTTGAACTATCAACTGTCAACTTAACTTTGTCAATTGTCATTTTCCGAATGTTACATCTTATTTACAACTGTCAACTGTTAACTATAATCTATTAACTGTCAGCTGTAATTTGTCAAATGCTGTTTATTAACTGTCAAATATCATATGCTATCATATATTTATTTTTAACTACCAACTGTCAAATTATCATCTGTCAGTTGTCATTTATCTAATCGTATATCTCATTTACAACTGTTAACTGTTAACTATATTCATTCAACTGTCCGCTGTAATTTGTCAAATGCTGTTTGTCAACTGTCAAATATGATATGCCTTCAAATATTAATTTTTAAGCACCATCTGTCAAATTATCATCTATCAACTGTCATTTATCGAATCGTATGTATATGTTATTGACAACTGTCAACAGTTAACTATAATCTATCAACTGTCAGCTGTAATCTCTCAAATGTGGTCTGTTAACTGTCAAATGACTTCATATATTAATTTTTAACTATTAACTGTCAAAATATCATGTCAACTGTCATTTATCGAATGTTATATCTTATTTACAACTTTCAACAGTTAACTATCATCTATGAACTATCAGCTGTAAACTGTCAAATGCCTGTCAACTGTCATGATATTCGACAGTTGATAGGCATTGATATGCCTTCATATATTATTTTAGAACCATCAACTGTCAAATCATCATATGTCAACTGTTATTTATCTTATATATGATTTACAACTCGCAGTTGTTAACTATAACCTATCAACTGTCAGCTGTAATCTGTCAATTTCCGTTTGTCAACGGTCAAATATCAGGTGACCTCACATATTAAATTTGAACTATTAGCTGCCAACTTATCATCTGCCAACTGTTAAATTTATCGAATGTAATATCTTGTTTACAACTGTTAACTGTTAACTATAATTTATCAACTATCAGCTGTAATCTGTCAAATACCGCCTGTCAACTGTCGAAGAGAATATAGCTTCGTATATTAATTCTGAATTACAAGCTGTCAAAAATATCATCTGTCAACTGTAATTTATCAAATCTTATATCTTATTTTCAGGTGGCAATTGTTAACTATCATATATCAACTGTCAGCTGTAATCTTTTAAATATCGCCTGTCAGCCGTCAGAAATATTCATTTAAATATTATTTTTATACTATCAACTGTTAAGTAAGCATCTGTCAAATGTTATTTATTGAATCGTATATCTTATTTGCAACTGTCAACTGTTAATTGTAATCTATCAGCTGTAATCTGCCGTCTGTCAACTGTCAAATATCATAGGCCTTTATAGATTATTTTTGAACTAATTGTCGACGAATTGTCATCTGTCAACTGTCATTTATCGAATGTTATATCTTATTTACAACTGTCAACTCTTAACTATAATTTGTCTTAATTGTCAGCTTTAATCTGTCACATGCCGTCTGCTAACTGTGAAACATTATATGCTCTCATATTTTAATTTTTAACTAACAACTGTCAAATTATCATCTGTCAACTATCATTTATCAAATCTTATATCTTATCCACAACTGTCAATTTTTAATTATTATCTATTATGTGTGAACTTTTATCTATCAAATGGCGTTTTCCGTCTGTCAAATGTCAGATGCCCTCATATATTTATTTTGAATTATTATCTGTCAGATTATCATGTTAATGTAATATATTGTTTAAAAGTGTCAATTCTTAACTATAATCTATCAACTAATAGTTGAAATCGATCAAATTTCGCCTGCCAACTGTCAAATATTAAATGCATTTATATATAAATTTTTAAGTACTATCTGTCAACTGTAATTTATCGAATCTTATAATATCTTTTTAACAACTGTCAATTGTTAACTATAATCAATCATCTGTGAGTTATTATCTACCAAATGGCATTTGCCAACTGTCAAATATCAAATGCCTAAATATATTAATTTTGAATTATTAACTGTCAAATTATTATGTCAACGATCATTTATCGAAAGTAATATCTTGTTTACACATGTCATTTCTAAACTATAATTGATTAACTGCCAGCTATAACCTGTAAAATGTCACATGAAAACTGTCAAATATCATATGCCTTCTTATATTATTTTTGAACTATTAACTGTCAAATTATCATCTGTCAACTGCCATTAATCGAATAAAATATCTTGTTTACAACTATCAACTCTTAACTATAATCTATCAACTATCAGCTTTAATCTGTCGATTGCCGTCTGTCAGCTTTCAGATAATTCATGCCTGTATATATTAATTTTGAACTATCATCTGCCAAATTATCATCTGTCAACTGTTATTTATCTAATCTTATATCTTATTTGCATCTGTCAACTGTTAACTTTAATCTAACAACTGTCAGTTTAAATCTTTCGAATGCCGCATATCATTTGTTAAGTATCATATGCCTGAATATTTTAGTTTTGAACAATTGACTGTCAAATTATCAATTGTCAACTGGCATTTATTGAATATAATATCTTTGTTACAACTGTCAATTCGTAACTATAATTGATCAACTGTCAGCTGTAATCTAACAAATGTCGCCTATCAACTGTCAAATATTATATGCCTTTCTATATTATTTTTGAACTATCAACTGTCAAATTATCGTCTGTCAACTGTCATTTATAGTATCTTATTTACAGCTGTCAACTGTTAACTATAATCTGACAGCTGTTGTATATTATTGAATTGATCTAGCTGATTCGTGATGAAAAATCAACTATCAAGTATCAAATTTTATCTGTCAACTATTATTAATAAAATCAATTGTTTACACATATCAGATGTTAACTCTCAACTGTCAACTGTTTAAATTCATCTGTCGCAACATATTATTTTAAATTTATCAACTGAACTGGAATTATTATCTGTCAACTGTAATTTAATTAATTGTGTATATTATTTTCTGACTACCAACTGTCGGCTCTAATCGGCTAATTATTTTATGTCAATTTCCAAAGTAATCTACTGTCATATATTATTTATGAACTGCTAAATATAAACTGTTAAGTAGTATCTATCAATAATCATCTGTTAACTGTTAGTTATTTAATTGATTATGTTGTTTTATATCAATTAAGTTTCAGCTATATTTATGTTTTCAACTGTCGCCAGTAAACTGTCGAAATGTCATTTGCTGTCATATCGTATATTTGTACTATTATTATTATTATTTTAACTATTATTATTTAAGTATAAATAGTATCTATCAACAATTATAAAGTAACTTATGAAATAAACATATATTTTATAAGTTACATTATAATCATCAACAGTTATCTGTAACCAGTAAACTGTTGTCTGTCAACTGTCAAATGACATCTGACGTCATATATTAGTTATGAACCATTAACTGATAGCTGTCACTTATTACCTATTAATGATCATCTGACAACTATTATGTATCTGATTCAAAATATTGTTTTATGTCTATCAACTTTCAATTAAATTTCTAGTCAACTGTCAACTGTCAAATATCATTTGCAGTCATATTATATATTTGAACTACCAACATTAAAGTATAAATATCATATGTCAACTATTATTTACAATTTTATATGTTATTTTATAATTATCAACAGTTATTTTGAATCTGCGAATTGTTGTCTGTCAACCGTCAAATATCGTCGGCTGTAATATATTACTTACGAACTATTAACTGTCAGTTGTTGCGGATTATCCATCAATGATCGTCTGCCAACTGTTATTTATCTAATTTATTATATTGTTTCATATCTATCAAGTGTCAAATGTCATCTGCTGTAATATCGTATCTTTAAACTATCAACGTTAAACTACGCTAATCTACCGCCATATTTCACTTATGAACTACTGTCAATGATGATTTATCAGCTAGTATTTATGTAATTGAATATGTTGTTTTATATCTGTTACATTTCAGTTGTATTTTGAAAAATGGTCGCCTGTCAACTGTCAAATGTCATCTGTTGCAAAGTATTTATAAACTGTAAACTAAGATCATTTAAACATTATGTAAACTCTTGATAATGCTGTAACAAACGGAACTAGTTGAGTAAATATAAATAATCAGTAAAATAAACCAAATGTGTAATGAAAAAAATAAATTTATATGTTGAAGAGTTTTGAGAAATAAATGTAAGTAACTGTATAATAATTCTTGGCATTATTATACAATTTCTAAACTTTTAAACAACTCAAATTGTTTATGTAATCGGTAACTGAATATATCCGTAAGTAATCGCGGAAATGGAGTTCGCAGTTGTTCGAACAGATACGTCAATAAGAAATGTATGTGGATGTCGTTTTATTAGAAAAGTACACGTTACAATCTCGGCGCAGCAATAAAATTTGGCATCCCTTTGATCTACAATCGTTCCCCGGTATACACTGCGAGGGAGGTGGGAGATGATGATGATGACTGGTGGCGGAATTGTTCCTCGCCTCGACTCCGGCCATAAAAATTGTTTTTCGTGAGAGGGTTTGATTTTTTTTTTTTTTGGGGAGCGCCCGCACCACGACCGTCGGTCGGATTTGCGAATCCGTGATTCCCTCGTACAATTAGCAATAACCGGAAACGGTCGCCCTGGGAAAAATGAAGGGAGGATAACGGCTCGGACATCGGTCACGTGCCGGCGGTTTCGACGGTCACGTTCCCTTGATAAGTGTGTGCGGCGTCGTTGACCTGCCAGACTTTCGCCGGCCGCCCCTCTCTTTTACGCCACCCCCGCGCTCACCCCGGGGGACCTAATGAACTGATAACTGATCCGACGACCTCCTCCAGCATCTATAATATGTTTACGTCGCATTTATTTATTAATATTACGAAAACTATATAAGCGTAATAACTTTATATTTAAATTTTATTCAGTTACAATAAACGATAATGGCATAACCGAGAATCGGTTATTTATGGTGGATGCGCCGGGCGAGCGATATTATTATTATCCCGCAACTTTTACGCTGCGGCGATATCGACGCCTGAATACATTAGATTGGATCGGAAGTGTTATTGAAAATACTATTCCGTCGGATTATTATAATATTAGTAAATCCATTTTGGGAAGCGGGTAGATTATGGCGGTGGAATTAGGACGGCGTTCGAATAAAAATCGAATTTACTGCGCTATAAATCGCCGATTACAATTGTCGGACTAATTCTAGCAAGAGGAATAGTATCATTATAAAAGATACATTAACCTCTAATCGCCGTCTACGTAAGATACTCCCGAGTACCAAAAAACCCTCTTATACGATGCAATTTAATTGCCGTGCCGAAAGTACAAACATGTTCAACGTATTAAATAAAGGTAACTTTTACTTGCGAGTGTAATTTCATTCTACACCAAAAAAGAGAAGTTATGAAGGGATCTATAAAATAAATAGGTAATAAGTGAAAAAGAAAATTAAGAACAAAAGCAATAAGAGTAAAGGTATAAAACGATTAGATAAATTTTATTGGTATAAACTTAGTTATTGTTTTTATTAAGCTTTATTTATTATTAGAAATAAAAATACTGTTAAGGTTAAATCATATAATTTAATTACCTTAATTGTGTTAATAAAATAATACTAAAACAATAATTCAATTTTAGGTTTTACCAACAGAAATTTATTCATGAAATATTATTCAATGCTTACTTTTATTTTTAACAATTTTAAGGTAAAGTTATCATTTAATGTTGTTAGTTTTGATAATACAGTATATAATTCACAATATAATGGCTTTATCAGTCCTAAATGGATTAAAATAGCAACGCTGTGTGCATTCTCTCAATTCCCATTAATAATAATATAAACATAGATCATGCGCTAGGCTGCATCGCAGTTGCAGTAATAAACCCAGCGCATAAAAGATAATTTTCTATTAATTTCACGGCCCATTAAGTCCGAGTGTAATGTCTTTCGGGACGTTACGAGAGGGGGGTGGGGGGCGATGGAAGCAAGTGCCGACGCGGAATTAGCAAAAGTGGCATTTTTATTTATCCACTTTGTCTATGGAAGTGGAGGCGAAAAAAAAAACCCGAATCGGTGTTATCTTCGCGGATTCCCTTAGGGCAATTACGACGGCAATTTCCTCGTGCGATAAGTAATCGGATGTAAAAAAGGGAAGACGTCGTATAGGCAGAGAGAAAGAGTGAGAGAGGAGGTGCGGACGGGGGCACTAAATTGAAATAATTAGGGACGGCAATAATTCCTAATTTAAGGGATTATGCCGTACGGGACTAAAGGGAAGTTTTCATTCGGGGATAGGTGGGCGGAAGAGAGGGCCCCCGCGAGGCCGCCGTTCGGTCGTGCAATTTGCAAAAGTAATTTGTCAGTGTAGCAGTCGTCATTGCAGTAACACCGTCCCGAATCTTAACCGTGAAAGCTTAAGGTGTGAGTAATACGACGTCGTAAATCTGCGAATGTAATCATAAAAAATAATGTCACGTTTTGAATCGATGGACGCCTTTGGAATTTTTTGAGGTCATACGAGCGGCACCGTTCAATGTTTTACAATGTGAGGCTTTTAGGGGTATTAAGTGATGTAAAGTTTTTATCATCAAATGGTAAAATTTGTAACGAAAAGTGTAGTACTACTTTTTATTTCCTAGAAACGAAATTAGAGTTTATATGAGACTAAAATTTATTATGCTGTAACTTCTACAACTAAACAAACTATGAGGTCATATGATAATACTGCTAAATTTGTCAATCAATATTATTTAAGGTAATAAAATTAGTTTTCAAGGTCATCTATTGGCTGATTAAAATCAGTTAAACCCATGTAATAAATCAATGTTATTTGAGTTCATCATTTAATATCATTCGAATGTCATTCAAGGTAATACAACGGTTATGCAAAAACATCATCATCTATCAGTCATTTAATTTAATTTAAAATTATTCGACGAACATTTAAGATGATTTAAAATTATCTAAGTATCGTTTAAGATCTAAAGACTATTCATAGTTACTTAAGATGATCTAAAAATTATTCTATTAAGATAAGATCGATCAATAATAATTTTAAATCATCTGTAATTTAAAGACTTTTAAAGTCAAATTAGGACTTTATTACTTTATTATTCCATTACTTTATTTTCTGATAACTGACACAACATAACAAGAGTTTTATTTCTCCTAATTTGAAAATTTGGTTCCATCAAAAGAGTAGCAGAACAAGTATCGATTATACTCTTAAAGTCATTCAAGGTCAATTCAAGGTTAATTAATTATTATTATAGGTTATTTAAATTTATCCAAAAATAATTAACCCAGGTGAAGGGAACGAAGAATTAAATGTAATTTAAAATCGTTCAAGGTTGTTTAAGGTCATCTAACGATCATTTAATATTATCTATCATTCAAAATCCCTTGAGATTATTCAAGGTAAATCATAGGGTAGCTTTAAGTTATCCAAACATTATTAATCTAGATAATAATCATCATTATCAAGTCATATAACTGACAGATTTGACTTTATTTATCTTGCCGGAATTACTTATTAATATCGTTCAAGATAAAATTTAACATTTAGGGTCATCTAATAAACAATTACCATCATTTAAATCCATTGCAGTAATTATCAGAGGATCATTGAATATCATTTAATATTTTAATTTTTTATGATTTAATGGTCATTCAGGTTCATAATTTAACGAATATTTAAAATCATTGATTAATCATTGAAACGTATTTATGAGAATTTAACGATCATTTACGATGAACTGTCATGCAATCCTTCCTTTCAAGGTCGACAAACTTTCATTACAAGCTGTTTAAAGTTATCTGAAACTAATTAATCTAGGTGAAACAACTGATAAGTCATTTGACTTATTATGATTTATGTTTCATTACTAATACCTATTATTAATATTATTTATTCCCGTCCCTAAAAATTTTACTGATTTAGTTTCAGTTATACCTTTGCAAATAAAATGGTGAGGGTCGTAGATTTAGTTTTGTTTAATCAAAGCCGTTTGCTTAGAAACCAGCTGTCTGTTTGAATAAATAAAAGACATCATTAGATCTATAATGATGTCTTTTATTTCCGAGAATAGTATTGAAGTAAATAAACTTTTGACATCAAATGAGACTAAAATTTCTGTTTAACATGAGATGCTGTGTTGAGATGACGAATTCTACCATGATGGCGCATGTAATTTACTGTCAATTTCTAGTTATTTATATTGATTCACAAACGTAGTATCATCGACATATGAGATCATATTTGCGTTCGGAATTGAGTCTGGTAGGTCATTAACATACACTAAAAATAGTGGTGGACCTAAGATAGAACCCAGTGGGACTTCGTGTTTTGTTTTGTCTTTCTAAGAGGTATGACATTATTAATCTACAACTATTTGGATGTACATGGCAGTAATAGAATTTACGTAATAGTATTTCATATCAAAGTCAAAGGCTTTAGAAAACGTAATATTAAAATGAATCCCTCTTCAAAGCAGTCAGTGGTTAGTTTAAAACCAAAATATTTTGATAGCAACTTTGATCACCACGGGTTTAATAAAAATTTAATTCATGGTAGCTTTGATTCTTCAAAATATTGAAGTAATTTTATTTGGAGGATTTTTTTGGCAAATAGTGGCAGTAATGAGATAAAGCGAATATTATCTGGGTCATCATATGCACCTATTTTATGTATTTGAATTACTACTGACTTTTGTAATGCATCAGGTAAAATATTATTCCGTATGCATAGGTTCAAGATTTTCGTCACTGGTAATAAGATGACGTTTAGTACGGCTTTGACTGTATCGTATCAAACGGTATATGTGGCTGCTTGGTCTTATAATCAACAATTAGAAAAAATAGTCTGACATTGTATACAACTGTCTAGAGAAAATTTGCTGAATCTCTTACCAGAACATTACGATGCAATTTTACCTGAACGTTTTGAAATTATAGCCTATGACTTTCTGCAAATGTAAAACAGCAATTGATATATAAGACATAAAAAACGACATACTGGAGTTTATGTGCGAAAGTCTCCAATAAATTAGAAACATCTCTACTTATCAGATATCCTCAGTCCACTTACTATCCTCTTTCTGTTTCTCAAATACTTAAATCACGACAAAAAACGAGAACTCAGATGGAAATACACATGAAAAATTTGCTGGGATCTACATGCAAAAAATAACATGAGGTATGAGATTTATAAAGCATTCAGAAAGATATTCTTGCAGCAGCCATGATTTTGAAAGATTCTTGAATGACAAAAAGGAATGAGACAAATCATTCACTTATTTTCCATTTAATTGGATCGAAAAAATATATAACTTAAATGGAAAGATACGCAAAGGATTCACCAAAAAATTTATAATAAGAGAGAGTCAGATTTATCTACTGCTTTTAGTCAACCTGAATATATCTTTCTGCGGTCTTGGCCTTCTCCATTTCCTTGAATGATGATCAGAGACGAAGACTTCGATAGGATTGCTTATAAAGAATTCATTGATCTATACGTACAGAGAATATCCCAGCACTTGTATCAAATTAGGTATCCTACATTAAAAATTCGAACTAAAATTAAAATTTAATGTAGAAATTGTGTAAAAAAATATTATTTTCGAGCATAATCAACTGTTAGAGTTTGGAGATTCAAATTTTCTTTGATTTCAGGTGTTAGTACCTTTTTTATGATAGATAAACCTTTGATTTATTTAATAAATTCATAAATTAAAAGCATAAATCTATAAAATTATTATAAATAAATCATCAGTTATGTATAGAGAGAAAAATGCGTATTACGATGCAGTGTTTTTTTTCCTTAATGAAAATTAACCACCGCGTATTTTTTTATCCCTCGAACCCACCCCAAGGTTAGCGGCGGTCTCAAACATTTTAATTGAGCGATAATTGTTTCCTTCATTGAGGGCGGATTTTTTACCCTCCGCCGCTAATTAATGTTGCCTCCAGCGGCGACAGCTGCTAAAAGAACGGGGTTTTCTTTTTCCACCCTTGCGGCGAGACCGTAATCGTCAAATATTTGTGGGGATTACCTTGGTTAATTTTTGCGCGTTCATTTAATTACAACGAGAAGAAAAAAACATGGATGAGCGAAATGTGCAACCTTGTTTACGCATTTTATAATAATTTAAAAATAAATTATCAATTGTTTTTACAAATAAACACGCAGAATTATTATAGTATTACGTTGTTGATGATTACGCCTTAAGTATAACAGTAATAACTAGAACAACTTATTAAATTAGTTACGTATAAAACAATTATGTTTATACCACATGCTCTCATGTAAGCATTAAATAAATTTAAAAAATAACATCCAATTTAAGTTTGTATACACTTGCTAACATACATAAACACACACGACCATGCTGGGACGTATGACGTTACCAGAAGGCAGAAGGGATGAAACGACAGGAATTTTTATTAATCGGCCAGGATTTTCACAATGTCGACTTGTTTACGTCGACTTTTCAGTCGGCCAATAAAACCCTAATGACACTGCGACGTATGTAATGCACAGAAATCGTTTATGCAGAGTTCCCACAGTAAACTTTAAATGGAAAAGATTACTTTATAACTTCATAAAGTTTGTTCGTCCCGGTTTTATGTTCGCACGAGTTCGCACGTCCGGGAACAAAAGAAGTTTGCTCCTGAGGAGGGAAAGATCGGCGACGAACAAAAAAAAAAATAGTTTCGAGAAGAGGATTGGAAATATATAAATTCGCTGTTTATTCAAAGGCGATTAATGAAACTTTTATTATAAAGTTAAGGAGTAAAAACTACTTCAATAACAAACTTATTATTCTCCAGACAGGAATAATATTTATAGGTAAATGTTTTATCTAACTTCAAACATAAAATATTACACAGTAATTATACAAATTTTATCTTAATTAATATTACGATGTATTATGTTTAAAGTTAATGTAACAATTTTTCTTTTTGTAGTTACTCTAAAACGTTCATGTTTATGTTAATCCTTAACGGGGGGGGGGCTTTTTGTTTCGGTTTTCTTTTTTGAGATAATACAACGTTAAAGATTTAATTGATAATAAGTCGGTGTTTAAGTTTAATTAAAAATTTATGGGCGACTTGCTTGGGGCGGTACTTAGCAAGAGTACTAAATACCGAAAGGAAACTTTACGCTTTGTTAAACCGCCAAGTTTCCTAAGAATCTACATAAGTGTTAAGTCTTAATGGCATTCGATAAAATAATGTAATCCTTGTCTAATTACGTTAAATTAAGTTTTAAGATATTGATGTTCCTAATTAGATTAGCGTTGGTAATTATTGTACAGGATAGATTTTAGGTAATTATAATTTTAATTTGTAATTATATTAAAATACAAATTAGTATTTATATATTCCTCATTGTTGTAATCGAGAAAAAATGTTAATTTTAAATTTGGGAGTCAGAATAAATTTACTGGACAAGTCCCTGGCAATTCTGGTATATAATGGCTTGAAAAGTTGATTGCTATCTTTGTTAGATTCAAAATTGCGTCGTTCGGAATTTACGTTTGTTGATTGAAAACTATCTTTTTCAAAAATACCGTTAGCAATTCTAAATTTAAATTGGCAAGTCATAATAAATTTATAGGACAATTCCCTGGCAATTCTGGTTTATAATGGCCTGAAAAGTTGATTGCTATCTTTATTAGATTCAAAATTGCGTCGTTGGGAATTTACCTTATTGATTAAAAACTAACTTTTTCAAAAATACCGTTAGAAATTCTAAATTCAAATTGGCTAATGAGAACAAATTTACAGCATAATTCACTGGTGGTTATGGTATGCTATGACTTAAAAATTTTATTTCTATATTTATTAGATCCAAAATGGCGTCGATTGGAATTTACCCGTGTTGATAGAAAAGTAACTTTTTCAAAAATAATCGTTAGAAATTCTAAATTCAAATTGACAAGTCAGAATAAATATACTAGGCAATTGCTAAGTAATTTTAGTGTTTAATAACCCAAAAAAATTATTTCTATCTTTATTAGATTAAAAATGGCGTCGTTTGACATGTATCTTTGCTGATTGGAAAATAACTTTTTCAAGAAAACCGTTAGCAATCCTAAATTCAAATTGGCAAATGAGACGAAACTTACTAAACAATTCTTCAGTAATTCTGATATCTAAAGACCTAAGAAAGTTATTTATATCTTCATCAGATTCAAAATAGCGTCGTTAAGAATTCAGATTTGCTGATTGAAAACTAACTTTTGCAAGAATACTGTTAGCAATTGTAAATTCAAATTGACAAGTCGGAATAAATTAACTGGACAATTCCCTAGTAATTCTAGTATGTATTGACCTAAAAAATGTATTTCTATCTTTATCTGGTTCAAAATGGCGTAGTTCAAAATTTACTGTTTCTGATTGAAAAATAACTATTTTAAGAATCACGTTAGCAATCCTAAATTCAAATTAGCAAGTCAGAATAATTTAAGTGGACAATTACTTGGTAATTCTTGTATACAATAACCTAAACATTTTATTGATATCTTTATTAGATTCAAAATGGCGTCATTCGGAATTTACCTTTGTTGATTAAAAACTAACTGTTCCAAAAATATCGTTAGAAATTATAAATTCAAATTGGCAAATCAGAATAAATTTACAGCATAATTCCTTAGTAGTTTTTGTATGTTATGACGTAAGAATTTTGTTTCTATCTTTATTAAATTCAAAATGGCGTCGATCGGAATTCACCCTTGTTGATTAAAAAGTAACTTTTTCTAATATATCGTTAGATATTCTAAATTCAAATTGACAAGTCAGAATAAATTCACTGAACAATTCCGTAGTAATTTTCGTATGTGATGACCTAAAAATTTTATTGCCATCTTTATCAGTTTAAAAATGGCTTCGTTAAGAATTTACCCCTGTTGATTGAAAAATTACTTTTTCACGAATATCGTTATCAATTCTAATTTAAAATTAACAATTCAGAATGAATTTACAAAACAGAGAAGGTAAGAAAACTGAGATTTTTTTAGTATTTTATAAATAAATACCATGAATAATTTAAATATTACAGTTTATAAAGTAACTAAAAGGAATTATCGTTATTTTAATTAAAAATTTTCGAGGAAACTTTATTTTTAATCAATAAAATTTAAAGACCTATAATTTTAAGACAATTAAAATTAATTATTTACTAATACAATTAATACATTAAATTATTACTTCTTCAGCAATATCCAACGTTGAATTTATTAATTACCTTGAATATAAAAAACTAATAAGTAAATAAATTGCATTAACATAAAAACCATAGTAATTTAATTTAATTAAATGTTTATATTAGAGTATTGAAAGGTTGAAAATGTATTTAATATATTTTCAACATTTAATCAATGAATTTAAATATAATTCCCTTTCTTTCAATTTAAAACCTTTTTTTTTCGTTTATATTCCTTTCGCAAACATCTGCTCCAGACGAGCCCGAATAAACAAAACTCGTAAGCCATTGAAGAATTGTAAACTTAAATACACTCCAATGATTCTCAAGTAAGCAAAGGTATAGGAGGCATTTATTGAGGGTTTAACTTTTCGTGTAAAAAAAAATACACGTTACAATTCTTAGATAATAAATCTATGGCTACCACTTTAAATTGCAATCATAGAATACGCTGGAGGATTGTAGGCATTTTACAGATCCCAGAAACAATGGGAAATAAGATTAGAATATTAGTTTATAGTCTGGGAAGGTCATAAATTAAACGCGTTTCCAATAACCAGTCCCATTTATTACAGACAAGAGGCTATTATTATAATCTTTTGTGGCACATATATTCTAAAAGCATACGCTACCACGGAATAAATGTAAACACCAACCCTATTATATTACGCTTTTGATATAGTTTATGTCTTGATTTGGAGCATACAATATAAAATTAGATTTTAATGAGTGAATGAGCGAATATTACCAAGGCGATGAGCCTCCGGGCGTTATTCGGTACTTAACTTTATTAATAATTTAAAAATACAATGAACTAAAGGATTTTAATATATTTTATTATCTAACTTGATTCTTATGATATAAATATATACGTAACTTTTTTTGAATCTACATAGATTTTTAAAATAAGCTTATTCATAGAGATCGCTCATGCTTAAATCAACTCAACGCTGATTTATGTATTGTGTGCCATTCGTACCTGAAAGATACTTCCTTTTTTTTAAGCCTTTACGTTCGGAATCGATATCGGCGAATGCGGGTCACGGACCGAACGAAGAAGAAGAGTATCTGCGGTTCCTCGGATTCGAGTCTTAAAATCCGCACTTCGTTTCCTTTAAATAAGACCGCCGCGCCCTGCCGCCCTCCTCGGCTAGCCGTTGCGTTGGCCTCAATTATTTTAAATACATCCGAGAGGGTAAAACTCCACGAACCAACCACTCACTGCCGGATTTGTAAGAGCGCGCAAAGAAAATACGAACGTTTCTCTACGTGCCGAATTGCTCCTAGTTTTTCCTGTTTCTATTTTTTCTGTTCGTCAGAGAGAAATTGCGTTTTTGTATTTAATAGAAGAAAAAAGTCAATATCAAGCGAAATTTTGAATGTGTGTGGGTTATAGATAAACCTGGAAGTAATATACCTTTTATTAGAGCCCTTAATTCCAAATAACAGGCTACTGCTCTTTTTTAGATTGAATTAATTACAACTTGGAATTCTTAAGTACTTCAAAAAGAGGGCAAATGTTTCCTTTCAATCTTGGTGCTAATTTTCAAAGGATAGAGATAAACAAGTAATTAAGATTACCTTTTTCCAACTGCGCTACGCTGATAAGATCTAAAATAGATCGAAACTGGTCTGTGGCTGTTGTTGGCAGGGAACAATAACTAATGTTTCTGCTTGAAATTCTTCAGCGGTTTCTTGGATGAACGTGGGTCGGAGTGGGTGGGGTCTAAATTTGAGTGCGTGGTTAATTATTTATGCAAGAAGAACAAAGTTGTAAAGAATAAAGATTAGGAACTTATATTAACCACTTTAAAAGACAAAATCTTGGCGAATTAAATTAGTGTTGATCCTCTTTATCAAATTATCAGTGTAGAAAAGATATAGAAGAAAAAATCTTGGCTAGAATTATGGGGTAGCCTTGCTAAAAATTAAAGTCAATAAAAGGAAAGAGAAAATGATTGGAGATAGATTTTAAATAATAGGTCAGAGATGAGGATAAGCAAAGCCTTTGTATTTGATGGATGACCAAAATAAGATTGTGGCAAAAAACAGACTTAAGCATTTGTAATCAGCTAACCAAGGTCATGAGGTTGGGTACAGAGTAGAAGATAAGCGGAAAATTTTCAGCAGCTTTTTAAAAAAAGAAGAACTCATCTTTCTAACTTTAAAAAGTATATTTGATATGGAACGCTGGCCAAAAAATTTAGAGATTTTGACTTAATGTCTACTATTTTTCTAAAAAAATCAACGCGAATATAAGAAGAAATAATTGATGTTTAGTTTTCAATTCGAGATCAGAAGATGCACTTAAATGTTTGGAAAGAATAGATTTACTATTTGATCGCGGATGAAAATGGATCTAAAAGTCTCTTAAGTTAAACATTGCTTGCGACACGAGTCGCTCTGTTTTGGATGCGGTAAACTTTTAGACAAGAGTCGCACTCGTGGTTGTATGTGAAAAGGTTAGAGAAGAAGAACCTATTTATACCAATTTAAAGTGATTTAGTGATCAAAAGCTAACAAATAAAATGATTTTCCTTGTTAATAGAGCTAGTGTTGTCCTGTGGTCTTTAAAAAAATAATACAGGTTAAGGAAGACATTATTGATAATAGATTATTCATTTTTTCATCAGTAACAAGCAGAAAACAGCCGCAGAAATGCATTTATGACTAAGTAACTAAAGATTTTATACTAGATTATACTTATTTGTGATATCTGATAATTGCTCGAAGAGGAGACATTTATGTTTTCGTCTTTAAACAAGATTAATTTAGCAGTTTCTTAAAGAAGCAAAACGTATCTTTTTCAATTTTTTCTTTAAAGTGGATCTCAGCAGAAATTTATTATTATAATTATCCCGAAAATTAAGGGCTAAAAGTAATTCCTAATTTTTTATTCATGGTCTTAATACAAAAAGATACACCCAACAGATATTCGTAATGAACCAACCATAGCATGAATGTTAGGTAAGGTAGAAGATAAACATAAGTACTTAAGTAGTAGCCCTGTGGAACATCGACTACGACGATGTGTTAAGTCTCGAGTTGCCTGACGATATCCTAATCAGAGTCCGAAGAAGGAAAATAGAGGAAGTGGAAGCTGCCGCGAAGGAAGCAACCGACAGGGCAACTCGATGGCTTCTAGAATGAAGTATCTGGGGTCCAGACTCAAGCGAACATGAAACATAACAAATGTCTTACTTCATCAAATTTAGACATCTGGTTCCATCAAATGCCAGAAGTATCAATTATAAAGCTAATAGATTTGCATACATAGTTAACCCAAAATACAATTTTAAATACAGATAAGGAGAAAGAGTGCAACAATTTTAAAACCACAAATAATTAATAATGTTGCAGAAAAACCCTCACCGCCCAATAATATACTGGAGCATAATAAGCATTCAACTAATAATTTGGAAAGAAATATTTATGAACCAAATAAAACTAAAGACTAATAATACAGTACAAACAAAATGAAATCATCAGTAATCATCAGAACTAGTATCGAAGAAACAACTGTAACAGTAGCTGTACCAGTAGAAATGCTCTATCTTACAAATTGTAATTCAGAAACTACAGAAGAAGAGCTACCAAATTATGTTATATTAAAAATCTCCTCCACAGAAATTAAAAGAGAAAAAATAAAATCAAATTGATTTTCGTGTTCTTTTAAAATCACCTTAAAGCAAGAACGTGCAGAGGATCTCCGGACGGAAGATGTTTGGCCTACAGGAATTAAAATTCAGTTACTTCTATTTTGAAATTCCTATGGATCCTAGAATCGCCAGCAGAACTATCTCTTAGCATCCTACAAATGAACACTAGAAGTGTGCACAATAAAAAAAAACTTAATTGTGATGTTAATACTAGATAACGCAGATAACGAAGATTATTTTAGCAGTTTCTTAAAGAAGAGAAACGTATGTTTTTCACTTGTTTTCTTTCAAGTGTTTCTCAGCAAAGATTTACAATCAGAATTATCCGGAAGGCCATAGGCTAAGAGTAATTCATAATTTTTTAATCATGGTGTTAATACATAAAATTTAGTCCCAAAAGTATTAGTAATGAACTAAACAAGGCCATACTGTTAGGTAAAGTAGAAGATAAACATACGTATTTGAAGAGTAGTCCTTTGGAACATCTTCTACGATGATGTGCTTGTTTGTGAAATACCTGAAGGCGTACATGTGGTCGACATCCTCATCATAGTTAGAAGAAGGAAATTGGAGGACATGGAAGTTAACGCCAAGGAAAATAGGTATTCTATACAAGGTCAGTAGATACAGTTAAAAGAAATCTATAAATGGGATGCTTTATTTTCTGGTTATAACAACTCTTACTCTCTTATTCTTTTTCGCTCTCTCTAACTCACTTGCGTTCTCTCTTTTGCTCTCTCTCGTAATTCTCCCTTCCTTCCTGACTTTTGACTTTTGCTCTTTTATTCACTCTTCCATGTTCTCTTTCGTTTTCTGTTTCGTTTTTCCTTCGATTTTTGCTCTCCCTCGCTCTCTTCTTTGCTATCACTTGCTCACTTCTGCTCTCCCTTGCTCTCTTTTGCTATTCCCAGCTTTTATTTGCTCTCCCTTACTCTATTTTGTTTTCCCTTGATCTCCTTAGCACTCCCTTACTTTCACTCACTCTCCTTTATTCTTTCATTCGGTTTCTCACGTTCGCTCTCCTCTGCTCTCATTCGCTCACCCTTTGCTATCTTTCGCCCATTTTCGCTATCTCTTATGCTCGTTTTCGCTCTCCCTTGCTTCCCTTTTCTCTTTCTTGCTCTACGTCGCTCTCCCTTGCTCTCTTTATCCCTCTGTTTACTCTTTTTTTTTCTCTTGTTGCTTTTCTTTGCTCTCTTTCGCTCTTCCTTGCTCTATATCGTTCTCTCTTGCTCTCTTTTGCTCAAAGCTAAGAGAGACCAAAGCAGCTTTCTTCGTAAGGCTCTTTTTTAATATTTTTCTGTGAAGTTTACAAACGCACTTTTATTGCTTTTTTATTTAATTGAAAAAGACCTAGAATCATCTAAAGGTCTCTTAAATATCAATACGGACTGAGGAAGGGATTATGTTTCTATTTAAGTTGTGAAGAAAAAAAACTACAAATTCAAAACTACTGTTTATCAAAGATGAATTAGTGTTAAATTTAGAGACGAAAATTTGAAACTTTTAATGAGATATTTCTGGAAAATATCAAAAAAATATAGTTGTAAAATTCTACAGAGAAATTTAAATTAATTTTAAAACTACTGATGCCATGTTGTTGGAAAAATTTAAACAAAACCTTTTGATAAGTATAACGCTAAAAAAAACTCGATGAGATTATAATCAAGATTAATTGCTCGAAAGTTAATTGGAGAAAATGTGAAGCAAAAGATATTAAAGGGTAAATTTCTAGAAATATTTGAAAATTACAAATTACGTGAAATTCTTTGTAGGAAATTGTCAACAAAAACTCCAGAAGAAAATAAACATTTTTATAATTTTTAAGCACGATTTTCAGGACAATTCTCACTAGGAATTTTCGCAGAAGTATTTGATTTTTCTTTTAAGAAATTTTGTGGAATAAATTATAAACAAATTCTTAAAAAAAATGTTGAGAAATTGCTCAAATATTTTGAAGAGAAGTTGCACAGCATTTTAAGGATCTAGAGAAGAGATTTCTAATAACTCCTAAGACACTCACATCCGCTTTATGTAAAATTTTATGTACAACTTTTATGTATGAAAGTGGCAATTGTGAATAAAATTGAATTGAATTGAATTGAATTGAAATTGATTTTAAATTTTTCTGGGAAAATGGTTAACAATTCTAAAAATTTATTGAAAACGTTGCTCAATTGTTTTTCATTAGATTTAAAAATTCTTGCACTATTAAAAACAAAAATTTTATTTTCAATTATTTTTGTGCCTATTCACGAAAGGTTTTGAATATCAAAAATGTTGTGCACCAAATCACAATTGTAGGAAACGTTGTAAACAAAAAATTGTCTTATAAATTTTGTTTCCCTTTGCAATTTTCTGTTTTTTTGATCATAATTCTTGTGCTCAGCTTTTAAAAATGTGTGTAATGATTTACACACGCCACAAACTTATATAAAACATTATAAATTAGAATTTTAATTGTTTTTATGGCTGTAATAATTACATCATCAAGTAAATTATTTGTATAATATTTAGTATTATGATTAACGTTATTACAAATAAAATTTTAAAGCGTATAATCTTTTCCTTCAGTAGATAGAAAATTTCGACAAGCATCATCGATATTAATTTAAAACTTTCGATCTGACCGGGGGTGGAAAAAGTTCCGACAGGTCCGAATATCGCGCAAAACCACAGTTTAACATTCCTGCGAATATTTATCGGCCGAATCACGGAGACCATTACCCGTGTCAGTGAGTTCCGGACAGCCCCGGGGTAAATCCGCCACGGACGCGCCCCGGATTTGGATTTCTCACGTCCTCCGCAAGAATTCGAAGGGAGAAAAAAAAAGAACCCACCTGCGAAATTGATTTCACACGCGCCGCCCGGCAAAAGGGTGTAATTAATATATTTCAAAACGTGTGCCCGTCTCGATAAATCTTCCCGGCTCATACATAAAAATTTTCGTCGGGGGAGAGAGGCAAAAAAAAAATAAATAAATAAGGGTCGAGAAGACGTGGAGAACAAACGAGCATAACTGATCGGGCGAGGGATGTTGGATCCGGCCGCATCCATCACGTTCACTGAAAGGGCGGACGGACGTCTCAATTATCATCGCGAGAAAATAACGTGAAAGGGCAACGGCTACAATAAACGTTAACTTTAAGATAAAAAAAGACGGAGGGGCCTTTTTGCTGCGCGCTCGGATATTATACGGGGGGGCCCCTGCAAAGAAATAACATTTGTTTGCCAAACATTACTTTTTACCCCTCCCCAATGGTAAACACGTCCCAACTTAAACAAAACTCAAAAACTTAATCTTAATATAAAGTCGTGCATTTCTTTGGACGAAATATATGAATATATTAAATTTACGAGTAACTATACTTTAAAGGGGGTTATATTTCTCTTGCATCCTGTATTTCGTACAGATATGAAAAACTTTTTTATTAAGATTAAGTTTTTTAGTACGGGTCATCCGCATACAATCATCAATTGCCGCTAACTTTTCGAATAACTAACTCTTATCTTGCATAATAATTAATGCATCCGCACCGTACCGTCTGATTTGAGGGTAACAAATGGTTTTTAAAGCTGACTCCTCTATCTCTTCGCCTACGCTTGAAGTAATAACAATCGAGTTGTGGATGTGCTCCCAGCGCGTAAATTACCTCATCCCCGTTCCCCCGGCAGAGTGTGCTGACACAGAACTTCAGTTTACATACAATATGTTCGATATCTCATTTAACGTGCATTAAGTTAATATCGGATCCGGAGTGGTTGTTTTAGCAGTAACTGGAGAGGGCGCTCCGCCGAGAGTATAGCAAACTCAAACTCAAATAGCACTCGTTAAGTGCTCGAGCTTCTTCTCACCACACCCCGCCGGTACATCCCTACTACCTCGTCCAAACTCACCCCCCCCCCACACCAATTCACCTTCTTCTGCCATCACTTAAAACAACATCGGCGGAAATAAATTCGGAAAGTGGTGTTGCAGAACGCTCACAATTGTTTCAATTAAGACTTGAGTTGTTTCTTTATTATTTCGATGTTCTTGTGGATGTATACTTATATAAAACCTGTATTTTTATAAATGATAAAATGGCACATATTCCTACATGCATACAATTATACCTCAATTAACTAAGCTTCTCGGTTATTACTGAAAGTTCATTCGCTAAATTAACGAAACCTTTTACGAATTGCCTTAAGAAAAATGCAGTAATTGATATTCATAATTCGGAATATAAAAATTATAAAAATTAAAAGTAACGAACCATTATTACAATATAAACTCAAATTCTCCCTTTGACATTGACATTGAGACTCGATTCATCAGTAATTATATTAATAATCATCGGTATAAAATAAAATAGCTTTAACAAAAAATTAAGTAAAAGGTGTAAACAAGTAAAGAAAATTGATTAATGGTTGAGGCGTTAACTTTAGTTTTTTGTCTTAATTTCTTTATCATCTCTTTTTTATTCTTTGTCTTGTGTAGTTGCCTTTTGTTCTTTTGTCCTTTTGGTCTTCGTATTTTGTTATTCTTTATCTTTTATCATTTATAGTTTGTACTTTGTCTTTTGCCCTCGACTTTTATCCTTTATTTTTCGTCCGTTGTAAATATTTATCTGACTTTTCTCTTCTACCGTTTATCCTTTGTCTTCTATCTTCTTATTTCTGTATTTAGTTATCTGTTTTTATCCTTGATTTTGTGTCGTTCAGCTTTTGTATGATGCCCTTTGTCTTCCATCCTTTATTTTCTGACCTTCGCCTCTTCTGCCGACTATCACAGTTGATCTTCTGTCCTCTGTTCTCTCTGTTTTGTGTGTTTTGTAATTTGTTCTTCATTTTTTGTCCAATGCGTATTTTGTTTTATCTGTTATGTCCTCTAAAACAATACGAAGGACAAAAGAAAAAATAAGAGATAATAGAGACTACTCTTTTGTCTCTTAGGTATTGCTCTATTGCTTTCGTACGATGTGCTTATCTAATAGTCTTAGCAGGTTTAATTTAATAATTGCAACTTATCACTATTTGCCTATGTCTGTTATTTGAGGCCTACCTTGATATTCTTATTTATATATGTTGAAGATTTCGCTTTTTTCTGACTTGTGTAAGACTGTATAAGTTATTAGCACCAATAAACATTATTATTATTTTACTTTCTTTTCCTATGTCCTTCATCTTGTATCATTAGTTTGTCTTTTGTACTATGTCTTGTGTCCTTGTACCTTTATTATTTGTCTTTTGACTTTTATCCTTTACATTTTGCCCTCTTTTCTTTTTCTTGTGCCCTCTGCGTTTTGTCTTTTGTCTTCTGCATCACGAAGCATCATATTTCTTGTGCTTTTTGTCTTTTGTTCTTTGTTTCTCATTCTTTGCTTTAATTACATTATCATTTCTCGTTTTTTATTTACCTTTGTGCCCTTTATCTTTTATCCTTGTGTTTTTTGTCTTTTGCCATTTGACTTATCTTTATTATTTATCGTCTATCCTTCATAGCTTGTTCTTTGTATTTTGTTCTTGTAATTTATAATTATATCTGACTTTTACTTTTATCTTCTAGGGCCTTTCTTCTGTTTTTCTTCTTTATCTTTTGTCTTGTATTATTGGACGTTTGGTCTCTGTCCTTTGCCACATGTCTTTTGTTTTTTTTAATCATTATTTTCTTTTGTCTTTGGTTCAATCTTCTTTATCCTTAGCCTTTGTTTCTGTGCCTTCTGTCGTTTGTCTTATATGTCTTTTTTTGTAATGTGTCTCTTCTTCTTTTCTTTTCTTTTCTCTTCTCTCCATTTTCTTCTATATTTTGCCTTTGAACCGTTGTCGTTTGTCCTCTGACTTATATCTTTTATTTCCGGTCTTTTATATTCTGTTTTTTCTTCTTTTACTTTATTCTCTAGCTTTGGTTCTCGTTTGTCAATCTTTTGTTTCTATTCTTATTTTTGTGTTATTTAAATTTTGTTCTTCTTTCTTTGTCTCTTATTTTTTTCTCTTTTTTTTCTATCCTTTGCTTTCTGTTATTATTTTTCTTTCATTAAACACCTTATGTCCTCTATTTCTGTATCCTTTGTTTTTTGTTTTTTATCCTTTATTCTTTGTCTTGTATCCTTTCTATGAATTGCCTCATTTGTTGTGTGTTTTAATTCTTATTTTTCGTCATTTGCCTGTTTTCCTTTGTCTTGTGTAATTTATTTTTGTATGTCTTTTGTCTTTTATCCTTTGTCGTTATTATTTTATCATTCGTCATTTCTTCTTTCTTTTGATTTAGCTGCCTTTATCATTTGTCTTTCCCCTTTTTGTATTTACTTTTACTTTACTTTTAGTCCTATGTTAATTATTAACTGACTTTTACTCTTATCTTCTACCGTTTATCTACTGTTTTTCTTCTTTGTCTTATGTCATTTGCCTTTTATCCTTGGTTGTCTGTTATTCAACTTTTATATGTTGTCCTTTGTCTGCCTTTCTTTGTCTCTTCGGTCTTGTGTTTTTTTTTGCTATTCCTTATCTTGTGCCATTATATTTTGTCCCTTTCCTTACATCTTGTACATCATAGTTTTACTTTTGTCCCTCGCTCCTTCGGTTTTGTCTCGTCTTGTCCCCTTTAGCTTTGTTTCTTTTGTCCATTGATTGTATTTTTGTAGCATTTGTTTTTTGTCCTCTTGTTGGAATCTGTTCTGATTGAAACTGTTTTGTGACTGTTGTTGACAAGGAACGATAATTAATGTTGACAGGGAAAGATAATTTTGTTTTCATTTGTTTTCTGTACTCCATCTTTTGTTACCTTTTTTGTCCTTTTTGTCGTTGCTTTTTTGCATGCTATAAATTGCCTCATTTGTTTCGTGTGCTTTATTTTTATTTTTCGCCGTTTTCCTGGTTTCCTTTGTCTTGTGCAATTTATTTGTTTATGTTCTTTGTCTTTTATCATTTGTCGTTATTATTTTGTCATTAGTCGTTTTTTATTTCTTTTGAGGCAGCTGACTTTGTTAGTTGTCTTTTGTCTTTTGCCTTGCTTCCTCTGAAAGTCTTAATTGTCTTTTATTATTTAGCTTTTATTTTTATTCTTTTATCACTTGTTGTAATTTTTCCTTTGTCTTTAGTCTTTCATTTTAGTTGAAGTTTCAATATACATGTAGGGTGGGTGGGTGTCCTAGAATATACCCTCCAAAAATTTTTATATAAACAAAAATTTTATTGGATGAACTCATAAATAAAGTCAATATTTTAAATAATAAATATTTTCGTTTATTTTAAATTCTTCCAAGAAAAACCCTTGTTTATGTTAAATAAATTGGAAAGTGGGATAGTGGCCACCCACCCTACATATTTATTTTAACTTAAACTAAAATAGTGTTTTTGAATATGATTTGCTTACAACAGTAAAGTCTTTGTAATTTTGTATTTTGGTTGGAAAACAAATTTTTAAGTTGTGATTAAAATTAAATCTAAAAAGAAGGATGAATATGTATTATAGGTTATAATAATTTAAGTAGTTAAAGTAATACGAACATTTCACTTAATATTGTTAAGTATAAATTTTTTAACATAAAAACACTATTTTTAATTTTTTAACTAAAATTAATATAAAAATTGTGATTATATATTAAATATATGCGAGCATCAAGATTTTAGTTTAAATAATTTTATATATATAGGGTGGGTGGGTGGCCACTATCACACCCTCTAATTATTTTTTTATATAAACAAGAATTGAATTGAATAAACTCATAATAAAAGTGAATATTTTAATTAGTAAATATTTGTTGTTATTATAAATTCTCTCAAGAGAACCCTTGCTTATGTTAAACCATTTGGAGGGTGGGATAGTGGCCACCCACCCACCCTACATATGTATTTTAATCTAAACTAAATCAGTGTTTTTGGATACAATTTCTTCATCACAAGAAACTCTTTTTGATTTGGTTTCTGGTTGGAAAATAAACTCTAAAATTTTGATTAAATTTAATATATTAATAGATTGATGAATGCGTAGTTTATTACCTATAATTTAAAAGGTTAAAGTAATATGAAAAATCCATTAAATTTTGTTTAGTTAAAATTTTAAATAAAAAAGAGTTTTTTTCAATTGTTAAACATAAATTAATACAAAAATTGTGATTGTTGTTAAATATTTCCGGTTAGGAGGGTTTTAATTGGAAGGCCTTTGTTTATATAAGGTTGGTTGGTTGCACACTAGCATACCATCCAATTATTTTTTTACATAAATAAAGCTTTCATTGAATGAACTATTAACATAAATCAAAATTTTATTCTGTAATTTATTGCGTTTTTTCAATTCTTTTAAAGATAAACCCTCGTTTATGTTAAATAAATTGGAGGGTGGAATAGTGGCCACCCACCCACCCTACATATGTATTTTAATCTAAACTAAAACAGTGTTTTTGGATACAAGTTCTTCACCACAATATACTCTTTTTGATTTGGTTTCTGGTTAAAAAATAAACTCTAAAATTCTGATTAAACTTAATATCTAAAAAGAATGGTGATTGTGACGTTTATTACCTATAATCTATATAGTTGAAGTAATACAAAAAATCCACTAAATTTAGTTTGGTATAACTTTTAAACTTAAAAAGAGTATTTTTAATTATTAAACATGAATTAATACAAAAATTGTGACTGTTGTTAAATATTTGCGGTTAGGAGGGTTTTAATTGGAAGACCTTTGTATATGTAGGGTGGGTGGGTGGCCACTATCACACCCTCCAATTATTTTTTACATAAACACAGTTTTTATTGAATGAACTTTTAACGTAAAACATTTTATTCTGTAATTTATTGCATTTATTTAATTCTTTTTAAGATAAACCCTTATGTATGTTAAATCAATTCGAGGGTAGGATAGTGGCCACCCACTACATATATACATGCACTCAACATCACAATTTTCTTTTTAATGTTTTAATAATTTCATTTAATAGTTTCAATATATATGTAGGGTGGGTGGGTGGCCACTATCCCACCCTCTAGTTATCTCCATATAAACGACGATTTTGCAACTGAATTAATTTTTATTTACTAAATCTTATTTAAAAAAATTGACATACGTTAAAAGTAATAAATACACAATGAAATCCTCAACTCACCTTTAGACCGAAGAAGTGCGTTTCCTACCAAAGGCTCGTAAAAATTGTAGGTGTTCGACTTTCGAAGATTTTGCGTACCCTTTTAAGATCACCTAAAAGTTAATCAAAAGAATAATCACACGTGAAAAAAATATATAACTTTAACAAAACTGAAAATACTTTATTTGGGATAAATTTAAAATTGTTAATTGTTATGTAATATAAGACAAAGCTTTAAATTACGAAAAGTTTTGGATTAGTCATTTTTAGTAGGTAATTGTGAAAGATTTCACTGTATGGCACATTTTGAAAATTTGAATTGATATAAATTATAATGACTAGCTTAAGTTGGTCACATTAAAATTAATAGTGTGGTAAATTATACTGAGCAAAACTTTGTTTGAGTTTAAATATTTTAAAGAGATTATATTATAATTAATAATTTCGTTACATTATAATCTTGATAATTACAGAAAAAAAACACTGTCAACATCTAATTTAATAAACTTTTTTTTATTTAATTAAGAAATTATAGAAATTTTATGTAATTTAGTTTTTTTCTCTCAACCAAATATTTTTTTTTTTGCTTCAAATTTGAAATCAATTTTTACCTCAACGTCATCTGGATCTGTTAAGTAATCGTAAAAATACGGCCCCATCGAAAACCTCTTCACTGATCCATACTCTTTGGTTGCTTTTATTAAATAGTTTTAAACACCTGAAAATAGTTCTTTTATTAAAAAAAAAACAACTCAAACAATAATTTTATGAAAATCACTGTTTAACATTTAAAAATGTAATCATTTGATTATAATTATCCTAACATAATCTACATAACTAGTTTAGAAAATATAAACACGTCTAGATTTTTGGTTAATACCTACCTTCGGGGTAATTTAAAATGCTGAAAATTGGTAAAGTCGGCGGCCCGGGAATTTTATTTGCTAGCGTCGAAAAACGCCTATTTGTTCGTGTCAGCAAAAAGTAAATGAATAAACCAATGATCTGGAGGCTTACGATCATAGCTGATCCCTAAAATAATTTTCAATTAAGTGATTTGCTTTACGTTTCCCACTTTCCTACCTGAAAGCTAACTAAAGAAGACTTTCATTTCATTTGACTTTCACCCCTGGTCTTGTATTATTTGACGTTTGTTCTTTATTCTTTGTCCTTTGTCTTTTTTATCCTTTGCCTTTGGTAATTTGTCTTCTTTGTCTTTTATTGTTATTTTCTTTGTGATGTATCTTTTGTCCTTTGCTATTTCTCTTTTGTTTTGTGTCATTTCCCTTATTTTTTATGTCCTTCATCTTTATTAGCTTTTGTTTATAATTTTTATAATTGGTTATTTACCATTTGTGTCTTCTGCGTTTTATCATTTGTCTTTCATCTTTTATCCAGTACATTTTGTTCTTATATTTTATTTTCTGCTTTTTGTCTTTTATTCTTTGCGTTTTATACTTTATCTTGTGTAATTGGGCTTTTGTCCTTTGTCCATTTCTTTTTTTATCATCATTTATCTTTTCTCTTGGTCTTTTCTTATCATTTTCTTTTAATTTATGATTTGTGTCCTCAGGCTCTTATCCTTTGTTTTCTTTGTCCTTTATCCTTTGCTATTCTTTGTCGTTTATGCCTTCTTTTTCTTGTTTCTTTGTGTTCTATTTCTACCATTTACAATTTATATCTTGTCATTTACCTGTTCTTTTATTTCTTGATTTGTTTGACTGTTTTTGTTCTTTGATTTTAATTTTTTCATATTTATTCTCTAGTGTTTTTTACTTTTAGAATTTATTATTTTTCGTTCATCTTTTATAATTTACATATTGATTTTGTCTTTCGTCCTTTCTTTATCTTTTATCCGTTATCTTTGGTTTTTAACTTTTGTTTGCAACGGTTTTTTCTATTCTTAATCTGGATTTTATCCTTTGCCTTCAGTAGTTTTCTTTCATCATTAATCTTGTGTTATTGGACTTTTCTCTACTGTCCTTTGTTTTCAATTTTTATTTACCTTTTAACATTTGACTTCTTCCTTTTCTTTTTATTCAAACTCTTAAGTCCTCTGACTTTTTTCTTATCTCTATTGTCTTTAATTCTTCGTCCTTTATTCTTTGCCATTTGTTCTTTTTTCTTGAGTATTTTATGTTTCTCCTTTGCCTTTTTTACCTTGTGTCTATTATCTTTTATCATTTGCCTTTTTGTTTCTATTTTTGTCGTTATCTTGTGTCGTTTGCATTTTCTCTTTTATATGGTGCCATTTAAGTTTTTCCTCTATCTCCTTTGTATTTCATTCCTATTTATCATTTGTCTTTTTGTCTTTTGTCCTGTTTCTTCTAAGTTGTATCATTATGTTCTCTGACTTTGACATTTGGCTTTTATTCTTCGAATTTTGTCTTTTACCTTTTGCCTTTTGCCCTTTTCATCTTGTCTTCTAGGGTTTATCTTCTGGTTTTACTGTCTTTCGTCTCTTTGTTCTTTATCTTCTGACATGTCTTATTTGTTGTTTGACTTTAGTCGTCAAGCTTTTGTTAGCTTTGTATGTCATTGTCTTCTGTCCTTTGGGTTTTGTCTTTTATGATTTATCCTTTGCCTTTGGTTATTTTTAATTTATCTTCTGCTTTGCATTAATACACGGCATCGCATGGGGGAGATTACCCGAATTCAGTTTTGCCGAAAATAAAGAAAGCTGAATCTTTTGGAGGATTTGCAAATTAAGAAGGCCAAGCGGGAAGATAATCTACTTAATAACCAGCAACTGATAATAATCAGTACACATATCATACATTAAAAAAGTTTCTATAATAATAGTATACAATAACAGAAACGACGAAGTAATAACTAATTGTATGAAACAGTTAGTTTCAATATTTGTCGATCTAATTAATTTACATGTTTGATAATTTAAATCAAAGCACGTCATCAATAATAGTTATTGTGTCTGTATGCATTGTAATACACCCAATGTATCAGTGCGTCGGGTGGGTGGGGTGGTTGAGCTGTGCCTTGGTCGTTTGTTTGTGTGCGGCACGAAGTCTATTTGATATCTGCTTAGTGGATCCGATATCAGTTCCATTGTTGCTGTTGATGTTTGACTAGTACGACGGCGCTTCTTCACGTACTTTGCGAAAAATCATTTCTCCCGACACCTCCGGCGGGCGGGCACGTATACGTAGCATAAAAGACGTCCCGCAGGGGATTATTTATGTCGTGCTGTTGTCCCGGTAATTAATTCCGAATGGGAATAACTTAATAGTCCGGACACGTGTTCCTCCGGTATCTCATTTAACCTGCATTAAACTAAATATCGGATCGGTACGGTTGTTTTAGCAGTCGACTCCGAGGGAGCGTGGGTGGAGAAGAGGCAGCGGGCCTCGAGGCACAGGCGTAGGAAAGTGGGAGAGTGGGCAAATGTCGGGACGACAAACTCAAACATCGACCGCTAAGTGCTCTCTCCGACCATCAAATTGCGATCCATAACGGGATTACCGACGCAAAAAAAAACGCGGTCGAAGGGGTGGGCGGGCGGAGGAGCGGGACTCGAACCATTCACCCACCGACGCGTGTCCTCCGTATGCATTTTTAGGACGGCGTC
Source organism: Ontholestes murinus (assembly GCA_963969525.1). Classification (NCBI taxonomy): domain Eukaryota; kingdom Metazoa; phylum Arthropoda; class Insecta; order Coleoptera; family Staphylinidae; genus Ontholestes; species Ontholestes murinus. Next base: position 5,394,574 of record OZ018395.1, on the reverse strand, counting down.
GTCGACGTCGTCGTCGGCAACGAACGGCGGCGTCGCTTAATGGACTACGCCAGACGACGCTTCCACGGATGCGACTGTATTTTCCGTTTAATTACCCCCGGCAGTTCAAAATTGAAACCGTAAGTAGGTGCGGTTTTTATTTTTCGGTCGCTATTTATCAAACGATGTGTGCACAAAGGGCGGCTTTCAAATGACTCTCTGTTCTTTACACTTGAAATATTTAATTTACGTTTACAAAAATAATCCCAATACTTACATGTTAAACTTAAATCAAAATCGATAAACAAAAAACACAGTTAATAACAGGCAAAAGATATAAGTAGAAGACAAAAGAAAGATGACAACAAATAAAAGAAAGATTTTAAAACAACAAGAAACCGATTTCAAAGTATAGACTAAAGCTTATAACATATAAAAACTTTTAAAAAAATTAGTAAATTGTACGCTTAACCTAGCGTACTCTTTACCTAGGTTAATGCGTAGTTTATTGAGGTAGGTCGGGAGTACGATAGGTCATTGTACTGATTATTGTGATAGGTCAAGGGTACGCTCTAATAAAATACAATCCAGAATATTTTAAGTTTATAGAGATTATATGAAATTAATGTATGGTTTTTTATAATTTAAACTAAAAATTAATACAATATGATATAAATATGACATAAAATATAAATAAAAAATACAAGATAAAAAGAAAACAACAAATATTAAACAATAGAAAACGGAGGATAAAGGGTAACGGACGTTATGAAAATGTTAAATGACCTAAGAGAGCTTGCGGGTAAGGGTCTACTATATCTAGTCCTTGCTGCAACAGTGCAAGAAAAATACTATCTGGGCCTGATACTTTGAAGGGTTTATAGCTACCAACTGCTCATACAATTTTTTCTTTCGTAATACGTTTATCGGTCCTGCTTTTGCTTTCTCTAGTAGCTAGAAATATGCTTACTTCAGTAGATTAAGCATTGTTTTCTTAGGAGTCTACAGATGTTTAGCTTGGAATGTGCATTCTTAACAGAACACTGAAGAATCTTAAGCCCCTCTGTATAACTTCCATCAGGTTGTTTTATTTGCCCGATGTTGTTGGAGTGATCTTTAAACAGCAATTTGTATAGCTATTGGGGTTGTGTCAGTAATTCTCTCATAGAACATGGAGAACGATGTGTTACTTTTCGATTTCCTCAACACTTTGTTATATTCCAACAGTGCCTGTTTTCTTTGCATTATTGAAAGTTTTTCTGGAGACCTAAATTTTTGCTCCATCTTCTGAAAAAAATCTCTTCCAGAGTTCAACTAGATTCATACTCCTGTAGGATACTATTTCTGTGGTCTATACCCTACTGACATAAAATTTCTGGGTTAATTTTGTGCTACGTGTTTTTTGTTTGTTTTTAAGCTTTTCCCTTCTAAAAGAATCATCATAATTTCCTTTTCTTTCATTTGATCGATGGGAACGAATAGAAGAGAAAGTCCTAAAAACAAAAATAAAGGCACAATAGACAAAGGAGAGATGACAGTAGAAAATGGATAAATGACAGTAGAAAAATAATGAAACGAAAAGGATCAAAAGATTATTGATCAAAGAAATAGATAAAAGAAGTAAACAAAAAACAAAAGATAAAAACAGAAGACCTCTAATTAAAGGCAAGGATCAAAAGATAAAATATAAAATAAAGAAGGTAAACAGTAGGAAACAATGACATATTGTTCAATATAAGAGATAAGGCACAAAAGATAAATATTAAGTTAGAAGATACATGACAAAGGAAAAATAACTAATGATGAAAAAATTAAAACAAAGTATAAAACTTGAAGTAATACAACACATTTTTGAAGGTCTTACGTTTAATTTGTTGTTCACTGCAAAATATTTTACTACACAGTGGCTTTATAAGGCAGATTAATCCTTTCAAACCTTTCAATTGTGTTGTTTTATTTTATCAATTCAATATTTCAATGATAAAAGATACAGAACAAAAGAGAAAAGTCAACTTACATCAGAGAAAAAAGAAAAGACAAAGAATAAGAATTTAATTACAAAAGAAAGCACAAAAGGCGAACAATAAAAGATGCAAGACAAAAATAAATAAGTGACAGAAGTCAAAGAACACAACACAAATTCTATAATTGAATTGATCCACCTGATCAACATGACGAAACTCGATAATACATTGAAATTGTGTCGACTATGTTGTGCTTCGTATGTGCTTTGATTTATTTAAAGTTTTTAGTGGTAAAAACATAATTAAAAATACAAATTTTCGGTGAGATAATTACCTATCGTGCAACAAATATATTTGTTATTATAATTTTTTATACACATATTATTAATTTACTAGTGCAGTTTTTTTCTTCAAAGCCGACTATCTTTAACCCTTAAAGCCAACCATTCAATTGATAATGTTTTTATGGATTTTGCCAAAGCATTTGTTTAACCATGAGATTTTGATTGCAAAATTATCAGCCTTGATTTTCCGCGGTGATGACATAAAGCGTTCAATATGTAAAAATTAAGAACTTTTATCTAATTTCATTCACGTTCCCTTAGGTGTTCATATTGTGGTCCATTCCGGCTTTTACTATTTATAAATAATATTTCTCAAGTTATATGAAACTCCTAATTTTTGCTTTATGCTGTAGATCTTAAAAGCTTTTAAAAGAAATACGACAACTGATTGTAAACTGTTACAAGATGATCTTACATCTATTGTCAATTGGTGTAATGATAACTATGCCTATTTCAATATTGTAAAATGCAAATCAATAAGTTTTTCCAGCAAAAAAAAATGCTACAGTACTGTAACAAAAACGTTAGACAATTTCTTGCGGTTGAGGTTGTAGGCACTTACTTCGTGATACATTTAATTAAATGAAAAATCAAAAGATACTTCTACTTAATATCAGAATAGTTAATATTGAAATGTTTATTAAATAGTTTTCAAACAATGATTATTATCAAACTATAAGTAATGTAAATACAGAAACAAGATCTTATTTATACCGCGTTGAGCAAAGGTGAGAACATGAGGTTGGTTTCTTGGTTAATTATGGGGCTCTCCGGATTATCCTTGTGTTTGTAGATTTTGAGGGATTCGAGTACGTCTATTTTAATCCCCTTGTCCGTGAAATGCAGAATTTGAAAAAGTATGCCGGTTATCAATAAGGTGATTAACGAATGTTGAATCTTCTTTTTTTAAACGAAACGACGTTAAATGTTCTTTTAATCTAAGATTAAAACTACGATCTGTCTGCCACATGTAAATCGAGGAGCAATCTTTGTAATTTAGTTTTTTGTTACAGTATTAACGGGAAATTTTTAGAGAAAATTAACTTAACCAAAGACTTGGGCATACCTTTGACAGAAAATTATGCTTCAGTGATCATATCTGCTTAATTTGTAACCAATTAACCATTAAAAATGTTAGGTTTTATTAGACGAATAGCTATCGACTTGTCTCCAGCAACTTTTAATGAAAAGTGTTCTAAAATATATGTGACGAGTTGTTTTATGAATTCGTATATGTGTAAAGAAGAGAATAATTAAAAAATATCTGATGTGGAAGAATTAACGTCATGTATGTATAATTTTTCAAAGCTCGTTGAAATAAAATAATTAAATAACTAGTGCGCAAACATTCTCTACATTATGTTTTGGAATGACAATTTTTTTTTTCTTTCAGAAATGAATATTCAATAGGATCTATGTCGAGATTACCATAAAAATGAGTATTCCGAACTGAACAACAAATAATTAGCGTCCTCCTTAACTCAATTTGCGAGGGCGGGCGCGGACACCCTTTTGAATATTAAAATCCGGGACAACGGAGCGACAGCGTCGCCGATGAACTTTATTACTTCCGGCGGATCCGCAGATTTAGAAATTTTCGAATATTAAAGCCTCGCCCCCGCCCCCCGCTCAAGGGACGATCCATCACCCGGCGGGCGGCGCCCGAATCGGCAGGTAAGGATTTATAAATACCGCCGTGGTGCTTTAATTAAACTTTTCCGTCTCGTTCTTGCCATATATATTTTTTTTTATCGCGTGTGTGTGTGTCTGTTTTTTTTTTTTTGTATTATTAAATTTCCCACCCTGGGGGATTTCGGCGTGACGCTTCGTGAAATATGTCTGTATCTGGCACTGTCTGTGGCAGAACTTATAGATGAGGGACGAGATAAAAAAAATATATATAACGGGTAACATATTGGGGGTATAATCGATTTTAAGGAGTCTCCGATTTCTAAGATTGCGCGGGGGTTATTTACAAGGTCGTTTAATATGTTCGTGACGATGATACATTTCGGAAGCGTGTTGTAACATTTATATAACGTCCTTACACAAACTGTGTTTTTATAACACATAGCAAAAATTTATTAGATTTTTTAAACTTGATTACTTAAGTGTATTCAAAATAATAAGTTAAAGATTAAAGATCACATCAGCTGTATTCATTGGAAGTTTCATCAACGGAGTAATACGATTCGAATAAAGTTTCCAAGATAAATCAATTACTTTTATTGTCACAAACTTCGACTGAACTATTATTGCGCAGGTGTTAATGTAACAACTCGAAATGGGAAACAATCCAAGTTGTAATTTACAACAGAAACAGAATCGCAAGATGACGTTCATTTGGTGCTCAGACGCTCCTTCTCCACCCTTCATCTATATATTTTGATCGGTGTTTCATCTCATATATTCAGTTCACTTTAATTCTACATGTATTAACCTTTTAATCAACATAAAAATGTTTTTGAGAATTTAATTCATCGTCTACACGAATTATTTTTAATATTAATAATTTTTTAATAAAGTAAAATACATATAATACAATTTTTCTACACTTTTAATCCGTTATATATTGTTGGGAGCCCTCAAAACAATAGACCCTTTGTCTTATATACAATAATCTTTATTTGGACACATTTACAATACATAATAACATTTAACATACAAATAAATAAATGGTGTTAGTCCGTCAGGGCTATAAATCTGAGGTCTTTCAGCCATTGTCTTGAATTTAAGGTGAGAAAAAAAAGTTATCTTTGCTAGCTAGCTTAACTGTCCTGGTGATTCGTACAAATGAATTGATGAATTGTGAGGGGAGGATCCTTTGTCTTAATTATGCTTACCTCAGCAGATGCTTAGGTCAGCATCTTATAATCTTATATAAGGACGAATTATTATCAGCATATTCAGTATTGTTTCATGTGTCGTACGGTTCACGTCGCTCTGAATAAAAATATTATTAACTATTTAAACTCCGTATTTCTAATTGTGGAAACCTTACCAACAAAGAGTGTATTAATAAACAAAGACTGAATAAACAAGTGCGCATCATAGTACCATACTCCAGTGACGGAATAAGTGAATTATTGCTATTACATACCAAAAATATCACAGAAATAATCGATCAATTAAATAATGCAAAATTTTTCAACTTTGGACTTAGCTTCCGGATTTCACCTAATCGAAATGTCCGATGATGCAAAACAAAAAAACCGCTTTTACAGTGCCCAATGGTCATTTCCAGTATAATCGAATGCCATTCGGCCTTAAAAATTCGCCGGCTACATTTCAACGATTAATGAATATCGTTCTGTCAGGTTTAAATGGAAAAAATTGTTTTGTCTTGTCTACATCGATGTCATTTATGGTCGAACACTATAAGAACATAACTGTAACTTACAAAAAGTCTTCGAAAGGTTACGCGAACACAACTTAAAATTACCACTAGACAAGTGTGAATACTTACATAAAGAAATTGCCTACTTAGGACACATTATTTCGGACCAAGGTGTCAAACCAAATGAACAAAAAGTGCAAGCAATAACACAAATTCCAATTCCTAAAACACCCAAGGAAATAAAATAATTTTTAGGCCTTGTAGGTTATTAAATAAAACACTAGTTTGGAACTTTTTTCACTTGGTTTATTTTATAGCTAAATGTACATTTCGGTCACAAAGTGACCATTATCAATGTAGGTTATTATAGACGGTTTATACCAAATTTTGCAAATATGTCTAAACCATTAACTAACCTTTTATAAAAGAATGTCAAATTTGAATGGACGCAAAAATGTACACATGCTTCCGAACAATTAAAAAATATCTTAACTACCGAACCCATTCTGAAGTATCCAAATTTTAATGAAACATTCGTCTTAACGACTGACGCGTCAAACGAAGCAATTGGTGCTGTTCTTTCACAAGGAACTATAGGCCAAGATTTACCAATTGCATATTTTTCAAAACCTCAACAAGGCGGAATGTAATTACTCCACTACGGAAAAGGAACTCTTAGCAATTATCGAAGCCACAAAACATTTTAGACCATATTTATACGGGACCAAATTCAAAATCGTTACTGACCATAAACCACTACTCTGGTTACATAATTGTAAAGATGCTTCTAGTAGATTAGTTAGATGGAAGTTAAAGTTATTAGATTACGACTACGAAATAATCCACAAAAAGGGCAAGCACAATCTAAACGCGGATGCACTTAGTAGACTACCACAACAAAATAATAAAATACAAATATGCAATTGTAATACCATGAATAATAAAGAGAACAATCTCTCTACAAAACAAAAATTTTGTGAATATTTTAACCAATACATACATTTATTAAGAAACAAACATACAAAAACCCAAAAACTAAAAACTTTGATAAAAATATATTTGATATGCCACAAGACTATATCTCATTGTATCTCAAGTGATTTAAAAATGGAAAAGGGAATTGCGAATGAAATAAAAAAATAAATATAAACATACAGAAAAATTAAAAATTCAAAATCCAGAAGTCGGAAAAACAATATACAGGGTTATTCACGCTATACGGCACGGAATATTGTGGCCAAAATACGTGACTTTCAAAAAGTTTCACTTAGGGGATATATGGGGGTCTATTAGGGCTACTTTTTAAAATTACTTTCATAATATACAGGGTGTCCCAAAAACCCTAAAAGTATGAAAGTTGTGTTTTTTTTAATGAAACACCCTGTATTTTATTGCATTTTTGGATCCTTCGATAAAAATAAGTGTGTGTTTTAATAAGGTTTTTATTACATAAACTTTAAGGTTTTTGAAATAATTTGAATTTTGTAAAAATGTAACCTAATTTTCAAGTTTCAAATACTTAAAAAATAATTAAGTTATGCATACCAAATTTACACTGAAATGTAACAATAGATCATATTTTATTTTCCAAGTATAATAAACTTGACATCTTATGCCGGGTATAAAAAAATTAGAATTAAACAAATGAGAACTTTAAATGGCTGTAACTTCTTTTATTTAAATGGAACGCTATATTTATTAATTTATCAGCAAATGCACGTTTTAATTACCTTTCGAATGGTATTTAAATCTTAAGTGTTAAGTCTTCTCGTTTTTGCAGAAAACGCCAAAATATTGTTTATTGCACCGTTTTAGTACTTTTTAAGTAAAAATTTTAATGTATCTAGTTTTCTATGGTATTTAAAAACGTCAGATAATTCATTTAGTCTGTCATTTTAATTTAAAAAGCCTGTCTTTTGTTATAGTTGTCTTATTTTGCATTTTTGTGTTAGATCGTTAGTAATCGTTATTGTTTGAATATCGCTGTTGTATTTTTTGGTAAAAAATAAGGATTTACTCAAAAGAAGGAGTTATTGACATTATTTTTATGCTTGGAGAATGTCATCAAAATTGTTCATTGGCTTGTCGAGTTTATACTTAAAGGTTTCCCGAAATAAATCACCCTAAGCCAGCCATTTTTGAGAGACTATTAAACCAATTTAAAGAAATTGGAAGTGTCAGTTATAAAAAAAAACCTCAGTATAAGAAAATCTGTGTAAATTTTCATTTTTTACTATGACATACAACAACCATGTTCAAACAATAACGATTACTAACGATCTAACACAAAAACGCAAAATAAGGCAACTATAACAAAAGACATCCTTTTTAAACTAAAGTAAAAGACTAAATTAATTATCTGACGTTTTTAAATACGATAGAAAACTAGATACATTAAAATTTTTACTTTAAAAGTACTAAAACGGTGCAATAAACCATATTTTGGCGTTTTCTGTAAAAACGAGAAGACTTAACATTTAAGATTTAAACACCATTCGATAGGTAATTAAAACGTGCATTTGCTGATAAATTAATAAATATAGCGTTCCATTTAAATAAATGAAGTTATAGTCATTTAAAGTTCTCATTTGTTTAATTCCTATTTTTTTACACCCGGCATAAGATGTCAAGTTTATTATACTTGGAAAATAAAATATGATCTATTGTTACACCTAAGTGTAAATTTGGTATGCATAACTTAATTATTTTTTAGGTATTTAAAACATGAAAATTAGGTTACATTTTTACAAAATTCAAATTAATTCAAAACCCTTAAGGTTTATGTAATAAAAACCTTATTAAAACACATACTTATTTTTATAGACGGATCCAAAAATGCAATAAAATACAGGGTGTTTCATTAAAAAAAACACAACTTTGATACTTTTAGGGTTTTTGGGACACCCTGTATATTATGAAAATAATTTTAAAAAGTAGCCCTAATAGACCCCCATATATCCATAAAGTGAAACGTTTTGAAAGTCACGTATTTTGGCCACAATATTCCGTGCCGTATAGCGTGAATAACCCTGTATATAAAATCAAAAAACCATTACATATTTTACATAATTACGAAAAAACAATTTTTCCACAAACCTAGCCTATTTTTACTATTTTTAAGTTTAATTGATTTAAAAGAAAACTTGTTAAGAAATAAAGTACAAAAATTAGCAATACCACGAATTGGTTGTGGACTAGATAATCTTAATTGGGAAGATGTTAAATTAATGATCGAATTTATTTTTAACAATACTTCCATAGAAATTGTTATTTGTCCTAATCTACATAACGTCATTCAATCGTAGACGAATTAACACTTGATAAGTTTAGGAGATTTCACCAAGAACAACTTGATGTTCCAAGACCCGAAAAAACAAATTGTACACTGAATAAAATCCCAAATTTGGTTATTCCCCTGTCATACGATAAATCCAACTCAAATTTATATATGGATTTTATTTTGAAATACTTTCCTACATCTTTACCTGAAAAAATAAATCTGCATGAAATCACTCTAAAGAAACTGCCACGTCAACAGATATATTTATCATTTATAAAAAATTTCTACAGCGAGTCGTGCACCTACGAAGACCTATTTAACACACTACTCAATTTAAGATTCATACTAAATCTAAATAAAATAAATTCTTTCGTAATACCGGACGTATCAATTGACAACGAATTAATTCAACAACAAACATTTTACAGTTTACTCTACTTTTTATTTAAAGACTTCGAATACAAAATTTTAGAATCACCTTTAATTGAATTAACAGACCCCGAAAAAATCAAAACAACCTTAAGGGAAAACCACGACTCTGTATTAGGAGGTCATCAAGGACTCCATCGTACATATGAAAAAATTAAATCACAGTACTATTGGAAAAATATGAAACAAGAAATCGCAGATTATATAAAAATATGTGACACATGCCAAAGGTAAAAAACATATTTTCACAAAAATAAAAGTCCAATGCAAATAACTACCACCTCAAAATTCTTCTGTGAACAAATAGCGTTAGACATCGTAGGGCGTTTACCAGAAACACAAACCGGAAACAGATTTATACTAACAATCCAGGATGACTTAACAAAATTTATCCAAGCTTACTCATTACAAAACCACGAAGCAACAACTGTTGCAACATATTTTCTTAAATTTTGCACACAATATGGTTTCCCAAATTATGTCCTTACCGATCAAGGTACAGAATTCACGTCAAAATTATTTTCACAAATAAATAAAATGTTAAACATCAAACATAAGTACCACCCACAAACAAATGGCTCCTTAGAGAGAACTCATTTAACATTAAAGGACTATTTCAAATGTTATGTTAATAAAGACTTAAACAACTGGGACGATATTTTAAACTTTGCTACCTATACATATAATACAGGTATTCATAAATCTACTACAGTAACACCATATGAATTAGTTTTCGGACAAAAACCCAAAATTCCGCTTCTAATAAATAAACCGATAAATAAACCGAACTATACTAGCAAACGATATAACAAACAAGTTAAAAATTATTAGGGAAACAGCCTATGAACAACAAAAACAATCAAAAACAAAATCAAAAGAATACTTTGACTTTAGTAATAATAGAAAATATTTTTTCAAAGAAGGTGAATTAGTTCTGCTATATAACTCACTGGCAAAAAGTCAAAATAAAAAGTTATCCCCTAATTATCTGGGACCTTACAAAATTATACAATTACACAACAACGAAACAGCCTCTATCAGGATATCCCCAACAAAAATTAGAACTTACCACTTAGACCTTCTAAAACCGTACGTTGTTGCAGGAAATGAAGACGACGACCCGAATTTTCCTTATCCTGATGATCCTCAACCTGGCCCAAGCCATCAATAACACAAAAATACATAATATTGATTCTTCTTCCGGGTTACTTTACCAAACATTAGGCAAAACACAAATATGCAATCAAGAATTCTCACTCCTGTCATATTATAATTTAACGCACCTTTCCGAAAAAAATAGAAGTAATAGAATCATTTTTCGTTAAATAATTATCCTTATGCAACATTGCCAAATTAGAAAAATCCGAATTTTCATGTAAACGCCAACTTAACTTGATGAAAACTAAATTAATTAATATTCGCGAAAACTATAAAACAATCTCACATGAATTAAATGATGGAAGAACAAAAAGAGGTTTAATTAACGGAATCGGAGATGCTTTCAAATGTTTTTATTAATTCCTTAATAAATAACCAAAAACAAACAGAAACACTCATGCAACAACAAGTCTCAGTTATAACATCTACCATTGAAAACTTTAATCAATCCTTTCAACAAATGAACTCAAACATCCAAATTCTTAATAAAAATATTAATAAATTTAAAATTGCAAGCAATTCTATAATTAAACATACAAAAACTATAGATTTGGAACTTCGACTTTCGGAACACATACTATTATTAATCGAAATGACAGACGAAATACAGTCCACACTCCAAAAATACATGTTTAGTTTATCATTATTACAAAATGGCATTGTGGATCTTAATATCTTAAATCCCAGAATATTGTTTACAGAATTACGAAGAATTAATTCAAAATTTTCATTGCCTATACCAGTAACTCTAGAGAATATGTATCACTATTATAAAATATTAAAATTAAACTTGATTTTAAAAGACAACTTATTAATAATTAACTTCAAAATACCGATGACAAATCTATATTCATATGAACTCTTCAAACTGTATTTCCTACCTACTCACCATAAAAATGATTCTAAACTATTTTCCTATATTGAACCTTCAAAACACTTGCTTCTAATCTCCGAGACGAGAAATACGTACGTTCTCTTAAACAATCTAAGCGAGTGCAAAGAGTTCTCCCCAAAAAATTGGATATGCCAAAACCTAATGGAGAAGACTACAGGAACCTCCACAGATTGTGAGCTGCTGCTATTCCTTAAGACGACGAAGATGATACCCACATCATGCCATAAACGGAACCTCATCGCCAACCTAGAAATCTTCCATCAATTAGAAGAAAATAAATGGATCTTCGCCACATCAAAACCAACTCAACTCTCAATTCTTTGCAAGAACTCCAACACAACGAAATTATTATTTTTGAGATGGGAATCCTGGAACTAGAAGCCAACTGCAAAGCCTTCACCAACCACTACGTCCTCGAAACCAGAGCTGTCCTCGGATTAAATAACTTCACATATCAAATTCCGGAGACTGATATAACTCAAGACGACTGCTGCAACCAATTGAAGAAGAATCTTACTCTCGAAACTATCAATATGGAACCAATCAAAATTAACACGATGGATCTGGATCAACTTAAATATGCTAAACACAAGTTAAACCAATTTGATGAACAACTCCAGGAACAACTAAACAAACCATTTATTATCAAGAAGGAAAGCTGGTTCACTTCCCTAATGTCGATAGCATTATCAATATTATTACTAATTATTCTGTTCAAATGTTTAAGATGGTGTGGATGTCTGAATTTACTGCAGAGACTCTGCTGTTTCACCTCAAAACAATAGTCCCTTTGTCTTAATTATGTTTACCTCAGCAGATGCTTAGGTCAGCATCTGATAATCTTATATAAGGACGAATTATTATCAGCATATTCAGTATTGTTTCATGTGTCGTACGGTTCACGTCGCTCTGAATAAAAATATTATTAACTATTTAAACTCCGTATTTCTAATTGTGGAAACCTTACCAACAAAGAGTGTATTAATAAACAAAGAGTGAATAAACAAGTGAAATTATCGTGGGCATCATAGTACCATACTAGTGACGGAATAAGAGAATTAGTGATATTACACACTAAAAAGGATTTGGGATCCGTAAAAATCACCCTGGTCAAAATTACCAGCAACCCTAGGGACGCAACAATATATTTTGCGTGATTGAGATTTTTATATTACACGAGAAACTTATTGTTTCGCTTTATAAATTGACTCGAAGTATTTTTCTACATACGTAACCCCGATGTAACAAATTCACGTCACAGCCGTGTGAAAAATCGATAATCCCTCATCCTCTACAACACGTGTCGCGCGAATGCATCCCTTAAGTGCGCGTTCGGCCGGAATGTCGCGCGTCTTTTGCAATTTCCACCCCCTCGAACATCCGCGCTGCGCTGATAAACGTATAGGAATATTATTAATATTTATGCGCAATGCAATGGCAATTAGCCGGGTTGATGCGGCCATACATTACGCCGCAAACAATAGCGGTTTTCCAGTTCGGAAAATGGGGGGTTAGGCCGAGAGCGCATTGATAATTAAATGAGTTATGCCCCCCCCCCTTTCGGGGCCGCCTTTTCCACACTTAATTGAAATTTATCGTCATTCCCTAAAACACACATACACTCACACTATTGAAGGAAAAAAAAAACATTGAAAATTATTACTCTCGGTAATTGACGTGCAGATTATGGACGCATTGTTGGCCTTTAAATGTATCTTCCGGGAGATGAAAAACGCTTTTCCGCTAGGGAAAACAGCGCGGCGGGGTTTTATTTCTTTTTTTGGCCGCTCGCCTATCTGGAGGGAACCGAGAAAATACGGAATAAACGATAACCAATTTCCCGTTGTAGTTTTCAGCGGAAAGAGCAGTCAGGAAGAATATAGATCTGATAGTAGACACAAATATCCTTCCGATAACATTGTGTGTGCGTTCAATCTGTTTACTGGGCTGATTTATGCCCCGGTCCCGAATATTAAAATACATATATATACACACACACAGGCACGATCGACCCTTTCGGGCCCGGCCACGAGGAGGCGGATTCTTTGTTCTTCTCAGCCGCCGCTTTATTTATGAATTAATAACGGGCGGGAACAATTATTACGTTATTACGGTCTATCGGTGAGTTATGAAAATTAATCCGGATATTCAGAAATTTCCATACCCTCGTCCTTATACACACGAAATTCATACTTTTATATAAACCCACAAATTCGACACAATTTAATGGAATTCACCCTACTTAATAAGCGATATAAAATTACTGTACCTTTAATGAAAATGAACAACATTGTAATAAACTTTACACCTGAAATTATAAACGTGTTAACTGAAATACCTAATTTCTGCCTACACTTACTTTTTTTTTTAATTACTCACAGCGTTCTTATACTGGGATGCCTAATTCTCTGATCACGTAAGGGTGCAGAGAAGAGTACAGCATAACTAACTGTACTCTAGGATGCAGATTATTTGTTCGTTTTTAAAGAAAATAATGAATCTTCTTTATGGGGAATTGTTGGGACTCCAACGGACAAAAACTTTTCTTCACGATTGCTGATGTGACTAGTCTCTTTAGGGAACCTTTCTAGTGGAGGTCTCAAGCAAAAAGATCGCTAAGAGTTGGGGGCCGATCATTCTAAAGAAAGAAGGAGCATCAGCAATCGATTATCGCGGATCTAGGCTATGGATGCTAAAGGTATACCAATTTAAAATCATATGAAGCCATCGATGTTTGCTATAAGTAGGGACATTGCATTTAGGAAATGTTATTACAGAGGGACTATCATCTATTTTGCTGTACAAGTTAAAGCGACTTCTTTGATAAACTCTCAAAATCTTAGATTCATGGTGAATCTGTTTATTCAACAGAGTATTCAGTATACTACGTTTGTTATTAGTGTGGGTCTACAGTAGCCCCAAATATAGGCAGCGTAGGTCAGTCTTATTATCATCATGAAAAGCCTTACTCTATATTTATCACGTGTTTATGACGAGTCACGGCTAAACCAATAAAGCTCTTTCGTTTTCAGGAACTTTAAATGAAAATACACTTCGTTGATATCACCCACAAGATTATTACGTGACTATAGTTTTTATACAAAAACAAGGCGGATTAAAAGGGGGTACATTAAACAAATCTTTCCTTTTGTATTTGAAATGCGATCTTCTTTAACCAGGAGATGTGCAGATCCAAGATTGCACCAAGATATTTTCTCTTTTCTTATATCAGGATTACTTTTTCCCCAAAGGTATATACCTGTGGGGTACAGATCTATTAATTTTTAAGCTACGGCCTGCTAAAATGCACATAATCACTCTTGTCAGTCAAGTCGACACATTTTCGGAAGCTTCGAGATAGAGACAGGAGAAAAGAGTTTTCTTAAGATGAACTATGGAGCTTTCTCTACTAAATAGAGCTATGTCTTCACCGTATTGGGTGGAACAACTTCTCAAATCTTACGCTCGCTTTAAAGCATGTTGTTTATTTTGCAACAAATCTTTCTGCCACAAAGAAAATCTTGCAAATTTCTGATAAATCAGATAATCAGGGAATTAGGATTAATCAACTAGAAGATTAATTAAAACACTAAAAACTAAGTGTCTTAATTAATCCTCTAATTCACCTGGTTTTGTTTCACTATTTTTATATTTCCATCGTGCTAATTAATCACTGTAGAACGCTTTCAAGACGTTGAGGAAAACTCTTGCAATATAACGTTTTCTTGAGATAAATTCTGTCACCCTAGATAGATTATAGATGATAGACTAACTCACCGACTGGTGAATCAGAAAAGATTTTTCGTTTTTCGAAGAAAACCGAAATACGACTCAGTAGAATCTCATCTATCGCATTTCCTAACATTCTGAGTAGATTGATGGAACGATAGCTTAATAATAAAGGTGATTTACCTTTCTTCAGAATGTCAATTCCATACCGAGGGGAAATATTCCATGCGCATTTTGGCATTCACATATGCGGTCGAGGTTTCTTATTAAAAATACCATTATTGCTTAGAAATTTTTTGATTTTTAACTGTTTTATGAGCTTGTTTAGCTCTTTAAATATGGCCGTAAGACAGGCTCACCTCCGGTTGTTGAAATTTATTAAGTCATTCGCTACGTTTTCTCTAACTTCAGGATTAAAGTCGAATATATCGCTAAGATTGTGGTTGCATTAACACTCAAGAGAGTCCGCAATTACCTCAGCTTTGTCAGGTTTGGTGTAAACGTAGCCATAAGCATCACCATCACTCTTGGTTGTTGCAATTTTGACGTTTAAGCATCCGAACGAATCTTCAAAGAAAGTTTGTTATTCGTTCAACGACGTTCCTAGCGATCGTTCTTTAATTCCCACGTTTTGTCTTCGACTTTAAGCACCACTCTGTGAAATTCTGATATTCAGGAGCACGTATATACCTTTACGTGTAAAAATGTTTACCATCGCAGTAGAAATACCTGAAGCTTTTCGAATTTCAGTCTGCTCTATGAGCTATTGAGCATTATATGACAATATAATTTCAAATAACAAGACTGGGCGATTATCTTTCACTCTAGCAACTGTGCATTTAGAATTTCACGGAGCCAAAATTAGATCCTGTTATTTTCGTTTAAAATATTATTGCATTGCTGAAGATCGCAATAAGTAGGTCTAGTTAAGGAATTAAAAAAATTATATAAGGAAATTCGTGTTTTTTTGTCGTTTCTCTTACTTCAGTGTTAAAGTCGAAATTATCGCTGTGGTTGAAGTTGAATTGACACTCATCTGGCTATCTGTGAATACCTCAGCTTTGTCAGGTTATATAGAAATTTATTATTGAGTTACGTGAAGATATGATTAAAACTTGATTAAAACACTAACACTGCTTCAAAATTATTATTTTTTATTTCGCTAGATGTACATTTCGGGTACTATGCACCCATTATTAATAGCTTAGAAATGTACATCTAGCGAAAGTGTTAGTGTTTTAATCAAGTTTTGTCAGGTTAGATGTGAATTTGGTTTTTCGCACCTAATAACGTTTGGTTGTTGTGATTTTAACGTTTGAACTTCCGAAAGAACTATCAAACAGAGCTTAATTGTTCCTTCATCAATCCGAGACGACGTTTCCAGCGATTGTTCTTTAATTTCTCTTTTATCAGAGATTTTAGCTCGGGTGGAATGGCTAGGACGTGTGAAGTGATTCTACTGTCGTGGACTCAATAATAGCTGGCAAGGCTGAAGAAAGCTTTACGATAATTTTAGATCCGAGGATTCAGCTGTATTTAACGGCACGCCTTTGGTTGGTTGTGGCTTTCCAATAGGTGATTTCACGAGTGTATGGGTGCGAAGATACACACGACAGTAGTGCGTGTAAAGAGGGTAGTACGCAACGCTTTGGTACTAATGTAGGTACCTCGTTACAATCTTCTTCTCAAGCTCTTAGGACGTCCCAACAAATAGTATTCCTCTCTTTTATATAGGGTACATAAGAAGTCCTTATTTTTGTGCATTTTCTAAGTATAGACACATGGTAGGTAGCCAGTAGAACTGTTGGTCCTTTGGCATCTAATATGATGTGTATATATCCACCTTGTTTTGGTGTTGACTTTTCTGTTTACTTTTGTTTTGCATTACTGAAAGTCTGCCAAGTCGTAGATTTCTTCTTGTCGGCATGACCTTTTCTTTCATCTTGTATCGTTTCATTATTTTAATTAGCCACTTGTAATGTGTTCATGAGGTTTCTCAGTATGGAAGTAATTTCCGGCTGATGGATGTCTGATTTCTTTATTAATCTAATGTCACACTGAACATCAAAAGAAATTCTGAGATCTGCAGGGGAAATGAACACATTTATTGCAAAACCATTCGCGAGAATTTTGCCAGACCAATCCGTGTACTTTATATAGACTATGGATAACTGGATGTTTATTTATTCTTTCCACTAGTTTGACGGCTGGATGGTATGCCGGGATGAAATAGTGTCCAATAAGAAATTTGTTACATAATAGCGGACATAAACATTATCGCTTAAGATTGTGGAGGAGTCTCTATACTTCTGGAACCTTTGGCATTGCTTGATATATTCCTGAGTATCTTCTTTAAATTTCGATCTTCTCCATAGTGACATGGAGCCTGTCGTCCTGGAATATGCCGAGCAACAATTTTCTTTTTTGCTTGAAAAGGTAACCTGTAGTTCATGATTGATTTATTTTTTATCAAATATTTACACAAATTTCTAATTCACTAACACATCATTCATTATTTATTATTTAAATGTTAACATGTATAAAGTTTGTCTATAAAAACGTGTATTGGTCTCATATAATTAACACTAATTCTGGACCAAGGTTCTTCTTGCTATTTCCAACTATTTAAAGGAACTTTTGGCGGACTGTGCCGGCAAACGAACATCCGACACATGACTTAATAAAATTTTCGATGTCTTTACCAAGTCCGGGCCACCAAAAGTAGGACCTAACCAAACTTTTCATCTTAACCACACCAAGGTGTGATTTGTGTAGGTAATTTAAGCAGAATGTTGAAAAATAAAGTAAAATAAATATCTACAGTTGTAGAAAGACTTTAAATAATGTATAATTTTACTAAAAAATTCACGAATGTTCAAGTAATGGAACATTCCATCAGGGTTTGACTGGAAGAACATTCCAAGGAATGAAGTCCGCCTGTGATTCCTGTGCTCAAAATCAAGTTTATTTTTTTACGTATATGTCTATTGATTTATTTTGTTAACAGGTAATCCAAAGCATCATAATAAATAAATAAATAGGTTATTAATTGGCGGGTTTTCTATAAGCAGTTGGATTTTTAAATCTTCAGAACTTCTTCATCCGCCAGCTATTCTTCCCGTAACTTGGCTATAGTTTCGGCGGCCTGAAATCCTCTTCTGGTGGCCTGATTAAGAAATTTTTACCCTAAGATGTTAACCAAAAATAGAAAATTACATATCTACAAAATTTACAAATGTAATGTAATGTAAGATGACTTGCATGACCAGTTATACTTGCAGGCTGAAAATCAATTTGAGTAATACGACCAAATAATGTGTATTTTTTTAACGCCTGCGAACATTTATAGCGCTGCCGTGAAGGCATTCCTCTACTCCCTGGCATCGCCAAAAGCTATAGTTTCTGCTTTGTATCCAACTGCCTCTGTATCCTATTGCCTTACCACTTCTCTCATATTCTGTTTCTTACAGCATCTTGAGGGAAATTTCTTTCTGGTAGATCTTTCTTAAAATCTTAGACAAAGTCCCTCAAATTTATCTTGTCACGACAAACTGTTTTCCATTTCTGTAATTCTTACTCTACCGTCTGCCTCGTCTTCACCTTTCTTCTTATCTTATCTGTACAGTAGTCTAATATAACTTTCTTAACTTTTTAACAGACGTAAGAGATCAGCCTAAATTTTCACAAACTGGAAAAAAATCTTCTAATCCCCATAAGCTAGACGCTTAAGGGAAACATCTACAAACCTCCTGGTTGACTTCCCCGCAAACATGAAATTTAGCCATTAAATTTAACACTCTAGCGACATTAGCGAAACATTTAAGATGTCAGCGTATTGGGTACTGTTTTGGAAACGTGATTAAATGTTTACATGATGTCTATCATCTGCTGCTTGGCGCTAAAAACTTCTAAAAGAAGTTTATTAATTTTTCTACAAATGGTTATGTGGCCGGGAAAAGACTTAACCCCACTGCTGAATAGGAGTTTGTTGAACGAAGTTTCTAATTCTTCATTTTTGTTATAGTTCGGTGGCTTGAGGTAAGTTTCTTTTCTTCTTGACTGTTATAGTCGGCGATAGAAGATGGAATTTGATTATACGCGAAGTAGCTTTAGATTGCTAAATTCCCGTTGTTCGATGGCGAGGAAGCTTACGCTTTGCGCTTAATAAAAAATGAAATGAAAAGGTCATAGTTTCATTGAGGGAATCTGGATAAATAAGCCGTCTTAATTCATTTCAGTTTCAACCAATAAATATCTACACTTGTAAATTTAACCAACTATCTTCAATCCAACCATCTAACCGAAATACCATTTGGCAGAAGAAACAGCAGTTTTCATTGAAGAAAAGTAAATAAATCGATTCAGTAGTCGTCGGTGGAAAGATGGAAAAGCAAACCGAATGTCATTGCCAGAATTAGTTTGAAAAATTCCGTTCAGGTAATTTCAATTTTAAAGATGCATCATATTCAGGAAGACTAGTTAAAGACGAAGACGATAAAATAAAGGAATTAAGTGAGTGTCTTGTATACAGTTAGGCTCAGAGAGTGAATTTTAGCGTTTAAGGGTTGGTACCCTTCCATCTTCAGCAGAAGCATTGTTCTTTGTTTCAGTTGACTTTGCAATAGCTTTAAATATCTCGATGTTTCCTTTCATATAACCTAGCGTTTCTTCCATAGTTTTTTTAATCGGTTCAATTACAATGTTTCTTTGTATCATCAGTGTTATCTTCGCCAATACGAATGTATTCTGAGCCAAGCACACCAACGATCTCACGTCTGAGCCCTGGAATTTGAGGTAGTTTTCTGTATTTAATATGAGAAGTGTTTATAGTTTCTGATGGAGAAGCGTCGAGGGTCTAACCTCGAGAAATGTATACTATTTGTTTTACAAAGTTAAAGGGATTGTTGATGAACATTGAACATTTTGGTTTTCGTGATGTTTAGCAGAGTGGCGTATCTTGGTTCGTTCAGACGGAGATCAGCACTGATTACGACCGGAATTTTACACTTGATTGTCGACTGGAATTCCTCAACACTCTTGACAATTTGTGATGCAACTGTTGCCTAAGGCCCCATATAAAACAGCTGCTGTCAT
This sequence comes from Ontholestes murinus, assembly GCA_963969525.1. Classification (NCBI taxonomy): domain Eukaryota; kingdom Metazoa; phylum Arthropoda; class Insecta; order Coleoptera; family Staphylinidae; genus Ontholestes; species Ontholestes murinus. The sequence goes on along the minus strand of OZ018395.1, from coordinate 5,374,365 downwards.
CTAAGCAGTTTGATTAGAATCATCACCTTCAGCCCGTTTTCCAACAATGATTAAGTCGACCTTCTCCTTCTCGGCGATTTTGGCTAGAACTCTGGAAACGTGAATAGGTTAAAGGGTTTCGTATTCAGGGCCAGAGACTTCTAAGTGGATTCTGACAGCCTCCTCCACGGCGATTTCGTCGAAGCAGTTCATCGAGTGAGAACCTTGACTTTAATAAATGTGTTTTTCTGACTATAGTTGGTGGAATGGTAGGTTAAGCGGCTGTAGTTGTCCCAGGAATGCTTGAAAAGGAACGGGGCTTGATCTCTTTATCCAGCTAGTGAATAATTTACTCTTGGCGATGGTTGCAGTTGGAAAAATCCATGGGGTCGGATAAGTTATAAAGATATTAGATAAGTTTTCTGTTTTGCAAGCACAATGTCTGATGCATCAGTTGACTGTTAAGGTTTTTCCATCTTTTTGTTGATGAGATGGCCGTGCACGAACAACAGTGGCCCCCTAAATTCCGAGGACATCAACAGAACCATGACAAACTTTACCTGGTGCCTCTATACATCTCTCTTTATTCAATAAGAATTTAAATCCTGCAAAATTATCTTTATCAATAACATCAATAACAAAAAATGCCATTATTAATAAAAACATATTGTACATTAACAGCAATAGGATAAATCCACTATAAATCATGTGACACACCGGGTACGACTAGGGTCATCAGATGGACCTTCTTCCTGACCAGGATTGTCTTAGCCGCCAAGGTCAGCGGCCTTGCCGCATGGCCCATACTATTATATCCCTTTCTCGAGTTTCATATCTCACCAGTAACGTTTTTCGCACATCGTTCTTGACATTCGTGTATCATATGCAGCTACCCATTAGATAGTAATGATTTTGGATCAAGGGCTTCAGTATCGGAATGAGTTCTCGTGGTGCGGCCTATTTACTGTCCCGGCTCTATCTCCCTTGCGACCTTGCTTCTACTTATGCCCTAGATTCTTTCTTCGCCTTGCATTTTGCTCCTCGTACTTGATTCATAACACTCCTCAGGCTCTTGACATTCCTCCTGGAGCCGACTCAATGTCTTTCGTTTGCACCTCTTTAGGAACTGTCATCTTGTTTTCTGCCTCCCTGTAGTTGAGGCAACTGGCTCTGCCCGTTATGTGGCCCCAAATCCTCACAAGGATTTTCGCCTCCTCTTTTTCTGCATAGCTTGCTCCTGTCGGATCCCTTGCATTGGTTTGTATATTAAAGTTGTAAATAAATAAGATTTTCAAAATGTGTGTTTATTTTCACTACAATTGTTTCGCAAATTTATTGCTTCTTCAGGTGAATGAAAGTTTACAATATTTATTTAGAATAAATATTTAGAATAAATATTGTAAACTTTCATTCACCTGAAGAAGCAATAAATTTGCGAAACAATTGTAGTGAAAATAAACACACATTTTGAAAATCTTAGTTATTTACAACTTTAATATACAAATGAATATGGATTTTCAACATCTCAACGCCTTATCTATCAACCAACCTTGCATTGGTCTTTTAGGTCTGGCACCGGCCCTGTAGTTTGACCAGCTAATCTCTTTCTTGCTAAATGAGCCATTTAACTCCGTCCCTTCTTCAACTCCTCCCGATGGTTCCTAATCCAAATTACTTTGATGTTTCCTTTTTGTCTTAATACCTTCTCGAGGGTCTCGACTATATCTCCTTCAGTAGTATCCTTTTCCAGAAACTTGAATTCCGCCACCGCCTTGCCATTTAGCCATGCATTCCTGCATATATGAATTGATTTCTTCGACTACGCTTTCACTCATTAGCTCAAGGTCTACTTTCTTGGCCAAATGCGACCCTGAACCTAACTTCCTCCTTAGCTTGGCTAGTGCTAACTAGCGTATAAAATAATTCCCTCACTTCTCCGATCACCTTCATAGATTTCCCTTTGCCTCACTGGGCTTCCTTCTCAGATTTGTTCTGGTCCAATTTCTTCTGCCTAAGTTGAGTGGCTCCTGTCTGGATTTTCTTGGAGGTCGGATTTGTCTTCTGTCTCCCGCGTGCTTTTGTTTGTTAGATAGCCCTGTTATGCCTCCATGTTCTTGGTCTATCTCGAGCTTTTCGATCTTACATGACAGAGCTTTGATGATATCGGCCAGTTCCCGCAGCAGCTCCATGAAACCTTGGATTTTACAAACTAAAATCAGTGTTTGTAGCTTGCAGTTAAATTAAATTTTGTCGGGTGGGTCAAAAACCATGCGCTTATTACAAAATTAGTTTTGAATATTTTATTTCCATTATTTGTTTCTACTGTTTTTTGTAATATAACATTATTAAAATCACACTACCGTACTCCTGACCTACCTCAATAAACAGTTGAATGGCTTCCCGTACTCTTGACCTGCCTTAACAGTCTTCGTATTAACCAAGGTCACGAGTACGCGAATGTAGGTCAAATATACGCTCGCTCAACGCAAAATTTATTGAGTCATGAGTACGCTAGGTTAATACCTAATTTATTGAAATATTATACCGAAAGGATGTTTTCAATACTAAAAAAATTTAAATCGTTGGTGTACAAAATTAATTTTCGAAAAGATATAATTTTTTTCTATAAATAAAATTGCGCGAGTTGTCTGTAAGCAATTATTTTTTGCATAAAACGGTCTCGTACGTTCTAATGATTGGAGGGTGGGATAGGTGCCACCCACCCACCCTACATATATTTTTAAACTTAACCTAGAACACAGTTTTTAAATTCAGCAATTGTTTCGTCACTAACAGTGCAGTAGTTCTTAGAAAAATAAAATTGTGACAGTGATGGAAGTACAGTTGTATATGTACGGTGGGTGGGCGTCCTCTATCCTACCCTCCAATCAGTAAAACATTCTCAACTATACAAAATAAATTGTAGAAAATATATAATTTTTTTTTCTGTAAATAAAAGTGCGTGATTTTTCTGTAAGCAATTATTTTTTTATAAAACCCTCTCGTATATTCTAACGATTGAAAGGTGGGATAGAGACCACCCACCCACCGTACATATATTATAAAACGTAATCGTGGACACAGTTTTGAAATGCAGAAATTATTTCCGTCACTAACAGTGCAGTAGTTTTTAGAACAATAAAGTTGTGGCAGTGATGGAAGTACAGTTGTATATGTAGGGTGGGTGGGTGGCCTCTATCCTACCCTTCAATCAGTAAAACATTCTCAAGTATACAAAGTAAATTGTAGAAAAGATATAATTTTTTTCTGTAAATAAATGTGTGTGATTTGTCTGTAAGCAATTATTTTTTGCTTAAAACCCTCCCGTATGTTCTAATGACTGGAGGGTGGGATAGAGGCCACCCACCCACCCTACATATATTCTTAAACGTAAGCTAAAAACAGTTTTAAAATTCAGGAATTATTTCGCCACTAACAGTGTAGTAGTTCTTAGAAAAATAAAATTGTGACAGTGATGGAAGTTCAGTTGTATTTGTAGGGTGGGTGGACGGCCTCTATCCTACCCTCCAATCAGTAAAACATTCTCAAGTATACAAAATAAATTGTAGAAAATATATAAATTTTTCTATACTTAAAACTGCGCAACTTGTTTGTAAGCAATTATTTATTTGTATAAAACCCTCTCGTATGTTCTAATGATTGAAGGGTAGGATGGAGGCCACCTACTTACCATACATTAATTAATCCATACCTATACCCAGTAATATTTTTTGTTGTTTTCGATTATCAGAAGCTTAATATTAATTACGTAATCCATACAGAACGGTTACGCATAATAAAATCAATAAAAGGAAATTAATATCTCGGGAATAATTAGCAACGGATTCGTTTCGTTTCGAAACGTAAAATGTAAATGATGGCGCGAGGACGAAAAATATTTATTTATTCCGTCATTTAAACAAAGTGCTTTAATTAAATCCGAAACGTAATTACACAAAAGTATGTAAACCTAAGTTCTTGCGATTACATAATTAAACAAGTACTAATTATAAAACGGGTTTATTATATTATTACTTACTTAAAAAAAAATATATATATATATATATATATATATATATATATATATATATATATATATATATATATTGAATATATATATTGAATATATGTCACTGGTAAGAGAGTGGTAGTGTTGGTTTGGTGGGAGACGTGAAGCGAATTGGCCGCTTGAAAGGGACAACCGGTCAGGAAAGTAAAGGGATGGCCCACCCCCGAATCTATTACCCCCCGAGAACCCATTAAAGTTTTCTTTTTCTTCTTCTATCAAACCGCTCCCTTTTATGTTCCTTCGAGGAAGTGGAAGCGAGTGTAGTGGACCTCTCCACGCTCCAACTATTAGGGTTATTAGATTTTAAGCGTTTCCCCGTGCGGAAAACTCGATGATTAATTGCGTCATTAATTTCGACGATTCGATGACCCTACTCTACCTCTGCGCCGCAAACAACAATCGGCCGTTTCGAAATTTACAATCGTCCGCCGTCCATTTGTCACACCACTTCATTAATAATTCACCAGATAAAGTGAAAGATTATTATTTTTTGATAAAAAAAAGCAAGAATGAGTATTTAGTAATAACCGATAAATTAAAATTTTAAAGTCAATATATACAAACAACTATGAAAATTTAGTTTATTATTTATTTACTTTACCAGATCTAATAAAAAATAACACAAAAATACATACATAAATATTAAATCATTTTGAAATTTCGAGCATAGATCTTGAAGGCGGAGTTCACAGTTTCTCGTGTTCTTCCACTCGACCCATTACACATTTTAGTTGCTGATGAGGCAATTGTAGACACTTAGGCAATATATTTGATATTTCTAGCATATTTAGGTCAAGACCACTATTATCAAAAAATGTAAAATGCTGCTATTTTATTCTTTACATTTTTGATAAGACAAACAATTTTTTATTAAACATTGTTTTTAATACCACATAAAGAATAACAATCAATTGTAATTGTAAATATAAATGCTTTTCTTTTAAAAATACTTTATTGAATACATTTTTCTCGATATTAACGGTAAAATAATTGGCAGAGCTCAGGAATTTCGTAACCAAAACACACCACTAATCATCCTTCTTCGATGGCCTTGATTTATGGTCAGACACTGCTACAATCCTAACTGGAGCGCCAGTTCCTTCCCTGATTTTCATTGGCAGGACGTATAACTTGAAGCCCTTTTCTGAAAACACGTCAATATTAATTTTCATCTCAGAAATATAAAATTATCGATAAAATTTTGAATTAAAAGTACATAAACACTAAAGAAATTTGCAGACCTACTAGTGACTTAGTTATTTCCAAATAGTAATAATTTATGAATGTGTACTTATTGTCAAATAAATTTTAGCAAAAACCTGGCTTATATTGTTTAGATAGGAGGGTGTGACCTACCCAATCTACATATACAATTAAATTTTAATAACGAACAGACGTTTTATTACCTAAAATTGTAGCAATAATACTGATGATGTTTTAAAGAATACGAATGCAGAATTTAGTTTAGATTTTTATTTATGTAGGGTAGGTGGGTGTCTACTATCACACCCTTCAATCTATAAAACACGCTAGGTTTCTAAAGTTTAAATATTTGTAAACTTGAGGGGTATGTTTAAGAATTAAATACAGAATAAATATTTCTATTATCAAATGAATTTTAGCAATAATCTCGCGTATGTTTTGAAGATTGGAGGGTGGGATAGTGGCCACCCACCCACCCTACATATACATTTAAATTTAATCCATAACTTTGTTTTCGTATTCTTCACGCCTTCAACAGTAAAATGTGGTACTAATTTTTGGAAACAAAACGAGATTCAGTGATTAAAGTTTATATGAATATGTAGGGTGGGTGGGTGGCCGCTATCCCACCCTCCAACCTCTAAAACATAAACCATAGTGTTGCCAAATGTTACTTGATAATAGGATGATTGATTATTGATGTATGTGTTACTTATTACATTCATCCGTCTCGTGTTTGAAATTGTTGAAAAATCGATGTTTATTTTATTGTTATTGGAATATGTAATAGTGGACATCCGCTCATTCTAAATTAATATAATTAAATTTAAAGCATATCTCTGTTTTAGTGTTTTAGTTTTAGAGTCTAAAATCTAATATCTTAGATATCTTTAAAATGTACATATTCTAATAATTCATCGAAACTTGAAAGTTATTTTCGTACAATTAGTTTGTTTCACAATTTGGCAAACAAACCAAGGTAATTTAATTTGTAGGTTTAAATCAGTAATAGCTCAAAATATTTCACCAAATGATAAGCGAGAAAGTCATTCACGGAATGTTATTTTCGTCTTTGAAAAATCAAATACTGCTATGTTTAACAGATGTAAGATGACTTGATGCAAAATATGAATACCAGACGATATATAATAGCATCTTTAGAAATATTTCTGCAAATAATCTTTAAATCAAACCTCAATAATAAAACCAATTGAATTTTAATTATGAAGTTTTATTTCCAAAACAACCAAGTTGTACATTTATATTAATTATTATTTTTTAAGTGAACATGTAAAGTAAAATCAATAAATCAATGAAAAATAAATACTTTCTTTATATAAATTCACTTTTTTAATTCTCCTAGAAGATTAAATGGGACTTTAAAAACATCTGCTCTACAAGCCTGATACCTAAAAACTTCAACATACCTAATGATCTTTTTTCTTTGAATTTATAGGCTTTGAGTATATGCGTTTTTTTTAGAATCAAAATAATTACTTACTAAGAATATATTTCTGGAAGTTTAATGAAATATTTTTTATAAGGATGTCAAATTGAAATTTTATAACTTGATTAAAATAAATATATGTTTTTTCTTTTGGGGGGATATTCTTATTATTAGTATTCCAAATATTGATTTTAAATGAGCTTAACAAGAAATAATGAGAAAAGTAGAAATACATACCCGCCAATTGAAAAATCATTTAGACACTATAATTTTTAATGCTAAATATTCCGATTTACGCTAGCGTACTCTTAACCTACCACAATAAAATGTGTCTTGACCCAGCGTACTCCTGACCTACATTAGTGCACAGAATATTGAGGTAGATCAAGAGTACGCTAGAAATTTTTTAAATTTACTGCGATTTATTTAAGGGGTATTTTATTTGTTATTTATTAGGGTAGCTCATGTTTGAATTAGGTTAATATAAGGTTTAATCCGTTGTTTTCCAAAAGATTTAACAGTTTTACTCTCAAGTGTTTGAGTATTTATTAGAAAATTCTGAATAAGTTGTTTTTAATAATTTGTTCAAAAATTTAATATTATTTAACAAAAGCATGGAAATTACATATTTAAATAATTTCAAAAACAAATGAATGTGCGTTTCTCCCTCAATTTCAGTGTCTCATGCAGATATTTTAACAATTGCCACCCTCAACAAAGTTATTGAGGCTCAAATCAAAATAATTAAAGATGAAATAATTGAATTAATTTAATAAGCTAAAGCTGTACTGTTAAAGCGACTGAAACAAGAAATGGAATTTCGAAAATTGCACTGAGAAACTGACCTTTCTATCAGGTTTAATAATTATCATCATTATATCACTCACGTTAATAATTTATGCTCTGATGCTTCAAGAAACTATTAATTGTTAGAATTTTTTTAAAAGTGAACATGTAAAGTTAAATCAATAAATCAATAAATCAATAAAATCAATAAAAGGTGTTAATACCAAAATTGTAGTGGGATTAGAACAAAAATTAATACTCTGTCAATTGCTATTTCTTGTAGTATCTATGATATTATAGTGATTTCAGATACATGGCTTTATGAAAACTTTCAAAACAGTTAATTACAGTTTAGCAATTATAATATTTTTATAACTAATTTTCCCTACTTGAGTTCAACAATAATATTGAGCATTTATTCATAACACTTTCAGTTAATAACATGAAATATATTGTAGGCGCTGTTTATATTCTCCTGCTTGCGTATACGAGGAACACTTCTCTTATCTGGAAAATTGTATGGAATATTTTGAGGACCATAAATTCATAATCTGTGGCGATCATAATTTGCCTTCATTCTAGTGGAATGACACAGGAGTTATCTTAACATCGATCAAAACCAATGATGTCAAATCTGAGCTTTTGATACACACTTATAATTTTACTTTATTTAAACAATACAATTATATTCCAAATTCTAGAGGCGTATTTTTAGACTTTGTGTTTAGTACTATGGCAAATGTTAATGTTTCTTTGTAGGATGATTTACTATTGGCAGAAGGTGATCACCATCGTGCGTATACTTTATCTATACACTGGGATAATCCTAGAGCTCTTATTTCTAAAAAAAAAAAAATATATCTTTTTCGAAAACGTAATTATAATTCTCTGAATTAGCATTTGAATCTTGTTCACTGGAATGCTTTATTTGCATCTTATTCAAACGTAAATGATGATATTTTATGATATAAATATAAAGCTTTTGAATAATACATTCCATCTGTTTGGAAGTCCTATTCATCATTAACATTTCTAAAATTAATTAAGATTATTATTATTTACTTTGGAAAATTTTGAAAACAAAACTATTTTATGTATAATTTCAATTTGCAAAAGTGTTAATTATAGTTTGAATCTTGATTTAAAGTAGTTTTAAAAAAAGAAACATTTCAAATTTGTTAAAAATAGATGAAAGTATACCAAAACAATCACAAAGTAGAAGATTTTAAAATTGAAAAGTATATATATATAAGAAGTACGCTTAAAGCAAAACAAAAATGTAAAATTAATATTAAGAAATTTTGCCTTAAACTTGAATCCCGAATACGTTTGAAACTATCCTCTACAAAAAAAAAGATGCTAGAAATCCTATGTCAATTATTTTAATAAAGGTATCAAAAAGTATTCTTAAGACTCACAAAATAAATTTTAAAATTAGATCTACAAAAGGTTTTGCCTTAAAAGTCCTAAAATAATCCTTGAATCGTAATGACCCTACATTTTTAATAATGATAAAGGGATATTAGACATAATCTTTGCTATCTTAAGTTACTTGAGGTGGTGTTAAAATAAGATAACATTAATAATAAGTAGTATATCTAATGTAAGGATAAAAATGTTGATGTAGCCATCATAAAATGTTCCCCATATTTTTCTCGGAAACTATGAGGTTTACACAAAAAGTCTATTTTTAAGTTTGCTCAACTATGAATTCTTTACAATTACTTGATGTTTTATTTCTTATTACATAAAGGATTTGATTGTTTTTAGCAGGAAAATCATCAACGATTAGTATTTAAAGTTAATAAGTATATGTAGGGTGGGTGGGTGGCCTGTATCCCACCCTCAAATCAATAAATCATAAGCGAGGGTTTTAATTAAAAGTTATAAAATGTAAAGAAACATAAAATAAATGGTGACGTGGCCATCATAGTAATTTCCTTACATTTTTCTCAAAAACTATGAGGTTATTCTTAATAATTTGCTCAATTTTGGATTCGTTACAATTACTTGTTAGATAAATTTCATGTAACTCATATATTCTATATAGAAAAAGTAAAAACAAACATTTTATCGTCTAAAGATTTTAAGATTTAAGTAAAATATGTTTCAGGATCAAAATAATTGCATAAGTGATGAATTAGTTTCTCACTTAACCCGTGGTGAAACATTTTTCTATTAATTTGAGTGAATTAAAGCACTTGGTATGATTTCACTTGTTCATTTCACAAGTGAAATCATACCAAGTGTTTTAATTCAATCAAATTAATTGCATAAGTTAAACAGTAATTGTAAAGTAAGTAATATTAAAATTGAATCTCAACTTTACCCTAAATAATCAATATATATAAAAAAATTCAATTCTTATACTCTATTGGCACTAAGGTTTTCTTTTATTTATCTGTCGAATTCATGTGAAATATTTATCACATACAAAATAATTAAAAAATAAATAAGTAATTGTGGTACATTTATACATTATTAAAAACACAAGTACCTTTTTTAATATCAAACATTCAAGTATTTCGCTTGACTCTAGCGTGCCCTTAACCTACCACAATCTATTGAGGTAGGTCAAGAGTACGCTAGATTTTTAAAAATTCACTGTGATTTACCTGAAAGATGCTTCGTTTATTTCATGTGTTGATAATTAAATCAGTTTAAGGTTTTGTATTTTTACTCAAGTGTTTAAATATTTATTATAATGTTTTGAATAGTTTAAGGGTTATGTGAAATATTTTTTGCAGTAGAGTCAATTCGAATTTAATTATTAATAAGGACATCAAAAATTCCATCATATAACTTTATAACAGTAAATAATGGAACATTAAAACCTACTTTTAAAATTCAAACGACAACGTTGAACCAAAAATGGTAAAAATTAGTTATACCTGATGATGGTTGCGACCGTTACTATGTGGTAATCAATAAAACATTTACTATGTTTTTACCACAATTATTTATTGTCATTTAGAAAATGACTGTTAAAGGTGGGTTGTTGTAATTATATAATATAAATTACAGTAAATAATTGTGGTAAAAAACATAGAAAATATTTTATTCGGTATCGATAAAAAATACATTACACAATTTAAACAATTTCGAGAAAAATAATATTCTAGAAAGGAATCACTCTAAAAACTAAAAAAATTTCCATCAATAAACAAGAATTTCAAAGATTTGTGCAGAGAATAGCTAAGAAAGAAATATAACCGTAAAGATAAAATATACAGTAAAGATATGAGAATATTATCCAATCCACATACCAAAAAAAAATGACTAGCACGGTAGAAGCATTTAAATATCAATGCAATTGTATGGAGTACATAAAAACAAACAATAAAGTTATTAAATAAGGATAAAAATACGATAAGTTGAAAAATATAATTACAAAGTTTTAAAAAATACCTCCAAAAGTACTAAAAATAAAACAAAAACATTTTCATGCTAAATGATGGTTCTTTTATTTCTAAATAAGATATTTAGCGCAGTCGGTAGGATTTCTCGGATTGTAACAAAATCAATAAAAAAAACTAGCAGTTAATGAATCAAGGATATTCAATTGGCCAATAAATCAAGATTCTGGCTTCAATCGTTTGAATACAATATAAAAAATGTTGATGTGATGTGAAAAACTATGAGGTTTACCCAAAATTTTCTCAACAATTTACTCAATTTTGGATTCTTTAAAATTACTTGTAATATAAATTTCATGTAGCTCTTACAGTTTATTAGCAATGGGCAAACAAATTTCAAAATTAATAATTTTTAATTTTTTTCTCGCAAGTTATAACCGAGTTATAAGCGAGAAAAAAATGAAATATTATTAATCAGTAAAACATAAGCCAGGGTTTTAATTAGAAGTTGTAAAAGGTAAAGAAACATAACATTATTGCAAAATTTTATAGACTTATTCAAACAAAATTTTCAAATAATTTTTGATGATATTTTATTGATTGGAGGATGGGGCAGAGGCCACCCACCCTACATATACATATAAACTTTAATACATTATAGTATCGCTGTATCCAATGAAATTAATTACAAAACTTGTTGAAAAAAAAAGAAATTAAGAAGATAAAATTTCTGAGTGAGTAAATTAGTAAAAATTTGATGCATGATGAATGGGCAGAGTTTAAATTTAAATTAAATAAGATTAGATATAGTGAGTCATTTATATTTAAACTTAAATTTTGATTTTGTTTTATTTTTTATTACATAAAGGGTTTGATTGTTTTTAGCAGCAAAATCATCAACGATTAAGCAATTAGGGTCATCATGTATATGTAGGGTGGGTGGGTGGCCTCTATCCTACCCTCGAATCAGTAAAACATAAGCGAGGGTTTTAATTAAAAGTTGTAAAATATAAATAAACACAATATAATTGCAATTTTTAGAGAAATATTCATACAAATATTTCAAATAATTTTTGATGATGTTTTACTGACTGGAGAGTGGAATAGAGGCCACCCACCCACCCTACATATACTTGTTAACTTTCAATACTGATCGTCTCGTGGTTTGAAAGTTGACAAAGTAACATACACGATTTTATTGTTTTTAAGTAGCAAAATCATCAACAATTAGTATTTAAAATTATCATGTATATGTAGGGTGGGTGGGTGGCCTCTATCCCACCTTCCAATCAGTAATACATAAGCGAGGGTTATAATTATAAGTTGTAAAATATAAATAAACACAATATAATTGCAATTTTTAGAGATTTATTCATACAAATTTTTCAAATAATTGTTGATGATGTTTTACTGACTTTACTTTAATTACTAATCACCTCGCGGTTTATGTGGCTTTCAAATTATCTTTTCTTTTAACGGTTCTAAATATCGTGCAAAACTGAAATCCTATACTCCATACCATTCTGAGAGTTCGATATGACACAGAGTCATATGGATAAAAAATTATACATGAATGCAAAGAAAGTTGAAACATTAATAAATGTATGCCAAAGTGTCGAATTCTAATATTTAGATACAATTTGTGGTAACAGTCAGCTGATCTTGTAATCAAAATTTCGTTAATTTGTAATTTTTTTATGTAAAATGGAGATTTCTGTAAGATAAATAAATCAATCACTCAATAAGTAAGTGAATATCCAAGGATTGAATTTAAAACCTAAAGGCAATGGAAAAGGCGTTTCACAATATAGCGCATTCTTTTACACGTACTAAAAATTTCTAATGAGACATTTCTATATCATAAGAGAACAAACTCTTATAAAAACTAAAAATTGGAGGAAACAATTAGAAGGACAATATAAAACAAAATACGGTAAAATTCCCTAAAAACGAAAAATATTTAAACCCAATATTTAGCGCAGTCGGTAGGATTTTCCATATTGATTAAGTATCGGTAAAAAAATTATATTCAATTTCAACGATTAATAAAGGAAAGAATATCTGAAAAGCCAGTTGAATGATATCTTATGGTTAAGGGTTGTTTATAGAAAGGCACTTTGTTGGTTTGTTGGTTTCACATTTTTTGTTCTTAATATTAGAAATGTTTCACCACGTGATAAACGAGGACCAAATTCAACAAAGATATCTTATGGAGTAAGTAAGTTTACACAACAAACTACTTTAAGAGTTTTATCGTCTAAATATTGATCGCGTTTATTAAATGTCATTCTTGGCATTTTAACTGATTTTATTGATTTAAAGAATCTATCCTCTATATCGATAGACATTTACAACATGAAAATTATATAAAAAATTAAATTACAAAATTGTTCTTGGATCTTAACGGCGTTCACTTCGTCGTAAATTTCGATATTACGAATAAAGAAAACACTTGATATAAAAAGTAAAATTGATTTCTTTATTCTTACAAACATGTAATTAAGAATAGCATTATTATTTATAATAATTATATTTAATCGAGTCCAATCAGTTGAATATAAGCGCGAAGTTTTCTTACAAATTTCAAGATACAACTAAATTAATTTCTGCAAAGTTTATATTTGCAATAGCCCTTGATTATTGTTATGGAAATTGGAGTGAAGGATGGTGGATTTACCTTACATATAAATTTAAACTTAAACTAAATAATTTCGTTCTTTATTTTCTCCGGAAATAGGGTTAATAATGTAATTGTTGTTTTTAAGCAAATGTAGCAAACGCAGTGATTGTAATAGAAACGTGTATGAAGGGTAGGTGTTAATCTAATTAAGCATTGAGCAAATTATAATGCAAACAAAATATGTAAGATTCTCTAGTTGAAATGAACATACGAATTAATTTCAAAAAAAAAACTTACCAGGAAAATTTTGTGGGATGTTAACATTCTCCAAGACGTAAATATCAGCATTGCCTAAGATTCGATGGGCTTGGAAGTCTGTTGATGTCCCAGGATCAATACTAGCAGTATCCAAACCAATACCAGCCACTTTCCTATTTACCAATGTTTCAGTTGCTTCCTTTGTAATACCTAAAATATTGATTTCGCCTCAGTAATTCCCTATTAAATCAAAATATTTCGCTACAAGCCAGAAAGGTAATCAAAAATTCGTTAAAACGTGTAATAACACAAGGTCAAACCCAAATACAAAAACAAACTTATTAATTATTAAACACGTACTTTTAATCTAATTATTGTATGTTTTTATTTCTATCACGAAAACAAAAATAAAATAAAAAAGGAAACACTAAACCACGTAATAATCATATCATATGATTTAAGAAATGTGTAATACGTTCAGATTTATTGACATGACAAAATTAAAAAATAAATTGTTTAGAGTAGTTAATTACCTGGGAAGTTCATTGTATTTTCAGGATTGTATAAATATTTCTGTGTACCGTAGTACTTCCCCCAGCCAAAATTTATCAGAACAACCGATCCTTTCGGAATTCGACCATGAGCTCTTTCCCATCGAATAATGTCTTCTGGTGTTAATGTTGAACTAGCACCAAGTTGTCTAGTTTTAGATTGTAAATCGATACATACACCTGTAGAAAAATCACTTAATAAAACACTGGCGTAATGTAAGGTTTCAAAAAATCGTTTTATTGTTCCACAACAATTGTTTCGCCACACAGTGGCTTCATCAGGTAGATGACAAATCTGTAGAAAAAGATAACACAGTACGTTAAAATATAAAAGCCATACAATGTACCTAAGGAAATAGATAAGAAATAAAATTGATTAATGACTAAAAAATAAGGTAGGCCATTATATTCTGTAGCTAATATAATCTTTTCATTTTTATGAACAGCTATTAATTAATTTACCTTGTGTTATTAATTTATTAAGAGGTACGTCTCCAACCTTCATTCCATCACGACTGAAATGGTACGGAGCATCGAAATGAGTTCCTCCGTGTTCTCCAGTGCAAAATTCATTCATTGCATACCTAAACCATACCCAATTTTTAATAAAATAAACTATGTATTCTGTTAAATTACTTACCAATAACCACGTTCTTCATCCCCGGCTATTCTCAACGTAAAATTAAAGGTTTTCGTATTCGGCCAAAACACCGAGTGTTCGTCGATGGCCCAAGATAAATCAAGAGGCTCTCTTAAACCACCAGCATCACTAAATCCCAAGTAGACAGAAACGATGACACAAACGTACCTCATTGCACACATCATCATGGTTGTACAGTGTTGAAGTCACCACGACAGATCAAGCAATGAACGTTTCCTTTAGATGTTGCGCTTATTTATTTACATTAGATAATTCGCCGACAACAAAGGTTATTTAGGTCAGTTAATTATGCCGGCGCGCCGTTCGTGCAGATAAGACATTTTAATGCTTGCAGATAACATCATATTTGCATAATAACGATAATGCAAATATTATTAGTTTTTTTTATTGTTTAAAATTCATAGTTTCGCCAGAAATTTACAAACAAAAATATTTTAAATGAGATAAAGCAGAAATAAGATAAATGAATTCCAAAAAATATATTTCATCTTTTCGTTTTCTGTTAAGTTAAGTATTTTTAGAATTGTTAAGTAGTTTTCTACTAAAAAAGTAGGCGTATAGTTAAATAAACCTTATTATTTTATATATTCATAAAGAAAAACTGTGTATAAAGTACATTGACGAGAGCAGTAGGGCAAACAACACGACCCAAGAATTTCGCACCCAAAAGTATCCAGTGGTCACAGGATACAATTCGTGCTTTGGAAATTGTAAGATGTAATCGGGCATTGCTATGATCCTTACTGGACTTCCTGTTCCTTCCTTTATCTTCATTGGTAATACGTATAACTTGAAACCAACTTCTAAAAAATAATTAAATATTAACTTCAGGATGTTTGTGACCGTTTCTAGGTGATAATCCATATTTAAAAACACTTAAAGAAATACTGACACAGTATAGGGTTTCTGAATGTCTTTAATATTGTACTACAACAAGGTGTCACCACACAGTGGCTTCATCAGGTAGATGAAAATATTTTCAGTTTCATTTTAACACACTTACTACGTTTTTACCACAATTAATTGTAGTAAAAATATAGTATATGCTTTAATATGTGTTTAAATAATTAAATATTAAATTAGTTAAAAGTGTATAACTATGTCTACGCAAATCAACAATGAACGATCCCATTATTATTATAATCACCTGAGCAGAGTATAATCCTTTATAAATATTTGAAGAATGAAAGTTAAAAAAATCAAATTAACTGACAGACAATTAAGGTCTCTTTAATAGTGTCATTGTCTTAAAATCCAACTTATATTATATTAATAAGGTAAAATATTGTTGTACTAGAAGAGTAGAAACATAAAGATACGAAAAGTGACAACGACTTTTATGTTATAATTAAAGAATGATTTAAAGAAATTAAGAACTTACGAGGAAACATTTCAGGAATGTTAACATTTTTTAATATGTAAATATCGGCTTTGCATAATATTCGATGGGCAGGATAATCAGTAGATATCCCTGGGTCAACACTTGCGGTATCTAATCCAACACCATACACGTTCCTATCAACCAGGAGTTGAGCTGCTTCTTGTGAAATCCCTAAAGTATTAAATCAAATATATAGAATTATAATTAATAAATCAATTTAAATATATAAACACTAATATAAATCAATAAAAATAAATTGATATTTGATAACAGCCAAAATAATCAAAACATTATTTAAAAAATTGTTCTAAAATTCTCTGCCATTTTGACAATTTTTTCAAACAGAAAAGAGAATTTCAAAATTCTGATAATTTTTTTGAAGATAAATCAAATGCTAGAGCCATTATTCTACCAGGTGTCTAGGATTTTTCATGACTTTTCTTTATAGTTACGTAAATTTTACACCTTATACATTCTTAACCATTACATTTATGAGAAGGTACCAAATGCAAACAAATACAAAAAAAGATAAATACTCAAGCATTAAAACATGAAGAAACGTTTATTACAAAAGCTATACAGGAAATGGCAGAACACTACACAATTCCACTGATTGGTAATCTAAAGTCATTCTCGAGAAAACTGAATCCGGAAAATGATGAAGATATCTACAAGGGTCTACCGTATGTAATATACGAAGGTGGTGTAATGGAAAAGGGCACTTCGATTATAGAACCAATGTCGGAAGATATAAACGTACACACTAAAATGAAAAAAATAGTGAACAGTTTTTACAGTAAAATGTAAAACATAAGTGCAGAAATGCTCATACAGAAAATTTAATTTTCTCACTATTAATTAATATTATTAAAACTGCACTAATATTTCAATATTTAATTTGAAAAAAATAGTCGCTTATTCACCTATAATTACCAGTACTTTCCTTGTTTTATCTTATTCTTCTTCTTTATGCGCTTAATTAATTAATTAATGCTGCGGCTTTAAATATTTGAAAACATTCGCGAAGATTTTTCAACCATGATTGTTTTTTCTTTCCTATTTGCTGTAGCAATGTGTACTTATCGTTAAATAACAACTGCCTGATGAAGCCACTGTTTGTCGAAACATTTGTTCTTAACAATATGTCTGTGTAACTCAGAAACTTTTATTTTATAAAGATTATCTTAGAAATATTAAAATTTCTCTCTTACGAGTTTTTTTTTTTTTTCGATTTTAAAAATTTTCTAAACATTTTGTTTCGGTTTTTCAAGAATTGACTAGCAAATTTTCTTCCAAAATACGAAAATTTGCTTCTCGATCTCTAGAATCTTTTGCATCTTCTTCATAGATTTTCAATCATCTTCTTATTTAAATTCTGAAAATTTCCCCGAAGAATTTTAGAATTTGTCAGCC
This sequence comes from Ontholestes murinus, assembly GCA_963969525.1. Taxonomy (NCBI): domain Eukaryota; kingdom Metazoa; phylum Arthropoda; class Insecta; order Coleoptera; family Staphylinidae; genus Ontholestes; species Ontholestes murinus. The sequence goes on along the minus strand of OZ018395.1, from coordinate 5,356,641 downwards.
TTTTGGATTATCAATTATTTTTTTATTTAAATTTCGAAACTTTTCTTTGAGATTTATAGAATTTTGAGGGATTTTCCTTCGAGATTTTAGGTAGAAAAATCAAAAGAGATAAAAATAAAAATGATGGAAAATTTAAAAGGAAGATCATAGGAAAAACTTCCTAAAAAATTTTAATCATTTTTATTTTATATCATTTGAGTTTTCTAGCCGTTTCAAGATTTTTTGCATTTGTTCATAATTTCACTACGAAATTACCGATTTTTTTTACCTTATGCGATTTCCATCAATGTTCCTTCTTTTTGAGAATATTTGGGTAACTTCTCTTGTAAAGTGAAAAAAATTGCACCTTTACATTTTTTTTTTCTTCTAAATTCCCTATATATTCTTTAGGATGTCTAGAATTATTTAACATTATTTTTCTTCCATGTTTTCAATTGCTTGGAGATTTCTAGATTGTCTTGCCTTTTTACAAATTTAAATATTGCTAAGAAAGAAAATCTTTCTTAGCAATATTTCTTCAAGTTTTCAACAACTTCTCTACTTAAATGCTATATTTCTAGAATGCTCTAGCACTCTCACAAATTACGTACTATTTTTTCTTGCAAATTCCAAATATTTCCCGTCAGATTTTTCTTTCTCTTTTGAGCAATTTTTTGGAGATGTCTAAATTAAGTATTTTTACTATTTTTTATTATTTATTTTATCTAATCGCAATTTTTCAGCAGTTCTTCAAATTTACTTTTGTAATAGCTATGATTTTGTTTTCTAAATTGGCGGTTTTTTTTAGAAGGTCAGAATGAAAAAAAAATTCCAGCAACTTTCTAATATTTCTTTCAAAATTACTAAAATTATTCAACAATGTTTCTTTCAGATGTTTAAATTATGAGATTTCTTCACAAGTTTTTGTTTTATCTAAGTGAATTTTTCTAGCAGTTTCTAAACAAATTTTCATTTATATTACCGAATTTTTAAAAATTAGAGCTATATAGCAACTGTTCATTTATTGCTTTGAAAACATTTCCAGTAATTTCTCTTTGAAAGTAAGAATTTTCATCCAGATTTAGAGAATTGTCAAGCAGTTTCATTGATTTTCAGCATTTTTCTTTGAAATTTCATAAATTTCCTCCGAGACTTTCAACCAGGCATTTTTTGCACATATCTAGAATCCTCAAGAATTTTCATGCATTTTCAACAATTATCTCTTTCAAATTAAAACAAAAAAGCCGTTCGAAATTTTCTTTTTTTCCAAATTTTGAATATTTTTCATCAACATTGTCAAGGTTATAAACAAATTGAAAATTAACTTAAAAATATATACGTGAAATATCTAAAACTAAATAAAACTAAATTAAATATATAAAATTGTGAAAAGATTAATGAATACAACTGCTATAAATAAATACACTTTGTAACTTTATTTGTATAACACTATTTATTTTTTGTTGACTATAGTTTCGGCATCTCAACGTGGCATTATCAAAACTTAAAGTGAACAAAACATAAATAGTGTTATAACTTTGATTAAAACACTTAGAACCTTTCTTCAATATTGAAGAAAGGTTCTAAGTGTTTTAATCAAAGTTATTAATATCTTCAAGGAACTCAATCAACCAAATTAAAATAAATAGTGTTATACACATAAAGTTACAAAGTGTTTTTATTTATACTCAACATGTATAACGAAGTAGAAGCCGCAAAAATCAAGAATACAATAGCTATTTAATTGATAAAATGATGGATAAAATAATAGGCTTTGTCAAGTAAATACACTTAGTTTTTTTTTTAATATTGTAGTCTGCGAGATGGCTTTAATATCTGTAGAAAGTTTATAAATTGCGAAAAAATTCTTCATGATTTCTAAAATTTTCTAGCATAAATTTCCTACCACTTTCTTTCATACTTTGAATATTTCCATTAAGATTTCTGATCATTTTCAGATGTGTTTCTTACAGATTTCTAAATTACGTAAATTTATCGAAAAAGAAATGTATTTTTCTGTATTTACTAAGAATTTAGACTCCAGATTTGCAACTTTGAATAATAATTTGGAGTCTTCTATTGAAATATCCAGTTCTATGGTTGATGTTATCAATTCCGAATTCGCCATTGGAAAAATATCAAGAACATTGTCACATTCTTGAATTTACTGTCAATGATAATACAGAAAATGATTATATCTGATCACTTTAATATTCCCTCTACCATCTGGAATAATGGGTGCCTGTATTTTCTGATAATGCATGCGATGTCATTGCTGAAACCTATAGATTTTTAAACATGTTACAATTAAATAATAATCATAAAAATACAGGTGTTTTTCTTGATTTACTTTTTAGCTCTAGTGCTAAAATTAATATCAATATCACCACATCTAATGATCTTGTGTGCAATAATTCAATGCATCATATTGCCTATGATATTAGTGTTAATTTTAATGAAAGAACGCAATTTAACCACCAATTATGATATGGTTGAGTAATAATTAAAACACTTTAAACTTTGTTTATATAACACTATATTACTATTGCTCTTGCATCTTGCATTGTTAAAATGGTTTAACAGTTAACTTATAAGTTTAACTAAAGAAAAAAAATGGGCATACTTATTATATAAACAATCTGGAAATATTAATGACTATGAGAATTATAAATTTTTGACTGTAGCTAATAATATAAATCATAATAATTATATTGATTTGTTTGGTTCTAGTTTATCTAAGTTTAAATCAAAACTTCATCTCAATTTTTTATTTTTTATGTGTATTTTATTTTTATGTTGCATTATGAATTATGTTATTTCTAATGTAAAAGGTGATTCCGTTAATTAAATATATTAATATTATTAATTTCTATTAAACGGCTTCAAATTAACAGAAATTTTTGTTGCATGAATTTTTACCAAATTTTTCAAGAATTAATTATATTTGAGTTTTAAATTTCAGAGCATCATCTTTTGCAGGAATTAAAATAAAACGCCCACAGATAAGCAGACACTTTTTTAAAAATTGTTTTACCATATTACCAATTTTTAGAACTAGGAACTTTCAAAATTAATGTAAAACAATATTGTAGAACAGATAATTATTATTTAAAGTTTGTTAATTACCTGGGAATTCCATTTTCTTCTCAACATTATATAAATACGTATCTGTTGCATAATACTGGCTCCAGCCGAAATTCACCAAAACAATTGAACCTTTCAAAATACGGCCGTGAATACTTTCCCAAGCAATAATGTCTTCTTTGGTTAATGTTGAGTTAGCCCTAAGTTTTTTTGTTTTTGATTGTAGATCAATACATACACCTGTAATATTTAATCATATGCTATAATTATTAAAGCTAATCAAAATTTTTAATATAATAATAATCAAATACATCCATAAACAGTAACTTAATAGAAAACGAATTTTCTAAAATTTGAAATATATTTATAGGTTGATGATTGACATCGCAAATTTATTCTACAGTCTAAGTTAAGTTAAGTTAAATAAGTTTCAGTTGTAGTAATAAATTAACGATTTATAGCTGACAGTAGATCTACAATTTAAAGTTCTTTTTGTTTTTATAACCAGAGACATATTACTGATGTAAATTTAAAATAAATTACAGTTGGTTCGTTTCACAATTTTCAAACAAACCAAGGGTATTTAATTTAAACCATCATCAGTAATAGCTCAAATGTTTCATAAAGTGATTAGTGAGAAAGTCATTCAAAAAGCAAACAGACAAATTCAAAGCTCTTACTTCTTAGTGATTGCTCAAATAGAGATTACCTGGTGCTATCAATCTGTGAAGAGGTACATCTCCAACTTTCATTCCGTAACGATAAAAGTGGTAAGGGGCATCGAAGTGCGTTCCTCCGTGTTCTCCAGTACAAAACTCATTCATTGCATACCTAATAAATCCATATTAATAAAGACTAACTCTTAATGTATTTTTGGAAGAAGCAAACTAATCGTTATACATGTTGAGTATAAATAAAGACACTTTTTAACTTTGTTTATATAACAGTATTTAATTTTTCATAGTGTTATACAAACAAAGCTACAAAGTGTTATTATTTAAGTGGTTTTTAGTTAAAATCTAGTTAGTATTTATACTATATAATATTTTATAGATCTTTCAAATAATAATTAATCTACACTCACCACTCACCATCCTCGCTGAGTACAGTGACTCTCTTCGTGAATATAAAGGATTCTGTATTCGGAAGAAATACTGACTTTTCATCTAATCCCCAAGTCAAATCTACTGGGCCGTCTAATGATGCTTGTATTAATCCAAAGTTTAATAAGACTAGCCATATTAAATAGAATATAAACATTACCGATAATTACATTTTTGACTGTTAATTTTGACATTCGATGACAAACTTCATAACAATGTTTAATGTTTATTAGCTGTATTCAATGTGCCAACAAAAATGGTCTAAATTTTACATACATACCTAACTTGAAATGAACTTTAACCGAACAAAAAATGGATTGAGTTCATCTGTGTTGATCTTGTTCAGAGTCTTCTGCATTTATTCATGATAAATATTATGCTGATTTTATTTGATTTTACCATATATTTCGGCATTGTCATTTCAGTTAATGAAATATTCTTTCTGTCATACTAACAGTTAATTTATATTCTTTTTCCCTAAAATTTGACTTCTTTCTCATACATAAATCTCTGCATCATTCTTCTCAGACTATCAGTTTTGAGATTTGTTGAGAAATTGCATAAGTTTCATAGATGAATTTCATGAATCTTCATCCTTGTACTGATTTTGACGTTATAATATATCTTTTAAAATTAAATACACTATTTATATCTACATATACCCTCGATTTTAAGTCTCCAGAGGCTAAAACTGGCTATGTAAATATGAGATAATACTGTTTGAATTCGCTAAATATTAAATTACGCGCGTTATTTTGTTCTTTTCGCTCGCTAATTAGCGACGGTATTCCCACGGCGGAATGTGGAAATATGACCGAGGGCGGCGAGCATCGCGTAAAAGATTCACGTACGGACATCGATCTTTATCCGCAGAACATGTGTTACCTTTAATGTGTTACCCGTAACAATATATACGGGGGACTAATGGGCGCCATCAGTGGATCGGAAGCGGGGCCCTGGGGGGTTGCTTCCCGGCGCCCGGATAAATATTAATTGCGCGCCATTCATTCCGGTTCAATAAAATATGGTCTCCGAAAGGAAAACACGGCGAATATTTAGTGTGTGATGTAAAAGCCATTGTGCACAATGATAGATCATCCAGTCGCAGATTATTACAGTAATACACGATGTTTTTTGTTCTGTTTTAAATTAAATAATAATTAACGCTCGTATTAAAAAATTAAACACATTATATTTTAATTTGTATGAATTTCTTAAACTAGTTTAGAAATAATGTAGTTTAAATTTTTTCAAAACTTTACCGTTTTCAATACCCAAAAAACAAAATGACGAATAAATAAAGTGGAAATCAGTAGAAGAAATTTGCACCTGGTGGTTTAATAAATTGTAGAAAAATAATTTCATATAAAATTGAATAAATATTTTAGTAAAAATGTAATTATTTTGGTACTTTGATTTAATATGATTGATTAATTTTTCACTGAACTAATGGTAAGACATTTATTTCAAATAAAAGAATCATAAGAATTTTGTTGGTTCCCAAAACTTTTAATTTACAAAAATGTAAACCACATTGTTAACAAAACACAAATATGAAATATAGATATGTTACTATCAAAAATTAATAACAATAAAAAATTATAAAAATTAATTTTGCTTTTGTTGGGTATAAATTTAAATCTTGATAAATAATTTATTCAGAAGACTTTTTAGATACCGAAATGATTTAATTAGTAATTAAAATAATTTACCGAAAATACTTATATATATATATATATAAATTAAACTCTTATTAAATAATTTATAGAAGATTTAGGTAAGAAATATTTCAATCATTTTATTGGCTTCCGAAGCTATTCAATCAAAAGTTTATTTGTTTAAAGATCTCAAAATTAAGAACATTCATTGTTTAGAAATGTTACTAAATGTTAATAGCTTATTAAATTATCGCTTACGATGAGAAGAAAGTAATTTGTAGATTTGTAAAGTTTTCAATTAAAATTTTTTCTTTGCAGATTCCAAAATTAAAAGCAGCAGAAGAAAAAATTATTGCACTGATTGGGTATTTTTAATAAATATTTTATTTAGGCATTAGATAAAACGAACCCCGCGTATTTTGTAGGTTTCTTAAGCCTGTAATTATCAAACTAAAACTGTTTGATAATGACAAGCTAATAGTGTCGAACCTATAGTCATTAAATTAAATCAGTGTTATACAAACAAAGGTAAACAGGTTTTTATTTTTTAATTCTGATAGGAATAAATGTAACTGTCGATGTGATCCTTCCCAAATGCAAAAAAAAACGTCAACATAACGGCACGTTAACTGGATATTCTTCGTTAAAGTATTATTCAGTTTAAAAATTTTATTCTCAAGAAATTTCATAAAAATCTTTGCAAGCATGAGTGAGGTAGGGGCTCCAATGGGTAAACCGTCTTGAGAATAAAATTCAAATCATTAAACTGAAAAACTTTAAATTGGCAACTTACTTTGCAAAAAATAGTTTTATTCACGGCGGTGTATTAATTTTAATGCAATCCACCCTGGACTTGAAAGTCCTCCCAGTAAATACATCGTCCCAAGAAAAAAGATATATTTAGGTAAACTGAATTGTATAGTGATTGTCATTTATCGTTCACCTGACGTGTATTTTAATCTGTTTTTGAATATTTTATCACAAGTTCTTTTAAATGTTAATTTTATTAATAAACCAATAATTATCAAGGGGGATTTCAATATTAGGTTTAATTTGACGGACAATAGAAAATTAACCCTCATGGATTTATTATGTGAATTCGGTTGATTTTCCCACTAGGGCCTCAAATACAATAGATAATATAGCGTCGAATACTAAAAAGTGTACAGTGTGGCCATCTGAAACTGGCATATCTGATCACGCAAGCATAAAATTTAATTTTAAATACTGTGATAACCATTTAGTTGAAAAAATCACTAATTGTAAATTCGTTCGGACTATAACAGAAGCAGGTTTAATATTTTTTTAATATGCTATATGGAATACGAGTAAACAAAACCGACAAACCAGGATTAGATGTTAATGCAATATTTTTTTATCAATTTCATAGTAAATTTGTAAACATATTCGAAGATGCTTTTCCGTTGAAAACAATTAAAATAAAAAATAGCAGCCCAATCAACTGGTTTTCTCCGCAATTAAAAGATATAAAAATACTTTGTGCCTTATTACGGAAGCACTTAATAAATATCAGAGTAATGGGTTAAGAATAATCCGAAATAAATACAGATTATTTTATAGGGAGGAAATAGTAACTATATTAAAAATGCAAAAAATAAGCAAAAATTATTAATAGCTTAATGAATATCGGGAGTAGAAATATTTACGGTTTGCGTATTGATGTCATCAAAAGAGTACTCACTCAAATTATAGGTCCACTTACATTCCTAATTAATAAATATATAAGTAATCATATATTTCCAGATGCACTAAAGAAAGTGAAAGTTATCCCTATTTACAAAAAAGGAGATAAAATGGACCCAAAAAATTATAGGCCTATATCTATTTAGCCGATATTTTCTAAAATCCTCGAAAAATTCTTCTAAAACAATTGATGTCTAACTTGGAGAGAAATAATTTATTCGCCCCACAGCAATTTGGTTTTAGACAAGGTCTATCTACTACTTCCGCGATAGTAGATTACACCGAAAAACCATAGATTGTTTTGAAAAAGGTGAATTACGTATTTCAACATTCTTAGACCTTTCCAAGGCCTTTGACTGTGTGTCACATAATATTCTATTGCGTAAATTATTATGTTATAACTTACACCCTGAAAGTTGTAGGCTCATTATGACATATCCGATTTTTTTTTTCTCACAAGTCAAGAACTTTATGAAAAACAAGTTCAAATAAAACTTGTGCAATTTCTCATTCACTTCAACTATAGTTTGAGACGTTATATAATATTTTTCATATTTATAAAACTATCGAGAAAACACATTTTTTTTTTAATTTTAACTAAATGACTAACGACTTCCATTGTTTCCATATACGTATTTTCAACTAAACTCATTTCACAAGTATCTCACTTGAATTAAAACATTATTTTAGCTATTATTTATTCATTACCACCTAGCGTACTCTTGACCTACCACAATAAACTATATGTTGACCTTAACGTACTCGTGACCTACGTTAATGTCTAGACTATTGAGGTAGGTCAAGAGTACGCTAGGTGGTAAATTTCTAGAGTTTTTTTTTTTTTATCATTACAAAAAGAAATTATATAGAAATCTACAAACAACTGTTGATTTTCTTAAACAAAAAAATTTGAAAATTTACTTAAAACACACGAAAATTTTCTACAGAAAATCAATTAAAATTTAATGAAACAGGCAGAAAGACTAGGAGTCGATAGCCATAGAGAAAATCAATTACGATATGAATATAAATACCTAAAGTAGCAAATAAAGATGTTTGTCTCTTTCTAATGAAACAGTTGTCAATTAAAAAAAAATAAAGTTAATGTTTACTGCTAATAAACTGTTTGAGTTACATCAAATTTATATAACAAATAATTGTAGAAAATTAATAATTGAACAAATTATTAAGAATAGCCTTTTTGTGTATCCTATAGTTTTTGAGAAAAATATGGGGAAAGAACCATGATGGCTACAACACCATTTTTTTTAGAAATCAGGGGACCTCAAAACGGATATTACCACAAGAAAAAATTCAAAAAATAATCACAAAAACCGTAGAGAAAGTAAAATGTATGGTGAAGGTTTCATAACGATAATGCTTCATCCCTTTTAGCTCTTATTAGTTTATAGTCTAACATTTAACTGGTCCTGGTTCTTATAGCTTTTTTATAGTTCCCTAAATGACATTTCTAGAAATCTGTGACAACACAATTAAAATGTTGTAGATATCGTCAAGGAAATATTTAAAAAATTATAAATAATAATTATTAGGAGGAAAAATATATTTTGAATATGTGTGCACTTTTGAAAGTAAATTAAAAGTAAATTACTTTAAAAGGGTATATCCATTTTCTCAGCATATGACCATAAAACATTTTATTTTATAGTAACAATCTTTACCTAATCTTGGCTTTTAGTCAAAAAAATAGTTAAAAATTTCATAAGACATTTAAGATTTTTTTACCTCATGATACTTACAACTTGTGTTTCTTGTATTTGATGAATAATTAAAACATTAGAGCAACTATAAGGAAAACCCTAAAGCATATAACCATGGAACCACTTCAAGATTATTTTAAAAGAAATATCACTTCTTGCAAAATTTTGATTTTGTTCTTGTAATAATTGAATAAATCAACATTCACTTTAGAAAATTCAGTTTGAAGTTTATTGGTTAATAATTTTAATGATTATTTAAAAATCATCTTAATTTAATTGACAGTTTCTTTCCAAATCGGGTCTTCCCCAAGAATCTCCTCAATTACCAATCTTTTATAACATTTTTGTTTATTTATAATCTTAGATGATATTTTCATGCTTCCGACATTCAAAAAAAACTAAACTCTTTTTTTTTTCCACCGGATCCTGATACTTATAAAATTTTCTTCGTATCGAAAATTGAATACAATTTGAAATATTGTTGGAAATTCAATGAAAATCCTAAAGGATATTACAAAGGAAACTCTTTAAGACTGCTTCGGATTTGTGTAATATTTGGAAATTACTTCGAAAGGAATTCAACTTCTTAAATACAAATCATATTTTACTGTATGATAAAAATTCTAACTTAATCCTCTCCCTAATAAAACTTGTGTGTTTCTGAAAGACAAAAAGCACTTTTTTCATCCAGCTGATCTTGTTACTTATATTCTTTTTGTTCCCAAAATTCGAAGATGATTTCAGAAATTGGAGCAAATATAATAAAAAGGCTAAAGAATATTACTAAAGAACTATTTTATACGTAGAAATGTCCTTGAGGTATACGTGAGCTTAGATGAGAAGATTATTCAAAGTGAAATATAACTTCTTAAGTAACGTCATTTTATTTTATAGCCACAAACTTCACCCTAATAACTTTTTTCGTGTTTCCAAAACTCAAAAGACAACTTAACACTGTTTTTCCTTCTCATGATCTTGGTTTTTTAACCTTTTCTTCTTTAAAAATCTCGAAGAAGATTTGATAAATTGAAATTTAAACTAAAAACTTGAAAAACTGCATTCTCTGATTAAAAAAAATCGTAAAAAATCAACCACTTATACAATAATTTCAAGAATAACAAAAACATATCTAAAAATAATTAATTTTTATTTACAGATAAAAATAATTCATATGTTTGACTTATAAACAAAAGCAGCACGCTTAAAATTACTTAAAACTTTTAATCTAGCGAATCGAAAAATTACATTTTTTGTTTAAAATAATGGTTAAAAATAAACCAATCAAACAATTGCCTTCAAAAGTAACAAACACTATTTTAAAATAGTATATTTTAATACTATATAAAAAAATAATTAACATTTTAATCTATAAACAAATGCAGAACCGTTAAAACTTTAAAATGAGAAAATCGAAAAATTGCATTCACTGATTAGAAAAATCGTAAAAAATCAACCACTCATACAAAAGTTTCAAAAATACCAAAATCGTATTTAAAAATATTCGATTCTTAATTCCATATAAAAACAATTGGTATATTTGACCTATAAACAAAAGTAGAACACTTAAAACTTTGAATCTAGCGAATCTAAAAATCACATTCTTTGATTAAAATAATTGTAAAAATTAAATTACTCAAACCGTAACTTTAAAAAATTTCAAAAGTATTTAAAAATAGTGTATTTTAAATTCTATATAAAAAATATTTACATTTTAATCTATAAACAAATTCAGAGTGCTTAAAGTTTGAAAATGAAAAAATCGACAATTGGATATTCTCTCATTTGAAAAATCGTAAAAAATCAACCACTTACACAATAATTTCAAAACTAATAAAAATATATTTTAAAAAAGTCTATTCTTAATTGCAGCTAAAAGCAATAGACATATTTGTTCTATAAACAAAAGGAGAACACTTTAAAATTTGAATCTAGCGAATCGAAAAATTGCATTCTCTGATTAAAATAAATGTAAAAAATAAGCTACTGAAACGGTGGCTTTAAAAAATTAAAAAAAATATTTTAAAATAGTATGTTTTAAATTTCATATCAAAAATAATTTACATTTTAATCTATAAACAAATGCACAAAGCTTAATATTTAAAAATGTGAAAATCGAATAAATGCATTCTGTGTTTAGAAAATTTTAAAAAAATCAACCACTCATTCAATAATTTTAAAAATAGCAAAAACGTGTTTGGAAATTGTCTATTTTTAGTTCCAGTTAAAAACAAATATCATGTTTCTTACATAAACAAAAGCAGACCGCTTAAAGTTTCGATTCGAGGGAATCGAAAAATTGCATTCTCTGATGAAAATAATTGTAAAAAATAAACTACACAAACAATAGGCTTAAAAAATAATAAAATGTATTTAGAAATGATGTATCTTTAATTCTATATAAGAAATAATTTATATTTTAGCCTATAAACAAATTCAAAGTGCTTAAAATTTGAAAATGAAAAAATCGAAAAATTGCATTCTCTCATTTGAAAAATCGTAAAAAATCAACCACTTACACAATAATTTTAAAATTAATAAAAATATATTTAAAAATAGTCTAGCCTTATTTGCAGCTAGAAACAATTGACATATTTGTTCTATAAACAAAAGGAGAAGTCTTAAAACGTTGAATCTAGCGAATCGAAAAGTTGCATTCTCTGATTAAAATAAATGTAAAAAATAAGGTACTGAAACGGTGGCCTTAAGAAATAACAAAAAATATTTAAAAGTAGTATGTTTTTAATTTTATATCAAAAATAATTTACATTTTAGTCTATAAACAAATGCAGTAAGCTCAAAATTTTAAAATGTGAAAATCGAAAAATTGCATTATCCGTTTAGAAAATTTAAAAAAAATCAACCACTCTTTCAATAATTTTAAAAATATCAAAACCGTATTTAAAAATACTCTATTCTTAGTTTCAGTTAAAAACAAATATCATGTTTCTTCCACAAACAAAAGCAGAGCGCTTAAAGTTTCGATTAGAGGGAATCGAAAAATTGCATTCTCTGATGAAAATAATTGTAAAAAATAAACTACACAAACAATAGGCTTATAAAATAAGAAAAAGTATTTAAAAATGATATATTTTTAATTCTATATAAGAAATTGTTTATTTTTTAATATATAAACAAATTCAGAGTGCTTAAAGTTTGAAAATGAAAAAATCGAAAAATTGCATTTTCTCATTTGAAAAATCGCAAAAAATCAACCACTGACACAATAATTTCAAAAATAACAAAAATATATTTAAAAATGGTCTATTCTTAATTGCAGCTAAAAACAATTGACATATTTGTTCTATAAACAAAAGAAAACACTTAAAACTTTGAATCTAGCGAATCGAAAAATTGCATTCTATGATTAAAATAAATGTAAAAAATTAGCTACTGAAACGGTGGCTTTAAATAATAACAAAAAATATTTTAAAATAGTATGTTTTTAATTTTATATCAAAAATAATTTACATTTTAATCTATAAACAAATGCAGTAAGTTCAAAAGTTTAAAATGTTAAAATCGAAAAATTGCATTCTCTGTTTAGAATATTTTCAAAAAATCAACCACTCATTCAATAAATTTAAAAACAGAAAAAACGTGTTTAGAAATAGTCTATTCTTAGTTTCAGTTAAAAACAAATATCATGCTTCTTCCACAAACAAAAGCAGAGCGCTTAAATTTTTTATTCGAGGGAATTGAAAAATTGCATTCTCTGATTAAAATAATTGTAAAAAATAAAATACACAAACAATAGGTTTAAAAAATAATAAAATGTATTTAGAAGTGATAAATCTTTAATTCTAAATAAGAAATAATTTATATTTTAGCCTATAAATAAATTCATGGTGCTTAAAATTTCAAAATGAAAAAATCGAAAAATTGCATTATCTCATTTGAAAAATCGTAAAAAATTAACCACTCACACAATAATTTCAAAAATAACAAAAATATAGTTAAAAATAGTCTAGTCTTATTTGCAGCCTAAAATAATTTACATATCTGTTCTATAAACAAAAGAAAACACTTAAAACTTTGAAAGATATGTAATTTCTAAAATTTTCTCTGGTATTAATTTCCATATTATCTAAAAGATTCGTACATTATTAGGAATAATTTAATTTTTGTTAATTGTAAAGAGTTATATTGGTAAAATATTTGAATTGGCATTAATGTAACATTAATCCCAAACAAAACGTCAAGGAATCGATTTTAAAGTGTGACCAATATTATTTCCATGGAAATTCCCCCTTCAAAAAACCCGGATCCGCCTAAGAGCATATCCCTCAATTTCCAATTTCCCTCCGACGGATTTAAATATTTATGACCGGTCCCACCTCTTCGTCACGTCCGCGCGCCCATTGTCTCCTCGAAATCGGAGTCGATTTCGACAACCCCCTCTAGCCTCACCCCCGGCCACCACCAGTACCACCATCACCGGCGTCGATCCCTAATTAGGAGCGCCCCCGGTGGGTGGGTAGCGATTTTTTCCCCTATTGAGTCGGCGCGACGTGTCTTCCGCGACACGTTCCCTAATTAAAAATCGCCCCTTTGATCCTGGCGCGGGCGTGAGCGCGGGATGGTGAGCGGAAGGGGGTCGCGCGCTCACTGAAGGAATTCCTCCCCGGAGGGTCGTCCACGAGCGCGTTTTATTTATCTCCCGGAGAACTAGTTTCCGGGAATTAACGTCTTCTCGTTGACGGCGCGGGAAAAGGTATGCGCCTAGAATGTTTTTTTTTTTTATTTGCATTGTTCTGTAAAGTTTTCAAACGTAGATAATTATAATTGAAAAATTCGTTTCTGCACAATTGATGTTAAGTATATAAACTAGCTAATATTGACAATAATAATAATAATAATTTTGACTGTGTGAATAAATGGTGAAGGCGCCGGGACTATAATTAATTTTTTGTAAATAACAGTTATTAAAAAAACATATAAAGTAAATTTATAAATCCCCTGAGGTGGATGTGTAAAAAAAAACCTGTGTTTCTCTTTAATTTCCATCGTAAATAGAAAATTTACCACAGTATTGGCTCGAAGGGTACTTTAATGTACGTGTGTGTGTGTGAGTGGATATTCGCTGGTTGTCATATATCAAAGGCATTACATATTAAAATGAAGTGCTGCAGATGCGGCAAGTTTTCTGTCCGCGTTTGCAGGCCAAACAATGAAAGATTAAAGAGGCGCGAGGGGGCGGCGGCGGCGGCGGCGGTGGCACCGACCCGGCTCCGGGCCTACCAGCCACCGCCACCTCATGAATGCACCATATAATATGCGTCCCGTTATAAAGTATTCGAATTTATGAGGGGGCCCCGGACAAATTGAATATTAATGGGGCCGGTTCTGTTTACGGCGCCGACGAGACCTCGGTGCCGCGATCCTAATTCCGCCAAATTCTCTCTCATTTTTTTTTTGCTGCCGCCTCCGACGCACTCGACTATTTTCCGTTAAAATACGACGAAAAAAATGTACCGCTTTCGAAAATAAAATCAAGAACGTTTGAGAACTAAAATATATTTATATCTAAACACAATATATACAATCAATAAAATGGTGATGTGGCCATCATAGTACTTTCCCTATATTTGACAATTACTTGTTGTATGATTTTCATTTAATTCATATAGTTTATTAGCCATAAGGAAAAAAATGTAAAATTTTTTATGAACTTTATGAAAAAACATGCTATAATCAAATTTGTTCAGTTTTTCATTCTCTTTAACTTTTGTTAACTTAAGTCTAATATTTCAAAATTTCTTAAATTTCAAAAATAAATATGTTATATTTATTTACGTATTACAACTTTCAATTAAAACCCTTGCTTATGTTTTACTGATTGGATGGTAGGTTAGAGGACACCCACCCACCCTACATATGCATATTAACTTTATATACTGATCGCCTCGTGGTTTGCAATAACTTTAATTACAAAATTTAAAAAGTCCAGAAGAAAAGTTATTTGAAAAGTATCATTACTGAAAAGAAAACCTTACAATTTAGAAGAAGTGTTCGGGAATATTTAGAAAATGTAAAGCTAAAAGTTAAACATTTCTAAAAAACATTTTGGAAACTTGAATTAAAAGTATTCTAAATAAAAAAATTTTTTTTCGTAATTTAAGAGCAAAATTCTTAAAATTTTGAAGAAAAAATTGCTAGAGATACTAGAATTAAATTTTTTGTAAAACTACGAAAATGAAAATAAATCGGGCAGAAAGACCTATGGTCGATAGCCTGACAGGTACATACTAACCTTGATGTATTGATGTATTATTGTTAAACAAATGTAAGTGTCTGTAATAAAGATGTTGTGTATATAAAAACACATTCGAAAAGTTAATTGATAAAATATTGATAAATTCTCGGAAAAAAAGTACAGAAATACTTATGAAAAATTATTAGAAAAAATCTGTAAAAAAGAGCTATAATATTCTAATAATCTGGAAAGGAAACGGTTGAAAAGAAAAACATAACTGAGAAAATACATTACAAAAAAATATGATAATACAATGATACAATTTCTGAAAAAAGTATGTGAAAAATTCTAGAAATTTCGAAAAAAACTTCTCTGATACATTTTACAAACCAGAAAGAGAAACCCTAAGAACTCTGAGAAATTAAAATTAAAAATTCATTTAGAATTCAATAGAAACATTAGAATTGTATGGAAGAAAAATATCAAAAAGTTATGGAAAAAGGTTCAAGAATCCTTAAAAATAAAATTCCCAAAAAATTTTGATAAGATAATTCGGAAATGGTAATAATTTTTCTAAAATAGAAATATAGTTTTCGAAAAATCCAGAAGTCCAGAAGAAAAAGTTGTTTGGTGAGTATTAATGAAAGAAATATCTTACAATTTAAAAGAGGTCTTTGAGAATATTCAGAAAATGAAAATTCAATTTAATTTCTAGAATAAATATGTTTAGAAATTTATTGTATTTTGGTAATTTTTACAAAATTCCCATAAGATAATTCAGAAAATGTTGATAAATTATCTAACAAGGAAAGAAAAATTGCTTAAAAATTCTAGAAATCCTTAAAACAATCATGGAAGGTTGTTGAACCTCTAAAAAAAATTCAAAAAAAATGTCCACAATATTTTGGGATATTAAAAGGAAAACGAAAAATCTCTTAGAGTGTAGAAGAGATATTTATTAAAAATTATGTAGAATTCAACAGAATTTAAAAATGAAAAATATACGAAATCTAGAAATTTGAAAGAAATACTCGTATTCTATAAATAAAACAAGCCACTAAAATCAAAACCATAAAAATAATTATACACGGAAAAAACATGCCATGGGCTTAGATATGAGAAGTAAGATGTAAAAATTGCAAATTGGAATAGAATAAAAGCAACACTGACGAGAATGATGTATCAATTTTGTTCTTAAAGTTCTTATAAAATAAGAAAACATTCTTACAAAATAAATAAATAAATAATAATAAAATAAATGCAGGAAAAAATTAAAAATCACTTATAAAAAGGTATTAAAAAAAGATACCGAAAAATGTAGATAAGATAATTTTAAAAATTCACTATTTTTAAAATTCCGTAAATACTTTGCTCACTGCACTCTTGATCAAACGAAAATAAAATATTATCTGATTTTGAAATAAGACACTTGTTTGGTTCCATATTGGTATATTCAGTTTCCTGACACGTGTTTCGGTCAATGAAACCAAACAAGTGTCTTATTTCAAAATCAGATAATATTTTTAAAATTATCTTATCAACATTTTTCTGTTATAATTGAGAGAAAATTTTCTCCAATATTCTATAAATCTCAAAGAAAAGTTAAGGATATATTCTAGGAATTTACTTCTTATATTACAGAAAAATTGATAAAACAAATTAAAACAATTTAACAAAATTCTTGCAATTTAAAATAAAGATTCTTATAAGTTAATAAAAAAAATAAAAAATTATTAAAAAATGATGAGAAACTTGATGAGAAGCTCTAGAGATCTAGAAGTAATATTAATGTAGTATTGTTGAATATTTGGAAAGTCTAAAAAAATTCTAAAAATAAAAGTAAAATTTAGAAACGAAATATTTCAAAAAACATAAAAGCAAAAAATAATTTATGATCATCAGATAAAAACCCAAGGCTGTTTGAGGTTAACGACAATATAATCCAATAGTCGTGCAAGGTTATTTATATGTATCCAAGTGCAAATATCATTGAATGTCATCAAATAATAAAATAATGTAGACGAGCTTCCAAAGTTTAACTGACAGGTAAAGGAAAACGACACTTAAAGATCCGATTTTGGCATCCAATGAAGAGGACGGATGAGAAATATCTGGGGAAATCGATAGAAGAATCGACAGGGAACTAACTATAACTGATGAAAAGAAAATCACCTCGTAGACCTCAACAAGTTTTAAAGAATTATCATACTTTAGATTAACTTGGATGAACCATCTAACCTACTAAGAGTTCATTTGTCCATATGAATAAGCAAGGAAAAAAGTATTCACAGCTGAGAAATGATATTAGAGAACTGATAGTGGAGGTTCCCAAAAGGATCCACTCTCTACTAATGATTAGAGCCAAGGAAAAAATAATGCCTTAAATAAAACCAACAGAAAAACTAAAAGACCAAGATTCGAGGAAATCCTAAACGAGGTATTCAAGAATAATAATGGGATACAACCTACAGCAGTTGGTCAGCATCTTGAACCACTGTCTGATCAAAGTGGTCAGCTCTCTAAACACTGAAATTAAAGGGCTATAATCATGTATGCCTGTTGGACAGAAAATTAAGGTCCTTAATCCCCTGCTGACATAAAGGATTAAATAAGAGCTACAAGATTAATTACATAGCTACAAAAGAAGCACGTCTAGTAACAAAATAGAGGAACAGTCTGGCGATACTGGATTGTCGTATTTATAAAAAAAACAATGCATTTAGAACGTTTCATAGAAGAAGCGGATATTGCCATATATAAGAGAATATAATTGAACTCAAATATATGAAGGTGGGTAGCTGAAGCATGTTACTTTCAGTTGCTTTTGGGCCATATATTCCTCGACAAAATCAAAAATGCAATCGACAACTAATTCTGCGAATCTCCAGAGGTGCTAACAGTAAGGGCGGTTGGTAATCTAGATGATAACAATCAAAACAATTATTTGATGACGATAAAAATTACATAAAAGATCCCTTGAAAAATTCAATGATTTTACACCTTGTTTTGAGATTGTTTAGGTTCATTTAAGAATCATTCAACATGCTCAGGTCATTCTATCTAAGAAGTTATCTAAGAATTAACTTCCTTCAAAAATATAATAATAATAAAATAATTCAAATATCAGGGCAGAAAGACCGCTGGTCTATAGCCCAGACGGACTAACACCACATTAATTGTCTTTGTTATGTATATATAAATGTAAAAATGTAATTGTCCTAATAAAGATCACTGTTATTATTATTAATTCAAATAAACCTTCAATATCATAAAACGTGCATTTGAAAGCATTGAATGTTCCATCGATAATTTTATCCAATAGTTAATATTATTTAATGTCATCTAAGAAATACCATATTCAACATTATCAAGTCATTAAAGGCCATTCAAAATTCATTGTAAAAAAACCTTCAAGATCATAAAATAATTAAATTATTTTCCACAAATTATTTTAATGATTCAACGAATACAGGTCACTTAAGGTTATGTCAAATTAACCCAAAAAAGCCTTTAAAGTCATAAAACAAGCATTTAATGACCCTGATTAGGTGACGATAAAAATTACATAAAATATCCATTTAAAAAAACCTTCAAGGTCACAAAGCAATCATTCAAAGGCATTTAATCTTTCTCCAATTATGTTACAAAATGGTTTGAGATTCTTTAAGTCTCTTTAAGAATTATTCAACATGATCGGATTATTTAAGGACATCTGAAAATTATTCACCATTATCAGATCATTAATGGCTCTTTATAATTAAATTAAAAAAAACCTCCAAGGTCATAAAACGGTGCCATTGAATTTTCTTTACTTTACCCAATAGTGAACAGTATTTATGATCATCTAAGTATGACTAAAAGTGATCAGATCATTTAAAGCTGTTTAAAATTTATTCAAAAAACCTTCAAGGTCATAAAACATGCGTATAATGGCTTTGAATTTTCCTTCAATTATTTTACCCAATGTACTATAAAAGTACAAATGTACATTTGCGATAAATAAATTTTGTGTAGAAAGGAGACTCAATCTTTCATTTATAGTACAGTACATCTTCACGTAACTCAACAATCATTAAAGTATTTTACCCAGTGGTTAAGATTATTTAAGGTCATCTGAGAATTATTCAACATTAACAGGTCATTTAAGGCCATTTAAAATTTATTCAAAAAACCTTTCATGTAATAATAGTTCAAATGTATTCATTATAATTAAAAAAAGCCTTTAAGTTCATAAACGAGCATTTAATGACCTTGAATTAAACTTCAAGCTTTTTATGGCATTGAATTTTCTTTCAACTATTTTACCAATGGTTAACAATATTTCAGGTCATCTAAAAATTACTTAACATCATCAGATCATTCAAGGTTATTTAAGATCATCCAACGATCATTTAAAGTTATTCGATGTCATATGAGGTCACTTTAGAGTAAATTAACGTAATAAGTTTATAATTCAATAAAACAGTTTGGCACTTTGTTTATTTATCGTTAGATAATTTCTGCCAAAAAGTGACCATTATCAATAGAAAATTTCTAGCGATAAATAAACCAAGTGAAAAAGTGCCAAACTGTTGTTTTATTTAATTATAAACATTTTCACGTACTCTTACAATCCAACAAGTACATAAGTTCATCTCAAGGTCATTTACGTTCACTCAAAATTCATTTCGTCATGCAAAATCATCAACGTACATTCGAGGTAATCTTTGTATATAAAATAACAGTAAAAAAATATTTAACTTAAGTAGTTTTAAGTTAATTTATATTTATTTGCAAACACTGTCAGAAATATTACCAATCAAGTCTATCCTTTGGTTGTTAAAAGTTATTTAAAGTTATCGAATAATCAATCGGGGTCATGCGAAATCACTCAGAAGTCATTTCTCCTAATAAGATCATCTAACTATCGTTCAAGGTCATCGAGGTCATTCAAAGTTATTTAAAGGGGCACTTAAGTTGATAAAGCAACGGCCACTCAATGTTATTTATGATCATTTAAAGATTATTTAAAGTCATCCAATGATAATTTAAGATCATTAAAATTTATTTAAAATCATTTAAATTCATTAGATAGATCATCCAACGTAAGTAGGTCCATTCATAGTCATGCTCATCGAAAGTCATTTTAAATATGACGTTCACCAATATAAAGGTCAATTATAATTATGAGAGTTACAGATTTTTTAGTTAAATTATATTTCTTTACTAATGTTGCTTGAATTATTCTTATTCTAGGACATCCTACGGTCATTTAAGGGTATGCAAGGTCATCAAAATCATTCGTAATTTATTTTAATAAAATCATTTAATGGTTGTTAAAGATCATTTTTGATGATCCGATAATCATCATACATTAAGTAATAATAATGTCTATCAAAATTCATAATAATGTGCGGAAACTATAAAAATTAAAAAAAGAACTCAGCTTTTAATTTATTCCAATTACCTGAAACCAGTTTAAACTTTAGATTTTTCTTTTGCTTGATATTAAAATAATCTGTAACTATAAAATCAATGAATGAATTCAAGTAAAAAACATTTAGAAATCTTGCGGTTTGAGGGATACGAAGGAATTAAAATAAAATTACTTAGAAATTCAGCCACGTTTCGTACAGTGAAGCATTCGGAGATGAAAATGCGTCTGGAAAAAAACGATTCCCAGCATCTAAATGAATTAGATTTAGTTCGGTGGGCGAGGCCCCCGTTTTTCGTACGCATCATTAAGCAAAAGGACCTCTCTTCACCATACCACCCCCCGTTCTCAGTGGCGGGATATGATGATGATGGAGGAATCGATTCCCAACCCCCATTGTTCCATCTCGCTGGACTATTAAACTTTCCGGTTATTTTTTTCGTTCGTTCTTCCCCGTCGAAATTCCGCCGCTCGTCACAGAATAACGAAGTGTCAACACGACATCGGCTACACGGGGTTTGTGACGATAAGGGACGCTCGGCGGGGGGCGCGGGGGGGAGCGCGCGCGCTAGAGGACGAAACTTTCAATTCCAAATATTTAAATTATCCAGACTAGATCCGCGCGGAAAACTCTCGAATGGATGGTTGGATCCCATTCTGGAGGATGCGAACGCAAATACGGGAAGAAAGTATACACGGGATTTTATTGTTTGAACTCCAAACGGAGGCAATTAGCGTGAGGAAAAATTTCGGGAACAAGGAGGGTGTACCATCAAAGGATATACTAGGTCGACCATCTCAGCGAATTATATATAATATAATAAATCTACTCGTTATATCAAATTATTCTCTAATTGTAAGATTTTAGAAGTGATATCAAGAAAATAATTAGAATAGAAGTGGAAAAGACAGAGAAATTTAGGACCGAAAATTCTACAATATTTAAGTAATTTTCAAGAAAATCAGCTGAAAATTAAAAAAATTCAAGGAATTTTTGAAAAATCTAGAAATTTGAAAGAAGATTTCTTGGAAATTTCTAGCAACATAGGAAAAAAACCTGATAATAAAAATAAAAATTTTAGAACCATACAAAAAAATTAAAAGAGAACTAAAAATAAAGAAAATTTATATATATTGGATTAGAACATGGTGAAAATTTTAACAAATTTGAGATAAAAAATAAAATTTTTTTAAAAAATAATGTAAAATTTTAAAACCATTAAAGAAAATTTTTAAATTAAAGGAGGTATAATGGTAGAACGTATTTAAAAAAAAACTGATAAAATAAAAAATTCTATAACTTAATAGAAAATTTAAAACAAAAATTAATGAAATTTTTTGAAAATCTGATAACTAAATCCCCCAAGGAAATATATACAGTTAAGACGACTTTATACTTTAAAACTCTACAAATCAGGAAGAAAATCTAAAAACGATAAATAAAATTTTTCCAGTTAGAAGTAGACAATGTTGTTTTTTTTTTAATTTGAAAGTTTTCATGCTAAAAAGTTTTAAGGGTGAAGTATTTTGGTGAAATATTAATGACCCTCAAAGAGACTTTCGCCATTTGCTGAAAACAAGTTGCTCCAAAATCATCTTGTAAAATTCTAAAATCCTTCTATAAAAATTCAGCGTTTAAAAAAATTCTCAAAAAATTAAAATTAAACTACATAAAAAATTCAGAAATCTTGAAGATTTTTTTCTTGGGAAAACTTTCTTTTGTGAAAGAATAAAAACATAAAACTTTAAATTCCTAAGAGAAAAATTACCACAAATATTCTAGAAAGTTTCTCAAAAATATTGTTGAAGGAAATTTCAAAGAAATTTGAAAGAATCCAGAAATCTGTGAGAAAATTTGTTGGAAATTTCTGAATCCCTTAATAAAATATTTAGCAACTGTTAATGGAATAAGTGCTGCAAAATTATAAAAAGTAACAATCAAAGAAATTTCTTGAAGAAAATAATTGAAATATTTTAAAATTCTTAAATTAAGGGTGGTGTAATCTTAGAAAGTATTTAAAAAAAACTGATAAAAATAAAAATTCCAGAACTTGATAGAAACAGCGAAGAAAGTAATGGAAAATTATAAAAATCTGATAATAAAATCTCCCTCGAAAATACTTAAAATTAAGAAAACTTATACCTAAAAACTCTAGAAATTAGGAAAAAAATCTCTAAACTATAAAGAAAATTCTTGCACTTTGGAATAGTTTTCTATTGATTTATGAATTTTTTAAATACAAAATAAAAAATGCTAAAAAATTAATCGAAAATTGTAAAAATCTGATTATAAAATCCCCCTTGAAAATACTTAAAATTAAGAAAACTTTGAACTCAAAAACTCTTGAAATCAGGAAGAAACTATAAAGAAAATTCTTGCACTTTGGAATAGTTGTCTATTGATTGATGGATTTTTTTAATCGAAAAGAACAAATGCTAAGATATTTTAAGGAAAGTTTTTGGTTATAAGTTCTTGATCCTTAAAACCCTTAAAGAAAATTCTTGTTTGTAATAGTAAATGCTAAAAACAAGTTGCTCCAGAATAATTGAAAATTATTTTGGAAACGAAATCTAGTGAAATTTTAGAACACTTGTAAAAAATTCCTTCGATTAAACCACATGAAAAATTCAGGAATATATACTTTAACTTTAATTTGCCGAGGGAAAAAATAATAATAATAATAATATTTATTAACGGAAAATCCACTATACAATATACAAAAAATAAAATATAGTGTAAAATATATAATCTAACTAAAAATATCAAAAAATGCTACAAAAATTCTAGAAACTTCAAAATTTCTGAAAAAAAAATACCGAATGGAAAACTCTCAAAAATTGAAAGGAAATCTAGAGATCTGAAACTAAAGTGGTTGGAATTTCTGAATCCATTGAAAAAATATCGTAACTTGAATTGAAATTTCTGCAAAATTTTAACAATAAGAGATTAAAATTATGAACAATTAAAACCCTTAAAGGATATTCTTAAATTAAGAGAGAGAAAATGCTAGAGTATTTAATAAAATATATTAAAATAAAAACTACAGAATCAGAGAGAAACGTTAAAAGAAAAATTAATGGAACGTTTTAAAAATCCAAAAGTAAAATCCCCTTGAGTTTATACTCATAAAACTATAGAAATCAGGAAAGAAAAAACGAAAAACTATTAAAAAATATTTTGTGCACATTGGAATAGAAAGTGGTGAAAAATTTAAAAATGCTAAATTATTTAAAAAAGTTTTTGGTAAAAAAATTTATGATACATTCTAGAACCCTTAAAGAAAAAAAAAATCTCAGAATTTGGAACAGTAAATTCTAAAAAAAAAGAAAACTTTGGAAAGAAATTCCGAGGAATTTTAGAAAAACTTAAAATTCCTCTATTTTAAAACATTTTCAAAAAATTAAATCTGAATTACATGAAAAATTCAAAATATTTGAAGAATGTTTTTCTGAAAATTCTTAAATCATAAAGATTTTTTCTTTGTAAAAGAATATGTATTCTAATTTTGAATTACTGCGAGAAAAATTGCTACAAAAGTTTTAGAAACTAGAAATAAAGAAGAATCCAGAAATCTGGAAAAATATTTGTGCGAAATTTCTTTTAATCCCTTGAAAAAATATCTCGAAATATGAAATTTCAAAAAATTAATAAAAATATTTAAATTCTTGATATAAAAGAGATAAAATATTGACAAAAATTGTAGAGAACTTCATGGAGGAATTAGAAATCTGAAACAACAAATCCTTTTCGTGGCAAGCCCAAAAGAAATAAGTAATTGTGGTTTTTACTTTGTGATACATTTTGCACATATTTTGAAAGATTTGCCTTTAGGCAATCTTAATTAGACAACTCCGAAAGTTTCTCAATAGTACTAAAAAATTAGACAACTCCGAAAGTTTCACAATAGTACTAAAAAATTGGTTCTTAAGTTTAAGCTCGTAGAAAGTTGTGAAAGCAATAGCCTTCGATTTATTTATTATTAAAAGTTTCTCAATAGTACTAAACTAGTCCTTGACTTTAAGTTAGCAGAGACTTCTAGAAGCAATAACCTTAAGGAACATTAATTAGACCACTCTAAAGATTCTTAAAAGTAAAAACCTATGAAGAAAATTTTCAGAATATTAATGAAAAACTTTAATTTTTCTGAATTTTGATATTATTATAAATTCCAAAGAAAATTATCTCAATTGCGATGGGGAAATTATGGGTATATATAAAAATCGAGAAGTAAATTGTTTAAAAATTAAAAAAATATATATATATCGCAGATAAATTGGTGTAAAATTTTGTAGAAAAAATATTTCAAGTTTCTAACAGCGTTTTTTCAAGTATCCTATGGAAATGATAGGAAAGCTAAAGACTAAATCTATACTCTGGAGATTAAAGTTCATAAAGTGTTAAAACGAGAGGAAATGTGTATGTAGTGTCCTTAAAAACCAGCATATGTTAATGTACCGAAGAAGGATTTGGTGAAGTGTTTTAGAAGAAGAGTTAATGTTTTTATGAATATATAAAATAATTACCTGAAATACTACAAATATTTTTATGAAAGTGTATTTATTTTAGGAAACGATCAAGCTTCTCTTAAAACGCTCCAACAATTTAATAATAGAGAAGGATGTCTGGAAAGACTTCAGAAGTTTCACATTGATTTGCTGGAATGAAGATGCTTTATATCGAGCACCAAGCTCAGAATGTAGTAAATTCTGTAACAATACGAAATCGAAATTGAGTTAAATATGGCGAAATAAGTGATTATACGATGGGTGTGATCAAAAATGAGTATAAAATACAAAAAGATTAATTCCAGCTTAACATAGAAAAATATTGCAAAACAACATTGATAATTACAATCAGAATGGGCTCAGTGTAATTCTTTTATAATGGACTTTTCGAAAACGTTGAAGAGTAAAGCAAGACACTTGAAGTTTGTGTAGCAAGCAAGGGTTCAGAAGATCGAATTAAAACATATATGCACCAGTTAAATATTGGCAGTCGATATTACTTAACTATTCCCTGAGATTCAGAAAGTAAATACATCTCTGAAAGAATGTAATACATTGTTTCAGCGATATATTTATTATTTTCACACATACGGTTTGGAGACCAAAAAGTATCAAGTGCTACAGTATTGCATCGTCTTAAAAGTGTTTTGTGTATTTTTTAAAAATAGTTTTTGATCATTAAAAAGATTTTGACCGATGTTACAGGACAAAATTTTAGAAGTGAAAACATAAATTCGTAGTTCAAAATTTGTAGATGATTTCTAATAAGAAATTCATAGGTTTTATCTCTGAAATTATTTACTCAACATCTTTTCTAGAAGTTCTCATCGGAAGGAGTTGACATTATCATTTTTTTTTGCTTATTACGCTGATACAATGCACAAAGAACCAACCTAGCATAAAGGAACAACGAATGGTCTATGTGTTGTGCCCATCTTGTCGCCCTCTACAAACCAACACGCACGCTGGTCCAGCTGGTTTTTTGCCCATTTAAGCCATGGAAAATCCTCACTCTTAGCCTACGAATTCAGATCCCATCTTCGATACGAATGATCTTTGTTGGTTTGTAAATGTGGATCTGTATACGCTTCCTGTGTAGCCTATGTAGTTATCGATTTGGACCTATAAAATGGCTTAGGATTGTTAAACGTTGTCAAACTAGAAGGCCTGAGTGGCCCACTCTCACAAAACATTCAAAAAAAATTACAGAAGCCTTTCTACCGATCAAGATGTAATTAATAATGTGTTTGAAGTCTAGCCTAAGATAACTATAGAATTCATCAGGTATTTACACCAATCAGTATAGACAGAGTGAAACAGCTGCTGCAATCATCGACCTTTCTCAAGGTTACCACGTAGGTACTGATTCCGAAAGGTATTATTCATCATCGGGTGGATCGGGAAGTTATAAGCATTGTGGTTTAGGTGAACACAGACTTTGCTAAACATAATTATTCATCAGATGAGTCTGGAAGCTACAGTCATGATAATTCCGGATATTACAATGTTAATAATTCTGGTACTTATGGTATTATCTCCTATATACGTACCAGAATTATTAACATTGTAATTTCCGGAATTATCATGACTGTAACTTCCAGACTCATCTGATTATAGAAGTTTTGACGTTGATAATTTTGGAAGCTGCCAATATGATAGTTGAGGAAACTATATTGGAAATTCAAGAACTTATATTGCAGATAATTCAGGAAGCTAAAACACATTTCATTTATGAGCTTACGTTGGAAATTTCGGTTTAAGTGTAAACATTGATCACCAGGTAATTAAGTCTCAGGCAATTCTGGACGTTATAACGCTGTAAATTCAGGAGATTACGTTCTAGAAAACATTAAAGGTGTTAGAAGTAGAAGTATCAGCATTAATTATTCTGGTGCTTCTGGTAGTTATGCATCATATAATTTCTAAAATCATAAACATAATGCTTCAGGAAGTTACAACGTCAAAAAATCAGGAGCTTATTTTACAGTTTCAGAAGGGAATATTAAAGGTGAAGGAACTGGAAGTGTCAGCACTGATTATTCTGGTGATTCTGGTAGTTTTGTATCAGATAATTTGAGTTGTAAACTTGATGCTTTGGGAAGTTAAAATGCTGAAGATTTTGAACGTTTCAGAAGGAAATCAAGGCATAAGAGCTTTCGTACGCATTCCTAGTGCTAACACACCGGACTGTGGAAGTTACAATTCAGGATATTTAGTAGATAATCCAGAAAGCTACAAGCATGATGAATCAGGGAAGAATCAAAACTGTAGAATATTATTTAGGAATTGTCTAAGAAGTTTGACTAACAAAATAAAAAGTCTTGAATTTCTGTTATTTTCTATTGAAAGACTGGATTGACGAGGCTGTTACATGTTGAAACTCCATATCACTTAATAAAATACTGTCTCAGTATATGGTTTCAAAAATCTACTTAATGAAGCCACTGTGTGGTAAAACATTGTCGTAGAAATAAAACCATATATTGTGTTAGTATTTTCTTTTGGATAGTCTCGTATTTTTTATGCTATCGTTTTTTGGAGTTTTCTATACACAATTTCCAAAATTTATTTCCAGTTTCTCTAGGATATGAGACACGTGTTTTGATCTTTTAAATCTCACCAGTGCAGTTTTATTATAATCTTGATTTTAATAGACAAATACTATACTATTTCATTTTTGAGAAACAAATTTACTAAGATATAATATTTATAAGGCCATAATTTAACCGCAAACGATTTTATAATAAAATAAACCGCGATAAAATAAAATAACTTTATTACACACTCGTTTAGTTGACGCGCATTTTTGACCGTCCGGATGACGAAGAGAGCGCACGATAGGGGTTGGACTTTTTTTTTACGGTCGCCATGTGATCAATGCAATTTTTGTGTTGGGGCCATTTTTATCAGAAAATCTCTAGGGGAAGGGGGGTACTAGCAGCGCGGTAGCGACCCACACACACACACAATCACACACACATACACATACACGCAAACACCACCAGTTCATCCGGCCGAGAGATAGGGGATGCGAGTTTTTTACGAGGGCGCTTTTTATCGTGTCGTCGCGGCCGCAAGGAATCGAATTACCACCCTCCGAATCGGGAGACCGGTAATTGGGTGCGAGGCGAATTGTTACCAGGGAATAACACAATTGAAAAACTGCGGTTGGTAATCTAAGATTGAATTAGGGAAACGGTGGCAAAAAAAAAAAGATGAGGCGAGAGAAGCGGAGAAGTTCCGGGGGGCAGGCAGGAAAAAAAAAGTTTTCTAACGACTTCTATTTCTAAGCTCGCAGCCGGGCGGTTTCCGCCGGACGTACTAAATATAAAACATAAACGGAAACGAGTTGTAGTTTTTAGAATTGACAATAAATTTGATTTAATCGAAAATATTTATTAGTTTTATTGACTTTCTTAGATTTATTCACTTTGTGAAAAGTTTTATTTTGAGTAAACTGTTTAATAAACTTATAGACATTGAATTGAACAATTTATTATGTATTAACCACAAATAATATAATTTACATAGTGAATTATTCAATTCAATGTAAGTATGGATTAACATATAGTAACAGTCGCAACCATTCTCTTTATTTAACCAATAAAATTAAGACTGATTTCAAATTTTAAAACATGTTTAACATTTAAAATAAATAAACAATTAACTTTATTGGTTTGTTTAACATTACTTTAATTAATGTGTTAATTAATGCAAAATAGTCACATCATTTGTGTGAGTAGAAAGGTTACACAATAATTATAGTAGCTTCAGTTTTATAATTGAAACCATTAAACACTTAATGATTTTGAAACGTGATTACCTCCACTCTAATTACGTGTAATTTCAGTACTGCGAACGCCAAATGGAAATCCTGAAAGGGAACGCGCGCGGGGGGGGAGGTTCGGCTGAACACAAATTGTTTAATAACAATAATTCGACTGTATTCAAATGGTGTAGTCAATAAAGAAGGGAGCACGACGTCTTCGTGAGATAATTAACCGGAATTTTGAGGGTCGTTTCCGCAAGCGGGGGCTGATTTCATTAAAAACGAGTCACCATCAAGTATGCAGGGTGGCGTCCCTGTTGTGCACGATAAAGAACCGGGCTCCCTCTTCTCTTCTGCTACTTCTACTGGCGTGTTATCATTAGGATAATTGGAGCCGCTGCTAACTGCCAGCGATATTTTCTATATTCTATTCTATTCTCTATTCCGTGCCCGGCGCCTCCGCCAGATCTTCGCATCGCGTTCCGCATAAATTTGCCGCGTCTTTTGATAATTTGCGCATCCCCGAGCATCGGTAGGGGTGTGGTGAATATCCGCGCGGGGCGTCGTTACCTTTGACTGCCATTGGAATGCATTTGCAAATTGGCCACCGATGTATCGAATCTCCCCCGGAGCGTTCATTATTAAATATGTCAGCAGTTCTTTCCCTACCCGATCCTCGGGTAATAGTTGGGGTCGTTACGTCAGTTTCGTTTCGTCATGAATTTTTCAGATTTGATTGCGTCCTTTTGTAGCCGTAGAAACCTGAAGGTTCGTACTTATTGATAAAGGGGAAAATGTTGAAGGTTTTACATCTAGAATATATCGACGGAATATATTCGCACGGTCAGGATGTAGAAATCAAAATAACAATAATAAAATGTATTTCATTTATAAAATAAATAATGTAATGATTTACAGAAACAAATATCGTGGTTAAATCAATAAACTTACAATAGATAATTTCACATATCCTAAATAAATAAGACTCTCAAAGTAAACTTTTTTTTGAAATCAAATGTTTGTGCTGTAAATAAAAGAAGTTAAAATTATACAAATTCACCTAAAAATAATTTGAGTTTTGAAAATTTCTTAAAATCGGAGTGTGAAACATTTTTCATAGGACAATTTAAAATGTAATTGTAGGTTTCATGAGTTTACGAAAAATAATAGAAATGTTTTACACAAATTAAAATATTAAAACATATTTTTTCGCTAAATCAATTATTTGTTATAAAAAAGAGGAAACATAATTTACTTAAAATGGTTATAATCATACAAAAATCAACTCTAAAATAAGTTAAAACATCTACACGTAATCAAAAAAAAAATTGAAAATATTGTAAAATAAAAAGTAGAAAATTCTTTCAACTCATTTTAAATGATAAGTGACGATATCCTCATAAAAAAATATTAAATAAAGAATAGTTTACAAAGTAGATCTAGTATATATCTGGTTTTGATAAAATTGGTATTCAGCAAAACACTCGTGTATGATCTAGAGGTTGGAGGGTGGGTTAGTGTCTGCAGATGCTTTTAAAATTAATTTTTACATTATTGAATTTTTTTAGTTTTTTTTTTATGATACAATCAACATAATTTCAAATTATTCACACAAAAATAAATTTTCTTACAAAATTACTTTCTATATAAAGTCCTTAGACTTGTATCTTAAAGACAAAAGAGAACTGAATAGATGTCATTTAGGCCTTAAATGCGAATTGATAAATGTCTTAAGTGACTAGAAAACTGTGAGTGCATTTTATTGCATCAAAACACAAAAAGTATTTTTATATATACAAGAAGCTAGATAGGATTCTAATTAGCTTCTTGTAAATTTGATGCTCAAGAAGGTTTGTGCAGTCAGAAAAGTTTTCATCAAAAACCACAGTAAAGTCAATTTTTAAAAGTTGTTCTTTAATATTCTTAAATTATTCTTAATGGACTTTAGTATTATATTCAATCAGATTTCTGATTCTTTTATAAAGTTCTCTCCAATTTTTGTCATTCTTTTATCTCTTTCAAAAGAAAAAATTTAACATATTTTATTATTTTTTTATTTTTTTTTTTTTTGAAATTCCAGATCCAAGATATTTATTGAGAGGATTTCTAAAAAAAATTCTTCCAGATTTCTAGATTCTAACTTTTTTCTAGTTTGTAAAACTTTTGTAGCAATATATCAATTAGCATTCTTGAATTTTGTTCATTTCGTAGTATATTTTCGATTTTTTAAATAAAGAAAATACTTCATATTTAAGTGTTAAAAAAGTGTTTTCTTTATTTAAAAATTATATCGTAGCAATTGAAAACTAAAGTGTATTTTCTTTCACAAAAAATTCTTAATAGGTTAGGAATTTGTAGAAAAAAATTCTTCAAGTATTTTGAATTTTTCATCTAATTCAGATTTAATTTATTTTTTTTAAATTTAAAATTCAGAACCTTTATACAAGTTTTCTGGAATTTTACAGGATTTCGTTTCCAAAGTTTTCTTCAATTATTCTAGAGCAACTAGTTTTTCAGAATTTACTATTCCAAATTGCAAGAAATTTCTTTTCTTTAAGGTTTCTAGAATATATCATGAATTTTTATAAATTTTTTTAAATATTTTAGTAAATCCTAGATATTAAAAAATATCTTTAGTTGCCACTTTTTAAAATTTTGCAGAAATTTCCGTTAATTACGAGATATTTTTTTAATAGATTCAGAAATTTTCAACAAATTTTCTTTGAGATCTCTATATTTTTTTCCTATTTTTTTCGAATTTATCATTCAGTAATTTATTATTTTTAGAAATTTTGAAGTTTCTAGAATGTTTGTAGCATTTTCTCTCTCGGTAATATAAAGCTAAAGTATATACTATTTCACAAAGAAAAAATGTTCTTTACATGTTAAGAATTTTCCTAGTAAAAAATATTTAAGATTTCTGAATTTTTTGTTATTCAGTTTTCATAATTTTCAGAATTTTTTAAATCTAAAGAATTTTATACAACTGTTCTAGAATCTTACAAGAATTCGTTTCCAAAATATTTTCGATGGTTCTGGAAAAACTTGTTTTCAGCATTTACTATTATAAATGGTGGTAATTTTCTCTAAAGTTTCTAAGGGTCACAAATTTATCACCAAAAAATTTTCGAAAAACATCTTACCATTTTTTTCTTTTTAATTAAAAAAATCCATGAATCAATACACTATTCCAAAGTGCAAGAATTTTTTTTATAGTTTATCGATTTTCTTTCTAATTTCTAGGGTTTTTGAGTATAGAGTCTTCTTAATTTTAAGTATATATATACAACATATTTATTAACAAACACAAATACAAGTAATATAATATATGAATGATACAGTTGACGTTAGTTTGTTAGTTTGCTAAATGGCTATCGACCAGCGGTCTTTCAGCCTGGATTTGTCCTTGTC
Source organism: Ontholestes murinus (assembly GCA_963969525.1). Taxonomy (NCBI): domain Eukaryota; kingdom Metazoa; phylum Arthropoda; class Insecta; order Coleoptera; family Staphylinidae; genus Ontholestes; species Ontholestes murinus. The sequence continues at coordinate 5,324,100 of OZ018395.1, read as the reverse complement.
GATGTGTTTCGTCAGTCTGTCTCTGATGATGGTGATAAAGTAAAGTAAAGTATATTTACGGATATCCTTTTTACAAAATTAATACAACACAGTTTTTCCTAAAACTTAAACCTACGTTATAAATCAATTAATTATAAATAATACTAAATTCTTATCTATTACACATAAATGATGCTCTTAACTTTGGCTACAAAATTACATTAAGGGGGAATTACTCTTTAGAAAATTCCAAAATTCAAATTTTCTTTTTTTTACATTTTATTATAGTCCGAAGTTCTGAGGGTGTGTTTCGAAAATATGAATTTGAAATTCGTAGAAATCCCATAGTTACACAAGCTTAGGCTGCGGCGCGTTGAGGCGCGGCACTTATACCATCGACTGTTATACCTCGACTGTTTTTCTGTTTTATGGTCCCCCCTTGTCTCAATGGACCCCCCTTGTCTCTATCACCACGGTACCGCTGATTAAGGGTTAGTTACTCAAATCAGTTGTTATCCACCGTAAGTTCAACCGTATCAGTGCTAAATGTATTGCAAACTTTGAACGCGTTTTTCTCGGAACAACATTTTGCAAGACGGGCGCACGTTTTTCTCAAAAACTATTGAACCAATTGACTTGCCGTTTGGCACACATATTGAAGGAACCTTCACTTATGGTTGGATCTAGGATTATTTTGATAGCTTGTATATTTCACTTTCAATCTGATGTTTTAGTTGAAAATTTTTCGGAAAAATTGAACTTTGATTTTTAAGCAGCTGCCGTTTCTATAAAAATATGTGTATTTGTTTAGTTCTAGTTCGGACGATAACTACACTCATATAGATTGAAAAAATAAATTGTTTTTTTATTTTAGACGATTAGCATCGCCACAATCCGTGCGCCCGATTGGACGAGCGTCTCGCGCCGCGACATACGTAACAGCGCATAACTTGTATACATTTCGATTAAGTATTTCAATAAAATGTATATTGTTAGTTTAAACATGTCTTAATATGAGTGAAAAATCCCGATACTGTGGGTTTGATAGTTTTCACAGAAATAATTCCTAAAAATTACTCTCAAAACGCGCTTCAGAAGAGTAATACCCCCTTAAGAGATGGATGATGTGATGCGATGAATTCAAATATAGTGAATGAAAGGGTTTTGTATTTTGGGATTTGGTTGGGATTTCTGCGCAAGAATTTTAAATATTTTCCTGGGGATTTTTATTATCAGATTTTTAGAATTTTCCATTCATTTCTCTTTTAAATTTTCTGTCTGGTTTTCAAAATTTTATTTTTATTATTTATTTTTTCCTAACTTCCAAGAAATCTTCTTCTAAATTTTTAGATTCTTCGATAATACTTTTTATTTTCTTTATTTTCAGCTGGTTTTCCTGCAAATTTCTATAAATATCGTAAAATTTTCTGTCGTTTCAAATTTCTAATTTGAGAATTTTTTTTAAGGGTTTTAAAATTTTCTATTATTTTTTTACAGCAATTAACACAAGTTGCGAAATATTTTTTTAATGGATTCAGAAACTTCCAACAAATTGATTTTCCTACAGATTTCTAGATTCTTTTAAATTTCTTCAAATTTTCCATTTTTTTTAGAAAGTTTATAGAATTTTTGTAACAATATTTCTCTAAGAAATTTAAAGTTCTATGTTTTTATTCGTTCACAATAGAAAAATATTCTTTAAGAATCTTTCGAGTAAAACTTCTTTCTGTATTTTTCATGTATTTCAGTTTTCATTTTTAAATTTTTTTTTAAAACGCTAGAATTTTACAAGATTACTTTATCAAATTTTTGTTTTCGAAGTTTTCTTCGATGATTCTCCAACTACTAGCAAGGTTTCTAGAATGTATAAAGAATTTTCACCAAAAACATTCCTTACAACTTCTCAGCTTTTTTGTCTCAAATTTGTTAAAATTTTCCAGAATTTTCTATTCCAATATGCAAAAATTCTTTATTGTTTTTTGAGTCTTGATTTCTAGAAATTTTGAGTATAGATTCTTCTTAATTTAATGTATTTTCTTGTGAGATTTTAATATCAGACTTTTTTTTAGTTTTCCATTAATTTCTGTTTTAAATTTTCTGTCTGTTTTTGGTGTTTTTATTGTTAGAATTTATTTTGACTTAAGACGCAAGATGTTTTTTCGAGGGTGCTAAAAACTTCGAATAAATCTTCTTCTAAATTTTGAGATGATGATTCTTTTTATTCTCTTTATTTTCAGCTGGTTTTCCTGCAAATTTCTTAAATATCGTAAAATTTTCTGTCGTAAATTTCAAAGTTTCAAGGTGTTTTATACCAATTGGTTTATGTATATACTCTCTTATAAGCAAAAACTTGACAAATATTTTTTGGAAGGGAATGCTGGAAAATTAAAAAATATTAAAAAATATAATAACAACTTCAAGACAAAAGTCAGTGATCTAGAGGAATAAGTTGTGGAAAATTTCATAATAATTAAAGACAATTTTTAGGAATGTTTGAAAGAGAAAAAATATTAGAGAAAAATTGCTTCCAAATTTTAAAAATTATGGGCATAAAATGCAACAAAATTCAAAAGTTTTAAAATTTACCATTAATTCCTTTCAAGCTTCTAAAAATTTTCCTTGACTTCTTTTCTTTAAATTTTGTAGCAGGTTTTGTTACAAATGTTCTTCTAGGTTTCTAGATTTTTTTCATAATTTTATTTTCATCTATTTATTTGTAAGATTTTGTATAATTTTCTGTCCAAAATATTAGCTACTAGATGTTTTTTGTTTTAAATTAATAATAGTATGTTTACACTATTCATCATTCTTGGCATCCACACAAATATTTCGCCGATATCCTTTGCGTGATGCTATTCTTTAAGTTCTACCTTGATGTTTGATAAGCCATTTCGATGCAGAAATAAGTTAGATTAAATAATTAACATATTTTCAGGAATTTGCGAAGATCCTAACGACTGCGCTAATTATATTTTCGACTAGCTAACACGAAAAATATTACGATTACAGTTCTACTATGAAATTAATTCAGAAATAGAATAGAAATATTTAATTAATACCGTACGCTGTCTTAGACTCAATATTCCTGTTTATTTGTTTGTTTTATTTGTTGATAATTCATAGTAATTTATTATAAAATGTATACATTTATGTTTATAAATAAAGATTGTGTAATATTTTCGTTGGGTATACATAACTTAGCATTCTTGGAAGCCACGTTCGCCGTAGAAATGAAAATCTGTATCAAGTTTTATTGTCGCAGAATACTAAATGTCTGGTAGTGTCGTAGGATTGGCCTCTGGAGAAATAAACCGGAATGGCCCGAGTTCCTCTGCGTTGAGCCATCGCCACAGTTTTTCCGCCTTTCCGCGGGAATTAGAGACGCGGCCGGAAATTGCGTTTTTCCGGCATTTCCGGTCGCGTGTGCGCGCATTTGCCTAGCTATCGCTTCCAAATAAATCAACCACCCCCCGTCCCAGATATACATCTCCTCACTCACCTTATCTCGCAGAATTTTCCATTCCCGCCAGTAACGGCTTATCGATGCTAACGCCAGAAATTCGTGGGAGCCTTTATTACTTCATTATTATCGAAAGTAATTCTGTAACGTGAAAGGGTCGCCTTTGCGTGTGATGTCTTTAACGGCTGAAATTGTGCATTTTACAATTTAAATTGAATGCTAAGCCGTGAGATTCGGTTAAATAAAACGGTCGGACCTTCTGTTATATCGGCCTCGCCCTAACTGCATTAAAATAGAAACTCGTTCCGATTCATTTGAATAAATTTGTTACGTCCCGTGTTTCTTTGAAAACCAATAAACTTTTTCTGCGTTCGCTACGACTATTTCTGTTTTATTAAAAAAGTTTACACTTGTATTGAAATAAATTTGTTTGATATTAACAATGGATACAAATTAATAAGATAAGAAAGTAATAATTTAAACATTAAATAAATAAGCTGTATTAGCCTCTCGTGAACTGCAACTTAACAGATCAATTGTTCTAAATGTTAAATAGATGATAAACTGATATTCTTTATTCGTTTGCGTAGTTTAGCATTTCTGTTGACTTAACCTAGTTTATAGTAATATTAATCTTTGTAAATAATTTATTTATGAAACATAATTCCTTAAAAAAGTAGATAATCAATATCAATTTTATCCGTTGTGAAAATCTGTTATGAATTAATTCGGTCGGAAGCGTTCGTTTCTTTTGTGTATTCATCATCGTCCGAGGAAATATTTCCCCTTGTTATGGACAAGCTAGCGATTTTGCGCCAGTCGACGGAAATAATTTGCAACAAAATAAGAAAATAGGTCGACGGCGGAGGCAGCTCCCGGTCCGTAATTCGGGACGAAATTATCTGCTCCGGCAAGAACCCCGTCACGAATCTAATTAAAATTGAACGGGTTGAAATTAACGAATTAAAATAATGATGTTTTCTTAATGTAAAGGGGCTTTATAAAATATATTAAAGCGTCACGGGTGAACGTTTCGGATGATGAAATTTTATTGGATTGAGAGCAGAAAAAAGAAATTAAGTTGATTATTCAATCACTTCAGTTTCCTGTCAACGCAGGTTGTGATTTAATGGAAATAAGAAATGTAAACATAAATTATCGACACAAAAAATATAGTACCTCCACAAAAAAGAAAAAATATATTACCTCTAAATATCACACTATCAATTTTCGTGGTTATCCTTACAGATATTATAGTAATATCTTCAACGTGCTGCTGTCTTTAAAACTAATTTCTTATTCTTGTAGATTATCTGTGGGATAATGTGATAAATTAAAATATTGAAATAAACGAAACACTTACATTTTCATGTCTTATTTGAATATCCTACCGACTGCGCCAATTATATTTTCGACCAGCACAAAAAACAACCAATATAAAATTTAAACAGTTAGAACGCACAATCTTAGACATATACATATATTTTTGCATGAAAACTAAATTATAATCTTGATGAAATCCACATAATCATATATTCTATTATCATATCATATACTGTTGGGCAATAAAGAATATTATTATTATTATTATTATTATTATTATTCTTTTATAGTTTCCTTTCCCAAAATTCTCGTCACCTGCAATTATTCTTTTAAAATTATTACAAATCTCATTAATTATAAATGATTCCCTATAACCACAAGCAATAATCATAAATAACACTCAATGATTGTCAATAATACATTTACCCTACTTTATTTTTAAGTAAGCATTAAAAAAATGGACTAACTGCGTATGTTAGTCAGGACGACATGTAGTTTATTATAAAGCTGCTTTTAGAAGCAGAGAGCACAAACTAATAAGCTTGAAATGATACGAAACAAAAGGATACAGTTTTAATGAGGACATCTTTGAAGATCGCGTAATCTTAATGCAACGCACCATTCCCTTTGTGTTTGTATTATTAAAAGAAGCGAATTTAAATGCGCGTTATTCCGTCGACGGCAGGTGCGCCTAATTGTTTAATAATTTTTAATCAACAATTTAAACAGAGAAAATTAAATTCTTAAACGCTGATGACGCGAAGACGCCGCATTATTATTTCAAACGAGATTTAAACTTTAAATATTAGTCTTCATAAAACGGTTAGGGCTTTTTCTGGGAGGAATACACGGCGGCACAGTATATCTTACTTTTGTCCGCATTTATTAGGGCAACTTTCGACTGTGCGCACCGCCATCCGAGACAACTTTAAAATGTATGCCGACCTTAAATATTTAATGCCGAGTTATGCCCGTGCGTGCGTCCCGTCCGTCGCCGCCGCCGCCGCCCCCCTTTATGCGGAAAAATCGCATAGTTAAAGGGGGCCGCATTATAATAAAACGCGGATTAAGGGCGCACATTTCAGGCTTAGTTAAATATGGAAATATAAATACGGGCATTAGTGCGGTGTCGTTTTTAATGTTATGCCAACAATGTGAAAATCGAATTACGGGGTTGCGTTTTATTTTTTCGTCGTTCTTTCGTGCTTACGTAAATCTCCTTTTTTTATATATGTCACTACTTTTATTATACATTAATATTAAAGTAACATACTGGCTTCTAACTTTAATACTGTTATTCAATTATAACTAAATTAATATGATTTGCGTGATATATTCCCAATTTGTTAACTTCTAATTTTGTTTAATATTTGTAATCATTGAATATTTGACAATATCATTATCATTTTTTGGCACTGATAAATCAATCTTAAAGTCTGAGTGCAATTATTTCTTGAAACATTTGTTTAGTTCAACAGATACTCCTTTCTTCTATAACCTTATATTTTATTACGCACAACGCCTTTGAATATATTCTTAGTAATTTTAAAGCCCAAGGAATCTGTTTCGCCGTTAATGTTTTCTTGGAATAATGTGTAGTTTCTTTCCGCTACAATAAATCCTCTAGCGTTTTGTCTATTACCTTCGATTTCAATACGCCAATGCTTTCAAAAGTTTTCTCAATAATTCTATTGATTGATTAATCGTTTGTACCTGTAAATGACTGTTTAAATAATTTATTTTTGATTCAGAATGCCTTCAAAATAATTATAAGGCTTTAAAGATTATTATCATGAAAGTCTTTCTGCAATCGCTTTTCAAAACTTGTTTTTATTCCACAATTCAGGCTTGAATGAGAAATAATTTTTTGAAGTTTACTCTATAAGATATTCTATTACTTTAGGTTTTAATACTTGCAATGCCTTTATAAATATTCCTAATAATTGTAAGGCTGTGATGAATACGGGTATCAACTTCAAAACTCTTCTAAATAAATTTGAGGCTTAAGGGATTGTTCTTGATCATAAATAACTTTTTGGAATAATTTTTACGATATAAAAGAGCTTTTTCTGTTCTATTACCTTAAGTTTTAATACGTACAGCTCATTTCTACATAATTTTAAGGCTTAAGAGATTGTTTTTATTCATGAAAAAATTTTCGGAATAATACCCTAAAGATGTTTTTATTTGAACAGATTATTTTGTACTTTTTAAAAACTTTAAAACTTGAAACGCCTCTTCAAGTATCAATATAAACTGTGACTGATAAATATCACTTTTAGCTGTCAGTATTAAAAGTCATATGCCAACTCTTACTTTATTACTATACAGTTGACGCTATCATTGTCAACTGCCAACTGTCAACTCTCAACTATCAACGGTAAACTGTCAACTTTGATCTCTCAACTATCAACTGACAACTGTTAACTGTCAACTGACAAATTTACTAGCAACTGTCAACTGTCAATCGTCGCTGTCAAATGTCAACTCTTTCTCAAATGTTAATTATCAACTGTCATCTTTCACCTGACAACTACTAACTGTCAAATGTCAAGTATCAACTGTCAACTATTAACGGTGAACTGTCGGCTGTAAACTCTCAACTATCAACTGCATAACTGTTAATTATTAACTGTCAACTGACAACTGAAGAACTACTAGCAACTGTCAACCATAAACTGTCAATCGTCTATGTGAATTGTCAACTCTCCTTTAAATGTTAATTCTCAACTGTTATCTTTCACCCAACAAGTATCAAGTATCAACTTTCAACTGTCAACTATCAACGGTGAACTGTCAACGGTGAACTCTCAAGTATCAACTGCCAACTGTTAATTAATTACTGTCAAATGATAACTGACAAATCTACTAGAAACTGACAACTGTCAATTGTCACTGTCAAATGTTAACTCTCTTTCAAATGTTAATTATCAACTGTCAACTGTCAATTGTCAACTGTCAACTGTCAATTATAAACTGTCAACTGACAACTGTCAACTATCAACTGTCAACTGTCAACTGTAACTGTGAACTAGAAACTGTCAACTATTAATCGTCACTGTCAAATGTCAACTCTCTTTCTCAAATGATAGTTATCAACTGTCATCTGACAACTCTCAATTGTCAACTGTCAACTGTGAACTCTCAACTATCAACTGTTGATTATTAACTGTCAACTGACAAATAGAAAATCTACTGTCAAATGTCAACTCTCTTTTTCAAATGATAGTTATCAACTGTCATCTGACAACTCTCAATTGTCAACTGTCAACTGTGAACTATCAACTGTTGATTATTAACTGTCAACTGACAACTAGAAAATCTACTGGCAACTGTCAACTGTCACACTGTCAATCGTCACTCTCAAATATAAACTCGCTCTCAAATGTTAATTATCAACTGTGAACTGCCAACTGTCAAATGTCAACTGTCAATCGTCACTGTCAAATGTCAAATGTCAACTCTCTCTCAAATGTTAAATAGCAACTGATAACTGTCAACTGTCAACTGTTAATCATCACTATCAAATGTTAACTCTATCTCAAATGTTAATTATCAACTGTAATCTTTTACCTGACAAATGTCTACTGTCAACTATCAACTGACAACTGACAAATCTACTAGCAACTTTCAACTATCAACTGCCATTTGTCACTATCAAATATAATATCTCCCTCAATTGTTTTTTATCAACTGCCAACTGCTAACTATCAAATGTCAATTGTCAAGTTTTAACTGTCAACTGGCAACTGAAAAATCTACTAACAACTGTCAACTGTCAACTGTCAAGCGTCACTGTCAAATGTCAAATCTCTCTTAAATGTTAATTAACAACTGTCATCTTTCACCTGACAAGTCAACTGTCAACTTTCAACTGCCAACTATAAACTGTCAACTGTTAACTATTGACTATCAATGATGAACTGTCAACTCTGAACTGTCAACTGTTAATCATTAAATGTCAACTGACAACTGAAAAATCTACTAGCAACTGTCAACTGTTAATCGTCACTGTGAAATGTCAACTCTCGCTCTCAAATGTTAATTAGCAACTGACAACTGTCAACTGTCAACTGTCAATCATCACTATCAAATGTCAACTCTTTCTCAAATGTTAATTATCAACTGTCATCTTTCACCTGACAAATGTCAACTGTCAACTATCAACGGTGAACTGTTAACTATGAACTCTCAACTATCAACTGAAAACTGACAAATCTACTAGCAACTTTCAACTATCAACTGCCATTCGTCACTGTCAAATGTGAACTCTCTCTCAAATGTTAATTATCAACTGTCAACTGTAAACTGTCAGATGTCAACTATCAACTGCCAACTGTTAACTATTGACTATCAATGATGAACTGTTAACTCTGAACTGTCAACTGTTAATTATTAAATGTCAACTGACAACTGAAAAATCTACTAGCAACTGTCAACTGTTAATCGTCACTGTGAAATGTCAACTCTCTCTCTCAAATGTTAATTAGCAACTGACAACTGTCAACTGTCAACTGTCAATCATCACTATCAAATGTCAACTCTATCTCAAATGTTAATTATCAACTGTCATCTTTCACCTGACAAATGTCAACTGTCAACTATCAACGGTGAACTGTTAACTATGAACTCTCAATTATTAACTGCCAACTGTTAATTATTAACTATCAACTGAAAACTGACAAATCTACTAGCAACTTTCAACTATCAACTGCCATTCGTCACTGTCAAATGTGAACTCTCTCTCAAATGTTAATTATCAACTGTCAACTGTAAACTGTCAGATGTCAACTATCAACTGCCAACTGTTAACTATTGACTATCAATGATGAACTGTCAACTCTGAACTGTCAACTGTTAATTATTAAATGTCAACTGACAACTGAAAAATCTACTAGCAATTGTCAACTGTTAATCGTCACTGTGAAATGTCAAGTCTCTCTCTCAAATGTTAATTAGCAACTGACAACTGTCAACTGTCAACTGTCAATCCTCACTATCAAATGTCAACTCTATCTCAAATGTTAATTATCAACTGTCATCTTTCACCTGACAAATGTCAACTGTCAACTATCAACGGTGAATTGTTAACTATGAACTCTCAACTATCAACTGCCAACTGTTAATTATTAACTATCAACTGAAAACTGACAAATCTACTAGCAACTTTCAACTATCAACTGCCATTCGTCACTGTCAAATGTGAACTCTCTCTCAAATGTTAATTATCAACTGTCAACTGTAAACTGTCAGATGTCAACTATCAACTGCCAACTGTTAACTATTGACTATCAATGATGAACTGTCAACTCTGAACTGTCAACTGTTAATTATTAAATGTCAACTGACAACTGAAAAATCTACTAGCAATTGTCAACTGTTAATCGTCACTGTCAAATGTCAACTCTCTGTTATATGTTATTATCAACTATCAACTATCAGCGGAAAACTTTCAACTGTGAACTCTCAATTATTATCTGCCAAGTGTTTATTATTAACTGTCAACTGACAACTAAAAAATCTACTAGCAACTAATAACTGTCAATCGTCACTGTCAAATCTCAAATCTATCGCAAATGTTAATTATCAATTGTCATTTTTAACATGTCAACTGTCAACTCTTAATTATTAACTGTCAACTGATAACTGAAAAATCTACTAGCAACTGTCAACTGCCAACTGTCAAATGTCAACTGTCAACTGTCAATCGTCACTGTTAAATTTCAACTCTCTCTCAAATGTTAATTAGCAACTGCCAACTGTCAATTATCAATCATCACTATCAAATGTCAACTCTAACTCAAATATTAATTATCAACTATCATCTTTTACCTGACAAATGTCAACTGTCAACAATAAACTATGAACTCTCAACTATCAACTGCCAACTGTTAATTATTAACTGTCAACCGATAACTGACAAATCTACTAGCAACTGTCAACTATCAACTGTCATCCGTCATTGTCAAATGTTAACTCTTTCTCAAATGTTAATTATAACTGACAAATTTACTAGCAACTGTCAACTATCAACTGCCATTCGTCACTGTCAAATGTCAACTCTTTCTCAAATGTTAATTATCAACTGTCAACTATCAACTGTAAACTGTCAGATATCAACTATCAACTACCAACTGTTAATAATTAACTGTCAACTGACAACTGACAAATCGACTATCAACTGTCAAGCGTCACTGTCAAATGTCAACTCTCTCCTAATTGTTAATTATCAACTGTCATCTTTCATCTGACAAGTCAACTGTCAACGATGAACTGTCAACTGTTAATTATTAAATGTCAACTGACAAATGATAAATCTACTAGCAACTGTCAACTGTCAAATGTCAACATCTTTGTCATATGTTAATTATCAACTGTCATCTTTTACCTGACAACTGTCAACTGTCAAATGTGAACTATCAACTATCAACGGTATACTGTCAACTATCAACTGCCAACTGTTAATTATTAACTACAAACTGACAACTGACAAATGTACAAGCAACTGTTACCTGTCAACTGTCAAATGTCAACTCTCTCTCAAATGTTAATTATCAACGGTCATCTTTTACCTGACAACTGTCAACTGTCAACTGCTAACTGTCAATTGGCAATTGTCAGTGTCAAATGTCAACTGCCAACAGTCAACCGTCACTGTCAGTCACTGGCAATAATTATTATCAACTGTTACTACATACTTACAGTATCATTGCTAAAAAATAATTGTATGTAAAAAATAATCGTTGCACTGTTGATTTTGTTGTTACTGTATCAATTATTTTCCACAGCCAACTGTCTATGTAAACCATCATTGCAAAGTGTCTCATTCAACTGTTACATTTGAAGGTTTAAAATTTAAAAATATTAAACTATTACTATTGACAATTGACAGTTAGCAGTTGACAGTTGACAGTTGAGAGTTGTCAGGTGAAAGGTGACAGTTGGTAATTAACATTTGAGAGAGAGTTGACATTCGACAGTGATAATTGACAGTTGCTAGTAGATTTATCAATTGTCAGTTGAGGGTTAATAATTAACAAATGGCAATTGATAGTTATTATTTTGAAAGTTTAAAATATAAAAATATTAAACTATTACTATTGACAGTTAACAGTTAGCAGTTCAAAGTTGACAGTTGTCAGGTGAAAGATGACAGTTGGTAATTAACATTTGAGAGAGAGAGAGTTGACATTCGACAGTGACGATTGACAATTGACAGTTGTTAGTAGATTTGCCAGTTGTCAGTTGATAGTTAATAATTAACAGTTGGCAATTGATAGTTATTGTTTTGAAATTTTAATATATATATAAAAATATTAAACTATTAGTATTGACAGTTGACAGTTGAGAGTTGTCAGGTGAAAGATGACAGTTGGTAATTAACATTTGAGAGAGAGTTGACATTTGACAGTGACTATTGACAGGTGTCAGTTACTAGTAGATTTGTTAGTTGTCAGTTAACAGTTAATAATTAACAGTTGGCAATTGATAGTTGTTATCAATTTTATCTGTCACTGTTAAATGTTTCCTATTAATTTAATAATGATTAATACTCTTTTCTGTCTGTCCAATCGCCATAGAAATGTCATCTCTCAACTATAAACTGTCAATTATTAACTATTATTATAAAATATTATCTGTCTGCCAAATTACCTTTGATATCTTAACTCTCAACTATAATCTGTCAAATATTAACTGTCAACTGTTAACCATCAATTGTTAACTGGCAACGGTCAACTATTAACGTTCAACTGTCAACTTTTATGTACAATCTGATTTTGATATAAGACACTTGTTTGGTATATTCAGTTTCCTGTCACATGTTTCGGTCAATGACGACCATTCTCAACGGAATTAGAAAATTAACTGACTCAACTTAACTCAAGTATCAACTGTCAATTGTTAATTATCAACTTTCTACTGTCAACTGTTAACTATCAGTGGTCAACTGTCAATCGTTAACTGTTAATTATTAATTGTTAACTTACAGCTGTCAACTGCCAACACTCAAGTATCAACTGTCAACTGTTAATTACCAACTGTCAATTTTACTGTCAACTGTTAACTATTATTGGTCAACTATCAACTGTTAACTGTTAATTATTAACTATACAACTGTCAACTGTCACTTGTCAATTGTCCACTGTCAGCGGTCACTGTCAACTCCTATCACTTTACTAATAATTAATACTGTTATCTGTCTGTCCAATCTCTTTAGATATGTTAACTCTCAACTATGAACTGTCAATGATTAACTGTCAATTATTAACTGTCAACTGTCAACTATCAACTGTCAACTATGTATGTAATAATATATTGTATGTACTAACTATATATAAATAAAATTTGATTTGATTTGAACTATCAATGGTCAACTGTCAACTATCAATGGTCAACTGTCAACTCTCAACTGTTAACTGACCACTGTTAAATCAACTATCAGGTATCAACTGATAACTCTCAATTAGTAACGATCACTGTCAATTGTCATTGTCAATAGTCAACTGTCAACTGTCAACTATCAATGGTAAACTGTTAACTATCAACTGTTAACTGACAACTGCCAAATCAATTATCAGGGGTCAACTGTCACTATGAAATATTACTTGTAAAAATAATTGTGGATATAAAAAAAAATTAATTTTACTACTGATTTTGTTCAACTGCCAGAATCATTTATCAACTGTTCACGGTTAACTGTTAAATGTTAATTATTAACTATCAACTGTCAATTGTCAAATGTCAACTGACAACTGTAAACTGTTAAGTTTCGAACGTCACTGCCATCTGTTGTCAGTCACGGGGTACTATTATTATCAATCACTATAAACTACCACTACTAAAAAATAATTTTAGGCAAAAACATCAGTGCACTATTGATTTTGTTCAACTGTAACAATTATTTTTCATGGTCAACTATCTATGTCAATTATCAATACAAATTGTCTCATTTAACTGTTACCTTTGAAAGTCAACCGTTACCATCAATGGTAACTATTAACTATCACTTTTATCTATCACTGTTGAATGTCTTCTATTACTGTATTAATAATTAATACTGTTATATATCTGTGAAATCTCCTTAGACATATCAATTCTCAACTATAAACTGTCAATGGTAAGCTGTGACTGTCAACTATCATCTGTCAAATATCAACGGTCAACTGTTAATTGTGAACTGTCAATTGTGATCTAGCAACTGACAACTGACAACTTTCAACGGTGAACTGTAAACTGTCAATTATCAATTGTCAACTATTAACTGTCTATTCTCAACAGTCAACTATTAAATGTCAATTGTCAAATATTAACTGTCAATTTTCAACACTCAACTGTCAATTGTCAACTGTCAACTGAAGTGTTGTCAGACACTTTCGTTATGAACTATTACTACTGAGAATAATTATAGGTAAAAATTCATTGTACTGTTGATTTTGTTCAACTGCCACAATGATTTTCAATAGTCAAGTGTCTATGCTTATATTTAACTGATACATTTTTAAGGTTTAAAAGTTTAAGTATTGAACTATTAGCTGTCAGTATTAAATCTAATCTGTCACTGCCAACTCTCACTCAATTACTATACTATCGAGTGACACTGCTGCCAACTGCTACTGACAATTATTTCTGTAAACTTTTAATTAGCACTTTCACTTATATCTGTGAGTTGTCAACTACTAGACTGAAATTTTAAAATTGACCCATGATGAATACGGGTATTACACGCAAACCCTTTCTAAATAATTCCGAGAATTGACGAATCGCTTTTGTTCATAAATGGCTTTCAGGGAAAAACATTGAAGCTTCTTTTGACTTAAAAAAGCCTTTCTATGTTTATTCTATTACCTTAAGTTTTAATACATATAAATCATTTCTAAATAATTTTAAAGCTTGGGGAGTTGTTGTAATTCATGAAAGAATACTGGAATAATTTATTGAAGTTCTTATTGCTTCAACAGATCCTTTTCTATTCTACTACTTTAGATATGAATACTTGTGAATTTTCTTAATAATTTTGAAGCTTCCTGAATACCTGTGTTACCTTTGAAGCTCTTGGAAGTAATCCTGAAGTTTAAGGGATTTATCTTAGCCATAAATGACTTTCTGAAATACTTTCTTGGAGCTTTTCTTGCTACATCAGAGTATTTCCTATTATATTATCTTAAATTTTAATACTTGCAACACTTTCAAACATTTTTTAGACCCTAAGTATCGTTCTTACTTATAAAAGAATTTTTGGAATAATGAGTAACTTGACCTTGAATCTATTTTTTGCATCAACAGATACTTCTCTATTCTATTAACTTGGGTTTTAATAATTGTAACGACTTCAGAAAAATCCTAAATATTTTTGAGGCTTGATGAATTCGTACATTACCTTCAAAAATCTTTTTAAGCTTCAACAATCATCCTATATTTTATTAGCTATATGTTTTAATATTTGTAACACCTTCAAAAATGTACTAAATAATTGGGAGGGTAAATCTGACAGAATTTTTAGAATAATTTCTTGAAACTTTTTCTGCACCAACATATCCTTTTCTTTTTTATAACATTAGATTTTAATACTTTCAACGCCTTTAGCGAGATTCTTTGTTGTTTTGAGGCTTCATAAATGCGTGCATTGCCTTTAAAATTATTTTAAATAATTCTGAGTATTTACAGATTCTTTTTTGCTCATTAATGACTTTTTGGAATATTTTTTTTTTATCAAGTAACCATCGAATTTGTATATAGTTTAATTTGTGTAATAAAGCTAATATTTCTTAAACCTTAATATCCCTTATCTTAGCGTTTTTATTAATTAATTATATAATAAAATTGACAATAAGAAGTTTTTATCATTATCGCGTTTATTTTCTTAAAATTTTTTAGTACTTACTTTAATTACGAACATCACAACATGTAAAGACTCTGTGGGGGGAAAAAGCTTATTGCACAAACCAGTGCAACAAGAAACAAATAACGCGAGAAAGTTTCCGAAAGATAACACTAGCAGTTACGCGACACCATTACGCCTTCCCAACCCCTCACTCTTTTTTTATTCCGCATCCGCCCGCTTTTAAAGTTCCTCAGCGGGGGAACAATTTGCAGAATGTGTAGCTTAATATTCTTCCGATGCAATTCAATTACGCCATAATGCCGCAATCAAACTTGACTGATCGCTATTTGATTTATTTACTGCCCGGGTTTGCGGAGGTAACGAGCTAGCGGTAAACACGGACACAATATTATCCACCCTCGGCCCCCCCTAATCGTCGTATTACTTTACGAAAATACGACCAATAAATATCCCTCAATAACGGCGGCCGCTCCACCGAAATTATCTTACTTATTGATTCCGAACTAGATCCGATAAATCAAAACGGGGGTTATTAAGGCCATAAAGCCACAAATCCGTACCCTTTTTGCCCAATAACTATAAATCCCGCGGGAGAGTGTCGCTTTAGGTGGGACGACGGTGGGGGAGGGTTGGTGATGCCGGACGCAAAAAAATCCTACTAATCTCGGAAATAAGTGGGACAGGGATCGGGATTCGGGATCCACGTGACGTATTCTTTATTTATTCATGATTTAAGTAACAACGTATATATCTTGTTGCGGCTCATTTCACTTTTACTTTATTTATTTATAGTGTGTCCCCGCATAAAGTTACGACGTTCAGATCCGCTGGCAGGCAGTGATCGTTTACGGGAATATATAAATACAATCTAGAGAATGCGGAAATAAGGGTAGTTTATTTTTATATATAAAGAAGAAGAAATAACAACGTGTATTTTATTCAAATATCCTTTTCGTAATGCTGAATACGAACCTTTAACATCACGATGCTGACCTACACAATAATATAATCCTTAACTACGAGAAACCCTTGTGAAATAATAATTGGGCGTAATTAAATCTTTTTTTAAATAAATGTTTACTTACCATACGAATTTTTTTAAATTAATTTTATTTACCTTATTTAAACTTCCTTCTTCCGACGAAAAATTGAATATTTTAATGTTGTTTACGTTACGAGTTCTTAACTGGTGTAAATATTCCGTACGAATAATATTTTTATTGCTTTAGGAGAAAGTTATTTTTCCGGTGTATAATTCTTTTGTTGAATAACGGTTTTTTTTTATTACAAGGGGCATATTTTTACGTACAGACTCTTGGTAATAAGGCAATATTAAATATGAGAGTGATAATCTTATTCATTCAAATAAATAATACATTTGTAAAAGAAAAAAATATTAAATAAACATTGTAAATAATGTAATATTAAGAATTATTACCGTGTTTTTAAAACGATAGAAAATATTTTATGACAGAAAATTAAAGGACAAAGGATGAAAGATAAAGTACAAAGACAAATAACGAATGCCAAAGAATTTAAAACAAAAGACAATCCATAACAAAATTAAAGACAAATGACACAAATCAAATAAATAAAAGGCAAACAACAAAAGACAAACTTATATAAGAAACAGAAGACACATGATAAAGAAGGCAAGTAATGAGAGACAAAGGACAAACACAAAAAACAGACTAAGAAGAAAAAACAACAAACAAAAAAGTCACATAAAATGAGACAAAGGATAAAAGGTAAAAGATAAAATACTAGATGATAAAAGACAAAATACACAAGGCCAAGGTTAAAAGACAAACGCCAGAGGATAAATATAAATATTAATCATTTATCTTTGACCTTTGGTCATTTGACTTTTATCTTTTGAAGTTTTCCCTCGATGGTTTATAGTCTCTTTTTTATCCTTTGTTAGAAGCTAACATTGAAATATAATACAAGGCCAAGGATGAAAGGCAAATTTTCAAAGACAAACAATAGAAGATAACAGACAAAAGATACACAATAGAGAGCCTAAGTCAAATGATAGAAAACAAAAGACCAAAGATAAAATTTGTTTTTAAAATTGTTGATATTCTCATGTTTAAGATCATTTTTTTATATCTTGTATCTTAGGTCGTTTTATTTTGTTTCTTAGATCTTTACCCTCTAGCGTTTATCTTCTATCCTCTGTTTTTTGTCTTATTTTTTACCTTTGGTCGTTTGAATTTTATTCTTTAACATTTGCCCTCTATTGTTTATCTTTTGTTTTTTACCTTAGGAACGTTGCTTTTTATCTTAAGCCTTGTGTATCTTAACATTAAACTTTTGTGCTATGTCCTTGGTAGGTTAATTTCTATTTTTTTATAACTTGTCTTGTCAAAAACAAGATACAGAGAGTAAAAGATAAAGGACAAAATACAAGTGACTTATAATAATAGATTAATGATAAAAAACAAGAGACAAAAGACAAAAGGTGAAAGACAAAAGACCAAAAAGCCAAAAGACGAAAAGACGTAAAATTAAACGGAATAACATAAAGAAGAAAAGTCAAAAGTCAAAAAATTAAAGTCGAGTCGTTTGTCCTTTTTTATTATCAAAGAAAAAAAGATAGAAGATAAAATACAATGGATACAAGGCAATCGAGACAAAGAACAGAAGGCAAACAATAAAATACATAAGCAAAGAAACAAAAAAAAAATTTTATGTAGGTTTTTTGTAATTTATTTCTTGTATGTATTTTTTTAGAAAGAATACCAAAGATGTAATAAATAAATAAATAAATAAATAAATAAAGGGCAAAGGATAAAATACATAAGGCATATTATTGAATACAATTAACAAAATCCAAAAAAAAAAGAAAAACAAGTAATAAAAAAAAATTGAAGTGCAAAGAACAATGGGCTAATGGCAAAATGCACAAGGCCTTATCATTTGACTTAGCAAACTTCCAAAGACGAAAAACACAGGATGAAAGACAAAAGATGCACGATAAGGGGCAAAAATCAAAGAATAAAAGTCCATAGATACATTTTCTATGTTTAAATTTTGTCTTTTGACTTTTAAAATATAATTTGTGTCTTTGGTGTTTTGACTTTTATCCTTTGACTTTTGCTCTCTATCATTTATCTTCCATTTTTTAACCTCTATTTTTGCCTTTGGAACTTCTCGTTTTAACCTTGGCCTTGTGTATTTTGATATTAACGTTTTGTCCCTTGTCCTTGGTATTTTGTTTTTTTCTTATCACTTGTTTTGTCAAAAATAGTATGCCGAGAGTAAAATATAAAGGACAAAATACAAGTGACTTAAAAATGGTTAAAAGATAGAAAAATAAAAGACAAAAGAAAAAATATAAAAGACAAAAAGACGAAAACGAGAATAGACAAAAAATTAAATGGCGCTAGACAAAGGATAAAAGTCAAACGGCAAAAGACGTCTTTTGTCTTTTTTATAAAAGAAAAAAAAAAGAGGGAAGTTAAAAGACAATAGATACAAGGCAAAAGAGAAAAATAACAGAAGTACAACTATTAAATACATAAGCCAAAAACAAACGCAAAGAATAAAAGATTTTTGGCAAAGCTTAAAGGACAAAAAGTTAAAGGCAAAGTACACAAGGCCAAGGATGAAGGGCAAAGTTCCAGAGATAGACAAAAAATAAAAGACAGAAGATAAATGATAGAGGGCAAAAGTCAAAGAATAAAAGTTAAGAGACCAAACATAACATTTTCTCTTATCTTTTATCATTTGACTTTTAAGATAAAATTTTAATTTTTAATTATTTGTGTTTTGGTTTTTATTCCTTGACCTTTGCCCTATATCGCTTATTTTCTATCTTTTATCCACTTTTGTTTGGCTTTGGAACTTTACTTTGACTTAAAACATTGTGTAAAAGATAAAAAGAATAAGACAAAAGATAAAAAGGGTAAAAGACAAAAGGTGAAAAGACGAAAAGAAGAAGAGGCGAAAACACGAAAAGCTAAACATATAAACGGCACAAGACAAAGGAGAAAATTCAAACGACAAAATATGCCTTTGTCTTTTTTTATTGTAAAAATTAAAGAGATAGAAAATAAATGACAATAAACACAAGGCAAAAAAGAAGCAAGGAATAGAATTCAAAGGATAAAATACATAAGGAAAAAATGGAAAAAGATAGAAACCAAAATAAAGACAAGTGACAAAAAATTAAAAGACAAAGCACAAAAGGCTAACGTCAAAATAAATACCAAAGCCAAACAACAGAGGTAAAATGACAAATGACACACGATAAACGGTAAAAGCTAAGGGATAATAAACAAAGAATAAAAGTCAAAAGATAAATTTTCATCTTTTATCTGCTGCCCTTTGTACTTTGTTCTTTGTTATCTATTTCTTTATTTTTATTTATTCTTTATAGAATAAAATTCAAAAGACTGAAGATAATATTTTTGACTTTTCTTTTTGTCTTTTGACTTTTAAGATAGAATTTTTGATTTTTATCTTTGATCATTTGACTTTTACCCTTTGACTTTTGTTCTCTATTGATTATCTTTTGCCTTTTATACTGTGTTGATTGTCTTTGGAAGATTTCCTTATGTATTTTGAGATAAGCCTTATGTTTCTTGTCGTTTGTACTTATACTTTCTCTATTTTTTATCATCTTGTCGAAAACAATATGCAGAGAATAAAAAATAAAGGACAAATTACAAGTGACTTAAAATAATAGCTAAAAAATAAAAAAAAAACAAAGACAAAACGTGAAAAGAGTAAAAATAAAAAGAGTAAAAGACAAAAAGGGGAAAAGACGCAATATTCAACGGCACTGGACAAAGGAGAGAAGTTAAATGACAAAAGACGTATTTTATGTTTTGCTTTATTATCAAAAAAAAAGATAAAAGATAAAATGTAATAGTCACAAGGCAAAAGAGGCCGAGGACAGAAGACAATGAATAAAATACATAAGCCAAAAAACAAAAAGCAAACGATAAAAGACATAAGCCTTATTATTGAATAAAATAAATAAAAGCTAAAAGAAGAAAGACAAGTAATAAAAAAATTGAAATTTAAGTAAAAATTGACAATAATCTAATGGCAAAATACATTAGACAAAGTTCCAAAGAAGAACAACAGATGATAAAAAACAGAAGATGCACGATAAGGGGAAAAATCAAAGAATAGGAGTCAAAAGACCATAGATACATATTTTATTTTTTGTCTTTGGTCTTTTGACTTTTAAAATATTTTTTTTTTACTTTTATCTTTGGTCTTTTGACTTTTACCCAATTGATATTTGCTCTCTATTAATTATCTTCTGCCTTTTAACCTCTGTTATTTGTCTTAGGAAAATTTCTTTCATAAATATAAAGACGCAAAGGATAAAATACATAAGCCAAAAAAACAAAGGGCACAAGATAAAAGACATTATTGAATAAAATAAACAAAAGCCAAAAGAAAAAAGACAAGTAATAAAAATTAAAAAACAAAGTACAAAGGATAAAATGTTAACTTAAAAATACACAAGGCCAAGGATTAAAGGCAAAGACAATCAACATAGGATAAAAGACAGAAGATAAATTATATAGGGCAAATGTCAAACGATAAAAGTCAAAGAATAAACGTCATAACACAAAGAATAAAATTTGTATCTTTTACCTTTGCTCTCTGGACTTTTAAGATAAAATGTTTATCTTTTATCTTTAATTTTTTTGACATTTATTCTCTGACCTTTGCCCTCTATCATTTATCTTCTGTCTTTTATCCATTGTTGTTTGTTTCTGGAACTTTCCATTTGTATTTTGACATTTTTTTATCACTTACCTTATCAAAAACAAGATCCAAAGAGTATAAGATAAATAACAAAATAAAAGTGACTTAAAATAATGAATAAAAGATATAAAGTAACAGAAAAAAGATAAAAGATAACAGGTAAACAACAAAAGACAAAAAGACGAAAAGACAAAATGACAAAAAATAAACGGCACAAGATAAGGGAGAAAAGTCAATCGACAAAAACGACTTTTGTCTTTTTTATTATAAAAGTAAATAGCATATAAAATAAACGACAAAGAGGGAAAAAGGCAAACGATACGAAGATATAAGCTATATTATTAAATGAAATTATTAAAAACCGAACGAAAAAAGACAAGTAATAAAAAATTAGAAAACAAAGTACAAATGACAAAAAGCTAACGTCTAAATACACAAAATCTAAGATGGAAGGCAAAGTTCCGAAGACAATCAACATAGAAGTAAAGACAGAATATAAATGATATACGGAAAAGGTCAAAGGATAAAAGTCACCTGTTTTTTTTTTACTTTTATCATAAATTCTTTATCTTATATTATCTTTTATCTTTCGTTTTTCGACTTTTATCCCTTGACCTTTTCTTTCTATCATGTATCTTCTTAATTTTATTCTCTGTTGCTTGCCTTTGAAACTTTGCCTTTTATACTTTAACAGTAGCATTTCATTTTTAGTCCTGTCTTTTCTCTATTTTTCTATTTTTTTTATCACTCATCTTATCAAAAACAAGATGCTAAGAATATAACATATAGGACAAATTAGAAGTGACCTAAAATAATGGATAAAAGATAAAATGCAAAAGGCAAAAGATAAATGACAAAAGGTAGAAGTCTAAAGGCGAAAAGGCAAAAAATTAAAGGACAAACGAGAAAAGACGTTTTTTGTCTTTTTTTTATTATAAAAGTAAAAAAATAGACAATAAACACAAAGCAAAAGAGGCAAAGGATAAAATACATAAGGGGAAAAGGGGCAAAGGATACAAAGATATAAACCATATTATTAAATAGAATTATTAAAGAGCGAAAGAAAAAAACAAGTAAAATATTAAAATAAAAAACTACAAAGGACAGGGCACAAAAGGCTAACGCCAAAATAAGCCAAACAATAGAGGTAAAAGACAAATGATACACGCTAAACGGCAAAAGCCAAAGGATAAAAACAAAGAATAAAATTGAAAAGACTAAAGATTTAATGTTTATCTTTTATCGTTTTTGCTTTGTACTTTGTGCTTTCTTTTCTATTTCTTTGTCTTATCGAAAACAATATGCAGAGAGTAAAAGATGTAAAATAAAATAAAAGTAACTTATAATAATGGATAAGAGATTTAAACAAAACAAACGACGAAAGATAAAAGAGAAAGATGGTAATGCGAAGGGACGAAAAGATGAAAAACTAAACCTTTTTTTTTGCAATAAATTAAAAAAGATAAAAGACAATGAAAAAAGGAAATAAAATTAAAAAACAAGGTACAAAGGACGAAAGGCTAACGACAAAATATACAAACCAAAAAATTAAAAAACAAAGTTCTAAAGATAAACACTAGAGGATAAAAGATAAAAGTCAAGAGACCAAAGATAAAAAATGTATCTTTTATCTTTCGTGTTTTGACTTTTATCTTTTGATCTTTGCTCTCTATAATTTATTTTCTATCTTTTATTGTCTGCTGTTTGCCTTTAGAACTTTGCCTTTCATCATTGTCCTTTTGTATTTTGACATTAGCTTTTGGTCCTTTGTCCTTTGTACCTTGTTTTATATTTTTATCACTTGTCTTGTCAAAAACAGGATGAAACGATTAAAAGATAAAGGACAAAAACCAAAAGTACAATTTGTATCTTTATCTTTATCTCTATTTAAGCTTTATCAAAACATAGTTATAATATAGATATTTAGAAAATTGATCCAAAAAAAAAACATACATATAATTTTAAAACCATGATGACGGGCGGAGTTCAGGCTTGTAGGCGTTCTTCCACTCGAACCCAAATATCTTGTATCTTTGGTGGTTTGACTTTTAATATAAATTTTTAATAATAGGTAATTTCCACAATGTTTCACCACGAGGTAAATGAGAAAATCATTCATGAAATATAAATTTTTAATCTTTTATTTTTGGTATTTGCCCTCTATCGTTTATATCCCGCCTTTTAACATCTGTTGTTTGCCTTTAGAACTTTGCCTTTTATCCTCAGTCCTGTGTATTTTGATATTAGCATTTTGTCTTTTCTCCTTTGTACTTTGTTTTCTAATTTTTATCAGTTCTCTTGTCAAAAACAGGATGAAAAGAGTAAAAGCTAAAGGACAAAACATTAAAAGTAAATTTTGTATATTTTTTTTTGGTCTTTTTATCTTTTACCTTTGGTGCTTTGACCTTTGCTCTCTTTGATCATTTATCTTCTGTCTTTTAACTTCCGTTGTTTGCCTTTGTAAATTTGCCTTTCATCCCTGGCCTTGTGTATTATTTTGTCATTAACCTTTTGTCCTTTGTCCTTTGTCTTCTATTTTTTTTATTACTTGTCTGTCAAACATGAGATGCAGAGAGTACAAGATAAAGGGCAAAATACAAATGACTTAAAATAAATAGACGAAAAGGCAAAAAGACGAAGAGGCGAAAAGACAAAAGGACAAAAAGAAAAAACATGAAGAGAAGAAAAGACAAAAAAATAAAGGTTGAAAGACAAAGAACAAAAACAAGAAGTAGAGAATATGAAAGAAAACATACATAAAAAGTGAAATAATACAATGCATAGAATGAAAGGAATAACACGGAAGAAAAAATACAAATATAATCAAATGGCAAAGGACTAAGGTTAGAACCCTGAGGAACACCAGATATTTCAGTAAAATATCTTGACCTAAAACTTTTTTATACCATAAAATGTCATAAATTTTACCAGCTTTATGTTTAGAGGGTTTAGTATAGGATTTTAAAAAATTTGTAGCAAAAACATTAATTGCTGAGAAGAAAGTGTTTTATTCTCATATTCCATATTGGAAGGACCAAATTATTCGTTGCTAATAGTATTAACAAAAATTTAAAAATTTACCTGGTTCTCCCGATACATTTTCTTCACTAGAGTTTATTAATGCAATATAGTCAGTTTGAAACCATAATTTCACTTCGCATCGTAATTTAGTATAACGCACACTAAAGAACTGAGATGAGAACTACCAAATTGGTATAGATTTTACGTATCAGTAGATTAACTCTGAAGCTGTGTGATTTTTATCTTCGATGATAATTAGATCAACTCAATTTATCAAGCAGTGCATATGATTAAAAATTTAAGTTTCGGGTTTTATTATTATATTTGATAAAACTAAACTGTAAATTGAGTACTGTTACGAAAACAATATACAACTCAAAAATAATTACGTAAACCTTATTATAATTTTTGTTCGTCACAAATGCACTATTTTTAAATTAAACGTCACAACAAAAATATTTACCATTTTGATCAAACTCAAAAATTAGATTTTCTTTATAAATCAGTATGGATTTTAAAAATTCGCAAAATTGAAAATTATTTAGGAATTTTTAATTATTTATTTTACTCATTAATGCACGAATTGAATAAATATAGCAATAAATTATTTTCCATTATCATAACACAAATTTTAACTTAAGAATAGGTATGTATGAGTTATTTTTTCGAAATCTGTATGGTTTCTTAAACCGCGTAGATATTAGAATTATGACGAATTTTTTAAAATTTTAATTTTCCACAAATGACGACTTGAACTAACGTATTATAAAATTACTTACCGCTTTCATAGAACAAACTACAACTTAAAAACACTTACGTATGGCTTGCTCTTTCAAAATCAGTATAAACATTGAAAATTTTAATTTTTCGCAAATTCACGACTTAAATAAACACAACAACAAAAATATTTTCTGTCTCGATAAAACTATCGACAACTCAAAACTAGTTACATATGAGTTGCTCTTTCCAAATCAATATAGATTTCAAAACATTGTATTTTGATGAAACCTTTATTAAATCAATAGTTACCTTAAATTACTCTTTTAAATTGCGCAGATTTAAAAGAAAAATGTATTTTTTTTTAAATTTTAATTTCCACAAATGCAAGACGTGACAAAAAACTATTTTCCGTTCACAATAAAACAACCAACAACTCAGAACTGGTTGATTGCTTTTTCCAAAATAGTATTTTAAAATGCCTAGATTAGAATTTAAATTATGATTTTTTGAAATTTTTTGTTTTTCTCAAATTTTCCGTATTGATAAAATTATCAGTAACTCAATGTTTACGTATGAGTTGCTTCTTAATTCGTATATATTTTGAAAATTAGCAATTTTTTTAAGTTTTTCTCGAGTTCTCAACTTCAACAGAAGTACAAAAAAATATTGCCTCTTTTGATAAAATAATCTGTTAATTCTTTCCATACAGAATTAGGTGTGAATTTTCAAAATGCATGGATGTAAAAATTCAAGTTCTCAACTTGAACAGACTTACAAAAATATATTTCCTCTTTTTAACAAATAATCTGTAACTCAAAAAATAGTTACTTATGAATTGTTTTTCATTCCATACAGATTTAGGTATGGATTTTCAAAATGCATCGATTTAAAAATTGAATTATGTATTTTGTGATAAAACCATGGAAAACTCACAACTAATTTTATATTATTATATTTTTGAATCAGTATAGATTTTCAAAATACGCGTATTTAAAAAGTAATTATGAGTTTTTAAAAAATTTTGGTTTCCTCAAATACTCGACTTGAATAAACGTGATAATTAAATATTTTCTATTTTGGTAAAATCTTCTAAATTCAAAACTAATTACATAAGAGTTGTTTTTTTAAAATCGGATA
Source organism: Ontholestes murinus (assembly GCA_963969525.1). Lineage (NCBI taxonomy): Eukaryota > Metazoa > Arthropoda > Insecta > Coleoptera > Staphylinidae > Ontholestes > Ontholestes murinus. The sequence continues at coordinate 5,297,884 of OZ018395.1, read as the reverse complement.
AGATTATCCTAATGTGCTGATTTAAAGAATTAATTACGAATGTTTCAAAAAGTTTCATTTTTGAAGCACGAATTAAATAAACGTAGAAAAAAATTATTTCTCGTAAAATGATCTAGAAATTTAAAATAGTTACACTTAAGTTATTTCTTGTCAATAATTAATGAATTTTTAATTGCGCTGATTAGAAAAAATAATTAGATTTCTAATCATTTTCGTTTTCCAAAATATTATTATAAATGTTTATCAATTAGATCTGAGGTAAATATAGGCTTCCGGTTTTTAGATATTATAGCTCAAATGATTCAGAGGTAGGAATTTTAAGGGATTATTTAACTAACTGCTATGTGTACATTAGTAAGAGCCAGAAAATGTATTCAGTTTCTAACTGAATTTAGATTTTTAATAGTTGGTTGCCTTTTTCTGCATTTTAGTTGAGCTAAATAACTCCGAGGCATTTTACGCTATTTTAGAGGTTTTCGATTTAACTGAAGAAAAGTGACTATATGCTAAGCAATCTTTACCATACACAGCTCATAACTGTTTATAGACTTGCATTGCGTTTTACCCTTTTCTGAAATAAAACAATAAAATATAGTGATACTCCTCAGTTTGCTTTTCAATCTTTCAACCGCTGCTTTACGACGACTACAGAATTGATTCACTTGCTTCAATTACTTACATTTTAATGGCAATTTAAGTGCCTCCTGACAAATGGCCGTTAGTTGATTTAACTGAAATTAGTTGGGTGAAAATACAAATGTAGACATCTATTGGTCAGAACTGAAATGACTTAACCCAATTTTGCTAAATAACGGTTTAAATGTTATACACATTTATGGTGGATGCGCCGGGTCACAAAATATCTTACAATATTTTTGTAGTTCAAGGCGCAGTAACATGCTTGCAGGTTTTTCTAACTTTGATGATTTGATGATTCCATCATCATTATTGATGTTGAAGATAGGAACAGATAAGGGAAAAGGTTTTTATATGTAAAATCTGACATCACATATTATTTATTTATTCATAATTTAAATAACAATACATATCTCTGATTTAGCTCAATTCACTTTCATTTTATTTATATATAATACAGTTCGTTTAGTTTTGTTTTTAGTTTAGTTCACATTTTGGACTTATTTTGTTTGGCACGTTTCGTTTTGAATGATATCTGCGCGTAGAAAATAATTATTGCTTGTAAAACTGAATCCCACGCCGGCTAGTTAATGATATGGAACGGCTGGAAAAGTCGGTGGTTGGTGGTGGTGTTATTTTATCTATCGTCTCGTAATCATAACGATGAAAACTAGTAACGCGAGGAGAATCGACGGTGATCGCGTCACCACCCCCGACGTGTGCCAGTAGGTGAAGCTGGGATTGTTGATGTGCGTGTCGTGGTCGAAGATGGCCACCGTGCAGGTGGTGCGACGCGCTGACGCCGGACATCCGGCGAAGGCGGCCACACAGCTCAGCTCTATGTACTTGTCCTCCGTGTAGTTCCTCTCGATAACGAAGCGGATGATTTGGGACGTGCTCACCAAACCGTGCTCGTCTGCTCTGGACGTTTTCAAGTCGCGAACGAACTTGGCGGGTGCCTGCAAAACGAAAAATAGAGAAGAGAAGTTAATTGCGGAATGCGAATTTACTATTTAACCACTCGAAATTCGAACAACGGGCGAAACTTTAAATTGCCCAGATTGCTAAGGAAATGATTCCACTAGAGGGTTGGTTAAAACAATTCAATTACCAGTGTTTTATACAGGCGACTCGTTATTTATTTATAATACGTTCTTTGCTTGGAAGATTATGAAAAGGTAAAGTAAAAATATACGTTTTGCATTATGGTGGATGGGCCGGGGATTTGGTTACAATTCTCTTATTATTAGATGTGGAGACATTTTAAGAAGACAACGAATAATTTATAATATCTATAAATGTTTAAGAAGTAATAACATAATAATTAATAACGTAAACACAAGATTAAAATACTATAACTTTAAATTTCATATTTTTCTAATATATTAATTCGAATTGAAATATAGTCAGTGTTTTAATTCCCTGTATTTAGTGTTTGTATTATGGTGGAGGCGCCGGGAATTGTATTCAAATTCTTTTGGTGATTGTGAAAGGTATTATAAGGAAATAACGATTGTTGCAAATACAGAAGGTGTCCAAAAAAGAAACTCTTTTTTTCAATAAAGTTAACGTAAACGGACCGCAACTTCCTATTCAATAAACTTATCCGTTCGAACTTGTTCGGAACTTAAATGTATTATTTATGAATAAAATTTATTTTTTCGATAGCGAAAGCCGAAACTTTTTAACACTTAATAATTTAAACAAGAATAAGTAGCTTCTCGCAAATTTAATTGATCAAAACTTAACCAACTAAATTAAGCGTAATATTAATTACTTTTTTGTTTATAGTTTGCTGCAATTGAAACCTATATTTGTGTTAATGTTGTTAACGAAATAAAAAGTGTTGTTGCTTAGATTTCTAATGTATATTTAGGGTCGGTGGGTGGCCACTATTATAACTAGATAAGAGTTATATATTTTAGAGTACTTATCGAATTTTTAATTTTGTAATTTAATTCCCGTGGCTTTTACAGTTTTATAATTCGAAAATTAGTTTTATATAGTATTTGTTATTCTCGTTCTCTTATATTCTAGAGTTTTAAGTTTTACAGTAATATGGTGTTCTCAGTAAATTTCTATTGTAGTATAATTCTAGTTCTCAGTTGTGTAATTGCAATTCTACAATTTAGAATAATACTACTGTCTAAATCAGAGTTTAAAGGTTAATATTTTCTAATTCTTGTGATCTTCAGTTCATTGAGTTTTCTAAACCTTTTCACCTTTATAGATCTTGGGTTCTCGTGTTCTAAAATTGTGGTGTTTTACAACTTTAGAAGTTTAAAGTTGTGGAAGTCTTTGATTTTCGTGTTCTAGAATTTTTGAGGTTTAGAACATTGAAGTTCTAACAATTTCGAACTTTTGGATTCACATGTTTTAAAGTTTAGAGTTTTAAAAATATTATATTTTAAAATTCTTAAGCTTAAAAATTCTTGAATTCTTAGATTCCAGTGTTCTAGTAGTTTAAAGTTTTAGGGCTCTAGAATTCTTAAATATAAGAATTTTGAGTCTTTAGAGTTTTAGAGTAATATTATTTATGGATTCTTGGATTCAAAAATTTTGGAACTTTAGAATTCCATAGGTTTTGAGTTCTGGAAATTTTAATTTTAGGCGTTCTAGAATTCTAGTGATTTAGAAATTTAGAGTTTAAAAGATTTGCAATTCTTGAATTTTGGAATGTTAAAGCTTAAGGTTTATTGTTTTAGAGTCCTCGAATAATTAGATTCTGGTTTTCTATAGCTTTAAGCTTTTAGAATTTTTAAATACACGAATTGGGTCTTTCGATTTTTAGAGTACTAGAATTTATAAACACTCATGTTCTGGTTTATTGTTTTAGAGTTCTTGAATTCTAAGATTCTAGTTTTTTTAGAAACCTAGAGCTTTATGGCTTTAGGCTTCTTAAATACAAGAAATGGGTCTTTAGAGTTTTAGAGTACTAGAATTTATGGATTCTTGTGTTATAAAATTTTATAAAATATACGCGAGGGTTTCTCAAACAAAATTTTCATGAATGATATTTGTGAGTAAATGTAACAATGGGAATATTTTCATCTACATTTCAATTTATTTTTAGTTATATTTAAGAACAAGTTTTATTGATTAGAGGGTAGATTAGAGACCAGCTACCCACCCTAAATATACATTTTATTTCAGTCAGGGATACGGCTTTAGTTTTGTCCAAACGAAACCAACAGTTGTGTTGATGTTGTTAAGGAATTAAAAACAGTGTTGTACCTTAAATTTTAAATATATATGTAGGGTGGGTGGGTGGCCACTATTGTAACCTCCAATTTATAAATATACGCAAAAGTTTGACAAAGAAAGTTTTTGCAAAAGAGTTTTTTTATATATGTAAAAAAATACTATAATATTATGATAAAAAAATAAATAAATTCTTTTAATAAAAATAAAAATGTAGATATTAGGCGAGTGGGTGGGCTCCAACCACCATCCATTTACTCCATTATGAGCAAGGGTTTTAATTAATTATTTTTTACATCATTTGTCTAATGATCAATTATTAAATCAATTATATAATCGATCATATTTATTAAAACATGTGGGTCTCATACGCTAACTAAAGGGTGGATTATTGGACACCCACCCACCCTAGATATACAAATACACCAAAGATTTTATGTTTATATTTTAGAAAACCTAAAAGAAGATTCAAACTATAGGTAAACTGTATACGTGGGGTAGGTGGGTGTTTTCTAACCACTCATCACTGCATTTAGAGATTTAATGAATTATTTTTGCATCATCTGTCTTCGGCTAATGACCAATTAAAAAATAAATTATATAATCGATGATTTAATTATTGTTTATTAAACTCTTTGTGCTTGATATATTGATTTGTGGGCCGACCACCCACCCTACATATATAAAAATTTCACAATCAAAATCGTGCTTTGTGTATCCTTTACACTAATCAATGTTTTTATGTTTATAATTTTATAAAATTAAAAGAACAGTTATGGTAAAAATATATATGTAGGGCGGGTGGGTGACCTTTAATCACTATCTAATCCAGAGAAATGTAAAAAGTACTTTCTTGTTACATTTATACACAAATGTTTGTTTTTTCTGAAAGTTTTCTTTAAAGAGCACTCCCGTATATTTTTCTAATTGGAGGTTACAATAGTGGCCACCCACCCACCCTACATATGCATTTAAAACCTTAATTAGAACACTGACGTTAATTTCTTAAAAACATTTACACAAATAATGGTTTCGTTTGCAGGAAACTAAAGCAGTGTCAGTGTTTGAAATATAAATGTAAATGTAGGGTAAGTGGGTTTCTACTATTACAACCTACAATTAATAAAATTCTAAAGTGATTTTTAAGAAAAAAAATTACATTTTACAAATATTTGTGTAAATATTTTACTTTTAATAATTCAGTTTATTTTTGGGAACATTTATAAGAACGTTTAATCGGTTTGAGGGTAAACTTAAGGACACCCACCCACCCTACATATCCATTTTAATTTTAAACACTATCACTGCTTTAGTTTCCTGCAAATGAAACCACTATGTATAATGTTTAGGAATTAAAAACACTGTTTTAACTTAAGATTTAAATATATATATATATAGGGTGGGTGGGTGGCCACTATTTTAAGTTCCAACTAAAAAACATAGGCGAGGGTTTCTCAAAATGAAATTTTAGAAAAAGGTAAATATATAAATCTTACTTTTAACATTTCATTGTAGTTTTAGTTAATCTTTAAAATAAGTTTTATTGTTTCTTGAATTAGTTTCTCATGTAGCACGTGGTGAAACATTTTGTAATAGAAATAACACAATTTATTTTATTAATAAACAGTGAAACAAACCAAGCGTAAATTGTATTATTTCTATTAAGTTTTATTGATTTGAGAATTTTCATTTTTGTGCCAAACGTTTAAATATTTTTCACGAATTTCTTTTCTATTTGTCAAGAATATTCAACATTCTCTTGAAATTCAAGTTGGTATTCAATTTTATATAATTTCTATTAAAACTTTTTTTAGATATTGCTAAAATGTTCTAATTTCGTTGGAAAATTCTAGATTCCATAATGTAAATATCTTTCAATATTTGTTTCCAAATCAAGAACTTTATCCAAATGATAAATAAAACTAAAGTTTGTAAATATCACACACGGAGTTTATTCAGCGATTATAGTTTTGACCTTCACAAGGTCATTATTAAACTTGTAATAAAGTACAGAAACTTTACCGCAATAAGCAATATTTCATTTAGTGTTCTAGAAATTTCCACCATTTTACTTTCAGGTCAATTATTTTTAAAAATTTTTCATCGTCTTTTGTTGAATCGAATTTTCTGGCGCCATTACTTCTGATATTTTCGAGCTCTTCTTCTTTCAAGTTGTGATCTAATATTTTGTTTGGTTTTAGAGTTAAATTTCTACTTTGCCAGTAGAGTCTGTACATATCTCTGATTGTTATTCTATTTCATTCCCATTTACTTTACCTGAACAAAAAATCTGTCCGCTAGGGCAGTGAATAATTTTCAATTTTCAATTTCAATTTCAATTTTTTATTGGTGAAATATATCAAGATTGTGATTTCACAGGTCAATTACATTTATATAGATACATGTACAGAATAAAAACTAGTATACCTAAGATACGTAATATGAATAATTGATTGGGATAGGTCAAGAGTACGCTAAAATACTGAATTGGGATAGGTCAGGCATACGCTTTAAGGCTTTAAAAAATATATTAGTTTAGATCAAGAGTAAGTTGCTGCATTCTTGATGGAACATAATTGAATAATTATTTTTATTGATTAAAGTCTTGTTTCGTTCCAAAATTGCCAGTTTCCTGGCATATGTTTCGACAATTACTTGTCATAATTGATTGGTGTAGGTCAAGAATACACTAAGTCAATAAATAACGAATTGGAATAAAATATGGCGGCGAGTAATGCAGACGCTAGTGAAAAGGTTGCAAATGGTGACAAAATAAAGCCCAAAGTGGACCCAAATGTAAAGTGCGTTATGTGCAAATGCATCTCGGATACGAAAAGTATATAAAAAACATTGTTAAAGTGGATAGTGATACCATAATCTGCTGTTCCGAAAAAGATCAATATGACTGCGACGACGTGGGCATCGAAGACGATCCAAACACATCTTTTAATAGCGGAAATACTGTTATCCAAAATAATGCAGAAATGGAGGTAAAATACCTTAGATATTTATTAAAAGCAAAATAGGTCATTACCTGTAATCTATCAAGTCACGTTTCCTTCTTACAAGCCCAAATAAAATCGCTAAACCAAATTATAATAATGCAGAATACTACATGTACATCACCAATCACAAGTATTACAATAGATGACATTAGCAGTCCACCCGTGCGTAGAAACTTCACAACAGAGACCGACAAGATGGTGTCAAAAAAAAAAACAACACAACGAAAAAGTTGTCTCAAAATATAACAATAACAGCTGGAAAGTCTGGCAGGTCATCGAACGAAAATATAAACGATGAAACAAAAAAAAGTGCACCGGTAGAAATAAACAAAAATTCTAATAAACCAATTCTAAACAGGACAGATGAAAAAATTAACATTGCAGGAAGGAAAATGGAGTATTATCTAAGCCACAGATAAAGAAATGGTTTCACATTGGCAAATATAACATTGATTATACTGAAGATAATCTTAATACTTTACTACCCCCAAAATTACGGGGAACAAAATTTACAATTGAAACGATCGAACGCGTTGACCGAAATACAAATGATAAATTAAATATTTGAAAATCGGTGTTCCCAATGAATTTATCAAAGATTTATTAGATTCCAATCTATAGCCAGAAGGAATCAGAATATCTGAATACAAGTTTTTTCGGAAATACAACAACAAACATAAATTCTAATTTACTACATGATAAGAAGCGCCACTTAAATATTATACACTAGAATGCTTCTAGTATTCTAGTGTACTCAATAAAATGGATGAAATAGTAGCTGCAATTGACCAATATAGAGCCATCGTATTGTGCTTTACTGAAACATGATGTAAAGCAAATAATGTAAATTAAGCAATTGTTCCAGATAGCTGACTTTAATCGAAAACAAAGCTCACATAAGTATGTGAAATTCAAACATATTTCTGATTACTTTGAAGAATATAAAGTACAATGTGCTGGTTGTTCACTAACAATGAAGAATATAAAGATGGCAATAATATGTGAATATCGACCACCTTCAGGAAATATTAATATATTCCTGGAGAATATCAATGAACTTTTAATTGATATAAATAAAACACATAATCAGATTATTTTATGTGGCGCTTTAAATATAGACTATCTGACTAACAGTCCAAATAGGGCACTGTTGCATGACATATCATCTTCTTTTAAATTAGTGAATATATTGAAGGAACCAAGTCGGGTACAGATGACCAAAACACAAATAGATTAATATGTTGGATGCTTGAAGCCATAACATAACATATTGAATCAGGAACTTTATCAAATGATAAATAAAAAGTGACTGTAGGTTTAATAATAGCCTTGTAAGGTTGAAACTATAGTTACGAAATAAATTCCGTGTGTGATATTAACAAAGTAAGTTTTATTTATCATTTGATAAAGTTCCTGACAAATAGATTATATGGTCACAAATATACAGTGTGATATCTGGATCTGTTCCAACGTTAATCTACACCTCTCAGACCATCATGCACAAATTATGGAACTATGTATCATCAAAGACAGCGAAATAGACGAAGCTCAAAAATTTATAAATGTCTGTCCACTTTAGTGATATTACCTACGAGAAACGAATTGGGATTGAATCGGATAACGTAAATACATCCTTTGAGTTGTTTCTAAAAGAATTCCTACACTATTTCAATGTAGCATGTCTTGTAATAAGAAAGAGGTGCATAAAGATGAACGCAATGTGGGTGAATAAAGAAATGAGAATTTCTAGTAAAAACTTAAAAATAACGTACAACCAAATGTTCGAAACTCAGTCAGAATTCATAAGCGAAAAATACAAAAATGACAAAAAATAATCTCAAGAAACTTATACAGAACACTAAAGGAAATTTTTATAATGGACGCATAACCAATGCATCTAAAAAACAAAAGGAAGTGTGGAAATTGGTCAGAAAGGAATAACAAGGGGAAAGTAAAAATACTACGAACATAAGTATTACAGGCAAGAATGGTAAATTAATTTGTAATTCCAAAGAGGTGGCCAACGTGTTATTTCTCCACAATCACAGATAAAAAATTCAGTCCCAATTCAGCTGCAATACATCAGAAAGCTGCACAACGTCGGAATATAAATATTTTCAATATTTCTGTCACCAGCGACAAATGCTGAAATATACAATGCTGTTATTGACATTAAAAATAAGGCTACTTCAGGTCAAGATGGAATTCCTTCGAAAGTGTTAAAAAAAGAGTGATTTTGGACATTATGGAACCCATTAAGTACCTAAAAAACAAGTCATTTAACACAGGGGTATTTCCAGCTGCATAAAAATTATCCCTATATATAAAAAAGGAACCAAATCTGATATAGGTAACTATCGCCCAGTACCACTACTCGACATTTTTTCAAATATATTTGAAAAAGTCCTAGTAAATAAACTACAACAGTTCATTGAGAGGTAATGGCTCGTGAGTAAGGCATAACATGGATTTAGGGCCCATTGTTTGACGAAATCTATCAGCGTCAGGCTAATCCAGGAAATATCAAAAAAAGTTGGTGATGGAATGTGCGTGACTGGACTTTTCTATGACTTTTCGCGATGGTTTGACACCGTAGAGGCGAAATTTGTGCGGGAAAAGTTAAATTCGCTCGGAATGCGTGGCAAAGTGTCTGACCTAATCCAGTCGTTTAAAAAAGTGCGATTTAAATAGGGGATTGTGCAGGGTTCAACATTAGAACCACTACTCTTCTTATTTTTATAAACGATTTAAGTGAACACCTCGGGATGCATGGTCAATTTTGCGGATGACACGGCAATTATTGTATCGGCCAAAACTGCAGAGGAATTAGAAAATGAAGAAATGAGCCAGTGGTGCAACAAAAATAATCTGTTATTAAATGTAAACAAAACAACTATTATTCATTTTTACAACAGAAAACCCCCAGAGCATTATCTTGAAAATAATTGCGAATCAGTCTAATATTTGGGTATCAATATAGATGCTAAGTTGTCTTGGAGTCCGCAAATTGATCATGTACTTTCTAGATAGAGGCGTATTATGCAATAACCTACTCTAACCTAGCATATAACATCTTATTATGGGGTAAAGTGCAGGTAAGACGTATCTTCATTGCACAAAAGCGGATTCTGCATCTTATTTTCGGTCTCAAAAAAACTGAGACATACCGTAAGATTTAGTGATTAGAGAATGTCTTATTTTCGGTCTCAAAAAAAACTAAGATGTAGTGATTAGAGAATGGTTTAGAGGTCACCTACCCACACTACATAAATATTTTAATTTCAAACATTAAACCTTCTCAAACGAAATGTTCCTAAGAAATTAAAATTTGTGTATAAATATCTCTTATTTTTCAAGTTTATTCAGCGACTTTAGCTTTGATCTCTATAATGTCATTATCAAACTTGCAGAAAAGTACAAAAGGTTTACCGTAAGCAATATTTTATTTACAAATTGTTTGATAATGATTACTGTGTAATTCGAAACTAGTCACGAAGTGTTGTATAAAAATGAAAAGTAGTATAAAAAAAGTTAAACGTTTTTCTGTTAATGTTTTGCAAACAAATTTTTCAAATAATTTTTGAAGCTGTTTTACTGATTGGAGGGTAGAACAGAGGCCACCCATCCACCCTACATATATATATATATATATATATATATATATATATATATATATATATATATATATACAGGGTGAGTTTTTTTCGATGTTCTCTATGGGGATCTCGGAAACTATAAGAGATAGAGAAACGATTAAATGGGGAAAGAAGTGTAGATTTATGAGACGAATAAAATTCCACTTTCAAAGTTTTCAAAAAAGTCAAGGGTAACTAGATATTTTTAAAAAAGTAAAAAGTGTCAATATTTCCAAATCAATATATCTCATTTATTATAACAGATAGAAAAAAAACTGTAAAGGACAAAGTTTTAGATAATTTTATGTAGATTAATAAAAAATAATCAGAATTTTTTTATCGTCATTATTTTCCGAGATATGATGCAAACTTACATTTTTTTAAATGGAAACCATAGTTGGCTATGGCCACATTCAAAAGGTATTTTTTTTCTCTTTAATCCAATATGACATACGACATAGTTATTTCTAAAAATAAGTGAGTTATAGTCATTTTAAATTTTATTATAAATAAAAAATGGGTAGCCATGAAAAAAATGAAAGTAAAACAATTGCAGTTGTTTATAATAATAGTAATATTGTAATTATTAGTTCTACAAAGTTAAATAAAATTGAAAAACCAGCATAAGAATCATAATTTTGTAATTATCAAATGGCCTTCTGTATGTGGTATAAACCCATTTGTCAAGAGGATAATACGTTTCTTACAAAATATTATGAACAGATGAATCGTGATTCACTAATTGTGGT